>JAWWLZ010000082.1:69499890-69530594 GCA_035041345.1 Poliocrania exsul
GTACAGATACAAAGAAGAAAAAAAATCCAGTAGCCAAAATAAAGTGACTTGAGTAAATCCTTTCCTCACCTTAGCCACCCCCCCTGAAATCTGAAGATATATTTCTGTAAATAAAGATTTAGCTATATTTTAGTTGGTAATTGTTCAAGTTGTCTTAAAAAAAATCCTGTGTTGTATTGTCTAGAATACTGTTTGCATATAAAAGGATTAGGCTGGGTTTAGTTTGTTTCTTGTTTGATGGTTTTTTGGTTTTGTTTTGTTTTGTTGTTTTGGTTTTTTTTCTTTCACATTTCCTATACAGAATAGAGGGGATCTGGATGACTGAAAAAGCTTCAAAATGATACCAAACCTGCTTAGCTCTTGTACTGATTTTCATTGGAATAGAGTTAATTTTCTTCATAGCAGCCCTAAGTTTTGGGTTTGTGACCAAAATACTGTTGACAACATATCAAAGTTTTAGCTGTTTCTGAGCAGTGCTGATACATCCTCAAGCCTTACTCTATTTCCCACTCTTCCCCTCACAGTGAGTAGGCTGAGGAAGACAAGAGGCTGAGAGGCAACACAGCTGGGACAGTTGAAGCAGATTGACCAGAGGATTAGTCCATCCTCAGAGGGGAGTTTATTAGGAGTTGCCAATGCTCAGTAACAGGCAAAGTATCCCTTGGCTGCTTGTGAGTGATTGCTTTTACATCACTTGTTTTTTTTCTTTTGCTTTGTTTTGTCTTTTCCACATTTATTTATTAATATCTTGACTTGAGTTCTCTCACTTTTGCACTTCCAATTCTCTCTCCATCCTGGGGCAAGAGGAGAGAGCGGGCAGCTGTGTGATGTTTAGCTCACTACAGGAGCTAAGCTACAGCAGCCCCTTATACTACTTTGGTGTTAAGTATACAGACAATAAACTACACATACATTGTTACTTTCATTGGTTGGGGAGGATTTTTGGTTTTGTTGCTATAAATAACAGCCTATAACAGTGAAAGTACTTTTTTAAAGCTCACCAAGTAAGACAGCGGGGAACTATCAAAAACATACTGTATTGATAAAACTTTTTCTACTACTACCTTTGTGGGGAAGGTGCAGATGCACAGTCTACTGCAGGATGAAGTTGATCCCAATTGAACTCTTTGAACACTTCTGGAATACTGCCACTGTTATTATAATAAAGGGGGTGTGTGTGAGGTTGCATATCTGTTTTGCTGAACTTAGATACAACTGTCAATAAATCACTAGACAATGGGTCAAAATTACAGACAGAGCAGGTACATTATTTCAGTTGCAGCAAGAGCAATTTATATATGTATCTGGTAACATCAGGAAATATGTGGGTTTTATAATGACTAATAACAGTAGCTCTTAGACTAGAACTGGATAAAGCATTTTCGTCTGTTCTAGCAAATGGTTTGTAATCATTTGCTATAATTATCTTACGGATATCCTGAAAAAAACCCTGATATTGACTCTGAAATAATTTTGGTGAACATGTACATCAGCAGCAGCTTAACTGTGTCCTGGCTAGTGCCCCTGTACATGAACCAGCAGTAGGACACAGCAAGCTTCTGTTGTGCAGACACCTAACAGCTCTAAAATGGAAATCTGCCAAGCGTATCAATTTAGCAAGTGATTGCTTGCAAGCAAGTGATTAGATGGCACATTATTTTCATTCACCAAAAGGAAGAATAAGGAGTCAAAAGAGTATTAGAGGTTTGAGAAAAGTGTAAGCTGACATACCACACGATGCAAGATGAAGTCACAGGAGCGTGATTTAAGGTCAGAATGGACTAGAATAATTACTCCTTGTTTAGAAAAAATAGTTTGCTCATGAGGAGTTGAAGGAAATCTCAGCTGTTAAAATGACCAGCATTTCTGCTGTTTGTGCTCTAACTGCCTGTTTCAAAATGTATCTAGTATGCTTCTTAGTCTCAAAGCAGATATTCACTATTCATGCTCTCAAATGCAGACTTTGAAGTGATATATGGTAATGCCTAGTCTTGAATTGTAATTTTTTGAAAAAAAAAGACAAAAAATTTATTACATTATGGAAAGATTTTTTCCTTCAAGTTTTGTAATGAGAAGAGGGGAAGGAAGTTTGGAGACATTTATTAAGGTATATGTATTATATATATATGTATTAATATATTTATTAAGGTCTATGTAGAGCTTGACAAAAATGTTGATAAATAAGATTATTATCTAATGGAAATTACTCCCTGTTTCATTAAATTTTCTTAGTGATTACGTTCAGGTAGGAGAGCTTGATGAAATAGTGAATTCCACCTAGTATTTTTATGAAATGCCATTAAAAAATCAGAAATCATAGCTTGTCAGCAAATGAATGCCAAAGCTCAAATCAGTATAAAGCAGACAAAATCAATTACTTAAATGACAATATTTCAGCAATATCAGTGATGTCCATGTGAGATACTCAGAGAATAAGTGTAGCATCTTTCACAGGATTTTTCCAGTCCCACTATACAAACCGCTCAGTCATGGTAATTACTTACTCTTTATGACCTGGATTCCTATTACATAAAATTTGTGAGCTCTAATATATTTTTCTCATCTCAAAGTTCTTTTGAGAAACTATGTAGTGCCACGTAAATCAGCAGTCACAACAAATTTCCTCATATACATCACCTGACTATTGTTTTTAACTATCTTCAAATACATACTTGAAAAAAAATACAAATAAAAAAAAAGAAAAAAAAAAAGAGAAGATTTACCTTTACCTTCCATTGAAAATTTTACAAAATGACAATGTTAGAAAAAGCGACTTGTTTGCAAACCTTGCCTTGGGTATTAAGGGGTATAAGAAGTATTGTATTATATCATATACTCTGAATTATTTATCAGTTTCTAGAAATAAATCTGTACTGACTATAGACTGGAAATATTTGAATACTATATGTAGCATACATAAAATATACATCTATGTACATACACTCTCTCTTTTCTTCCCCAGAAGGAATTTGACTTGTATTTCTTTATGATGAACTAAAATGAATTTCAATGATTTTCAATGGTAACTGTATTGAAATGATCACATGCAATTATTTGATTGCAAGGAGGAAAGTCCAAAGTATTTTGCTTTCTCTCTGTAGTCACTGATACCACACGCTGCACATAAGAAGGTACACAATGCCTTTGTGGGTATATTAGTTTCCAAATAAAGACATAATTTGTAATTCAGCTAAAGGATTTACCGGAATTCGAATATAATCCAATATGACAGAACAAATATAAGAATGAATATGTTGGCAAGAATCCATGTTATTGGATGCCTACAAGATTGACTTTCATTTCAAAGCACCTCCTTACTCATTCCTATGTTGTTGGCACTGTTACAGTTATGTGGAATGAAACTATTTTAAATTTTCATCTTAAACTATTGGTAATGGTTTATATAAAAGTCTGTCTTGCTTATACCAATTATTTGCACATGCAGCATTGTGAGTGTGGAAATAACCCCCAATTCTTTAGTGAGTCTTAATGAAACCATGTTGAGCAAACTAGCTGAACTGGTTCTGTTTTTCTTTTTCTACACACAATATACATTTGCTGGTTGGGGTATACATGATGTCAAAGGAATGCTGCATCTGTATGTGATGATGCTGTTACTGAGATTATCTTCAATGACAGTCAGTAATCCAACAGACATGCTTTTTTTCTGACATGCTCATACCTTATTTTATTCCATATTGTTTTCTAGCAGTGGTTTTTGGCATATTAGAATCATACAAATATCTTTTCTCCTTCTTCAAGCACCTGTTAAAAGAAATCTACTCTCCCTCCTTAACTATGTCACTGTATCTTTCCTATGTCTTTCGAAGCCATGTTTACAGTTGAAAATTTAGAAAAAAGTTATGGCAAAACTCTCATTTTCTCTCAAGGATGTCAAAGCACTAGTGAAAATCCAAACTGTGTTGACAAAACCCCAGACTTTTCACACACTGATATTTCATCTTTTTCAGAGAAAACATTCTAGGATGATAATTTTCCCACTTGAAGGTTTCTAAGACCCAACTGGATAAAGCTCAATCTGGACTGAATTCAATGTTTACCCAGCACTGAGTGGGAGACAAAGTGACAGCCTCACAAAATCCCTTCTCAACCTTAAATATATGATTATATGACACAGAAAACTAAAACCAAATATGGACATACAATACTCCAAACAATATATACAGGTTTGCATTTCTTTCACTTAAGAATGGAGATTGTGATTTAAGTGTTCAGTCTGTGTTATGGGGTATTATCTTCTAACATCATTAAGTCAACAGAGAATTACAGAGAAAAACCCAACAGGTTTTCTTCTTATAAAATAATTTTTCCAGGAAGTTCATATCATATAAACTTAAACCTCTTAACTATATACATATTTCTTAACTACATATATGTACGATAACTGCATATATTGCTGTACATATTAAATATGTTAACTTTTTCATATATAAAAAGTATATGTGATAGTTAATGTAAATCTAGTAGTGCCTTAAAATTACACTATAATAAATGTTTGATAACATTTCATTTTCCAAACCCAGATTATATATCTTTGCAAACAGAGTAAGCTATTTTAGAATAAGAACTGTAACTTTTAATGCTAGCTTTGATCTTACAGCAATGCCAGGTTTCCAGCATCCTGCCCAAGTCTTTCCTGCCTCAGTACCACCAACACACACACATACAAACTTAGGTGTGATGTTTAATTTTTTTTTTCCCTGTGTAGTGCTGGAAGAAACATTACAGTCACTCATGTTCCAAAAAGAGTAAAGGTATTGATGCAAAAGGAGATTGAAATCATTCAGCTAAGATAGTGCATGAATAATAAAGTAGATCTTGTTTGAATAACTGCAAAAAGACCTTACTATTTTGACTTAATGTTTTGGAGATAGCTAACTGTGTCAGGAGCAGATCCAACACAAGACTTGATCTTTTATACATCATTACAAAGAACTTCAGAGGGGATAGGGACAACTTTATGGTGAGAGCACCTACTGAGCAGGTAGGAGTTCTACCTATAATTGTGTTTCATGTCAAATATACAGTTTTATTATTAACTATTTAGAAAGCTGGGAGCCATTTTCAATATATGAGTTTAATTCCAGTTTGAAGAACCCTGGATACAGGCAAACTATCTGCTTCATATATAGCTGATATTCCTTAGGTTGTTTTCCCATTTCCCTTTTTTGTTTTTCTCCATTTTGTAGTATAAACCCTGCTCACATCCCTATGCTTTCTCTCACTGCAGGTCCTCACAGAAGGCTCCTGTAGATTCAACTGACCATGATTCTGCAGATAAATGTGAATGCTTTATCTCTTTAAAAAGGGTGACTCAGACTGACAAGAGTTGATGCCTCCAGATGAAGACCAGGAAAATCAGTGGCTGACTACAGAATGAGTCAACAGTGTAGTGCAGTCATAAGAATGATAATGTTTTCTTATATTTTAGCTGGCATTACAGATACAGTCCTACCACTGAGTAAGGAACTAGCAGGATGTTTAAAGTACTCTGTACACGTCTAGGCATTTAATATAAAAAAAAACCCAAACAAACAACAAAAAAACAAACAAACAAACAAAAAACCAACTAAAAAGGTGACAGGAATGAATAGTTAAAAGGTTGAAGAGAGGAACAGGTAGTCTTCAAAAGAAGAAACAAAAAGAGGAAAAATTTTGTACCATTATACATTGATATCTAGATAAACGATGTAGAACAACAATGCCCTCAAATTTTTCAGATCTATAGTAAATAATGCTAAGAACAAATCAGTCTTGCAAACCTTGGATAGAATATGCCTTACTTGGTAATGCAGTCTCAATTGATCTTATGAGTGCAGGTACATCTATAGTCACTTTTGAAAACAAAGAATGAAAATTACACTCACCAGCTAGTTTAACTTCAATTTTGGAAAGCCAGAAGCATGAGAAGGCCTTTGGGAAAATGTTGTATATGTTTGACTCAAGGTGAACTCCTGGTGCAGCATAATGCTAAGGTAGTAAAGAGGACTGTGAAAACACACGGAGATGTACAAAGGAGGAAATACTCAAAAATGTGGACTAGACAATTCACAAAGGTCACAAGGGGATCCTGAGAGTGTTTTGGCTTCATGTGCATGACAGAGCTCCTTTCCTGATCTTATGGTTATCTCAAAAAATGGTGTCTTAGAAAATTGCCGTTTTGACCAATAGTACCAAATCAGCAGAACCCCCTATGTTTGACCCATATATGTCCTTGTACCACAAGTGTCTTTTAAAGCATCTAATTTAAGTGATGCAAAAAACTACTTTCAGTTTACAAAGGGTACACAGCACACTACATACTGTATATGCAGCACACAACTTGCATCCCAGCTGCATAATTTTTTACCTTTATCTTCTATAACTCAACTATGGCTAAGTTTCCCTCCCCCCATGTCAGAAATGAGACCAATGGCTGCAGACCTTGGGTCTCTTGATTACTCTGTGCTGTATTCACAGAGTGCTGACAACACAACATTTTTCCCAATCAAGCTTTTTAAGACTTAAGTCTTTGATTTTAGAGTGGGCTTTGGAAATAATTATTCACATATAAAATATGCCAAGCTATATATAACTATTTTCCATGTTATGGGCATAGACAGTCTTAAGTAGTTTGCAGATGCTTTCTTCATACATTATGTTTTTGCTATTGTTTGCTCCTTATCTCTGAACAACCATCTTTGGCTTGACTCCTGACAGTGGGATTAACATAAAATTGGTACCTTTAGATACTGTGTTTATAGAAAAGTTATACTTATTGTCTTCCTCCAAATATCATGATATTAAGAATATCTTTTAGAATAGTACATCTTTTTATTTGTGTCCACAACTTTAAAGAGCTACAGTCAAACAAAAAGCTTCTTTAAAAAAAAACCTACTTGAAAAATCTGTAGTTTGAAAAAGGTGGTTTGCAGAGTTTTTAGTATATCCAGGGAAAGGGTAAGAGGCGACTTGATTACAGCCTCCAATTACTTACAATGAGAAGATTTCTGATTGCAAATAACCCGTTAATTTAACAAATGAAGCATAACGAGATCCAATATTTGAAGGTGGAAGATAGATGATTGATATTAGACTAGGTGCATATTTTTATCAGTGAATCTAATCAACTATTTGGACTATTTACCTAGGGAAGTACTTGGTTCTTCATCACTGAGAACTTTAAATGAAAATTGTATGTTCCTGAAAGATATGTAATAGCTCAAGTGGAAATTATAGACTTTATGTAGGAAACACTTGAAGGAATTCTGCCTTGTATTATGCTATAGTTCTGACTAGTTGATTATTATTGCCTCTTCCAGCCCTAAAAGTTGAGTGAAATTTAGTTCCATTGAAAGTAATGTGAATTTTATCACTGATTGGAATCAGGATTTCACCATCTGAGTTTACACTAGATCACTTTGCAGCCTTACTAACACAGTAAAGATACCTTCAAGTATGCAGAAATCTAATCTTATTTAGTTATCCTCAACACTTCTAGGGTGATGTAAAAAAGCCTTAAATGTAATACAAATCAGACATAGCTAACAACTACAAATTATTATTTTTAGAAACCGTGGTTGAAAGACTGTGTTTTAACTAGTCTCCTACAATGACGTTGGAGAAGCATACACTTAAACTTGCCAGTTGCAAAGTGTTGTTGATTATAAGTTAAGGTGATGTAGCCGTAAATCAATAGAAGGAAAGCAACTGCTGCTTCTCCCTTGTGCTGAAACTCCCACTGTTTGCCTTGGACAATATACAGAAACTTTAATATAGCTTAAAATTTTTTCTTTCCTCATCTGTAATAAAATAGTAACTAAGCCACTGAGTCAGAGAGTTATGATAAAAAGTGTATGTGGTAGAGTGACACTAGTAATTAGATGTAGTAAGAAATTTCAACACAAGTTAAACAGTTGGATTTAGGATTTTCATTACTGCAAGCAAGAAATGACATAGTTAAAAAAAAAAAAAGAAGATTAGGGACACTGACAAGCCAATCTGAGTTATACTATCTCCCTTCTCCCTTAGTATGAAAAAAGGGATATGCAGTGGATTGAAGATGAAAATCACAGAGAATTTCATTTTGTAGAGGTATTAAATAAAAAAAAAAACACAACACAACAAAAAAACCAAAACAACAAACAAAACCCAAAAGCACAACAGGCAAAGAACTCACCATTCAAAGAATTCTAAAACACCACATTGCTTAAAAGCATTACGCATTATGTCTGTTTTGTGTATCCACATTTACAGTAAGGGGGGGGGTTAAATTCTTCAAGGTTTTGTGTTAATAAGTTTACATAGCTGAATATGTCACTGTTACTGTGGAGCTGAAGCATCATGTTTATCTGTACAGTATTTTGCAGGTTGGGGTAGAGCTACTATCTCCCATTCTGGAAAGAGCCACAAAACTAAATGCCCCAAGGATTCCAGCTCCTGACTGCAGATTTTGGCAAGGAACACCCAGAGGCATCTGTGAAGATGTTAACAGTATTATGCATCCACAACTGAGCAAGCAGTTTGGCCACAGAGGCTGAGAAACCAAACACTATGATTGTTCAGCATCAGTACTGGCTGCATACGACTGTCCTTAAAAAACAGCACAAATGTCTCATTGCATCAGCTGCAGACATCCTACAGCCAGCAGTGTTGACACACAGACTGCAGGATAAAGAACATGTGGTTTATCCCCTGTTTTCTTTTGTGGTCTGGTAGACAGTAGAGGCACAGACATAGTGGTAGTGAGTCTGCCTCTTGTTAAAGGGATGAGAAGCGCTGTGGGTATTGCGGGAATTCATTCATCAGATAGATTAATGGCCAGATTAATCAGACAGAAAAAAACCCCCAGCCTTATCAACCTCAAAGGCATTAAAAGCTCAGTATAGAACAGATGCATAATGCAGCAGGATGAGGAATATTTTGTAAGAAAAGCAATGTGTAGGTGCCCATATCTGAAAGAGTTCAGGGACTGCCATCTTTTGTAGGTTGAGGCCCCCAGAGTCTGAGAAACAGAGAGTAAGAACACATCAGTATAGCGTTTCCAGCTGCCTATGTAGCACCCACCCCACAGCACGTCACCTTCCTACAACTTCTGTAGTTGCATCCACTTAATCAATAGAGAAAATTATATTTTATGATCGGACTCCTTTTATCTGTCTTTTTGGTGCAAAGTCCATAAATCTCTGTCATAGCAGGAACGTAAGTGCAGGCTTTCTTAATCTAAGGCAGGCACTCCAGAATTTCAATTTCTAAAATTTAAATCTCCTTTACAGGCAAAAATAACAACTTTCATCATGTCCTTTAGGAACAGATTACATGCTCACATATACTATGAGATTTCTTGAACTGAATTATCTAATACTGGAAGTACATTGGTCAAGAAGATAGCAGAGTAGCCTTTGTCTCTTGTGAAGGTAAGTCTAATTTTAAAATATAAATAACTTAAAGACATTTGTATGTATAATCTGCCTATCATTCTAAATGTTACATTATTAAAAAACCCTCAGGTAAAAAAAAATTAAAAAGTCCTACTAAACTATTGCAATGAATATTACTTATTTATTATTAAATGGATATTAATGGACTAAAGAGATGGTAAATATATTTTACATAAAAATCATTTAGTTCTAATAAGGCAAAATGGAAAGATAACATGCTAATTTCTAATTTGAAAAATTCTTCCTTTCACTTCTTTGCTGCTTCACTTCCTTTTATATTGATTTTGCATTTCCAGACAATGAAATTATATTTTGAAGCATTCACACAGCAGACCATAAGGACAAGGCTATAACAACAGATTTGAGTAAAACGTTATTCTTTTCCCAGAAAGTTATCAAATTTCTTCTTCCACCCATCCATCACAGCAGGTGGTATGGAAAGGTTTTAAAAAGGGAAGATAAAGTTTTAGTCCACCAGAAAAGAAATAATTTCATTGACCCTATGCTGAAAAGAAAAAAAAAAATCAGTGATGATGTCAAATAATTCTTAGAAAAGTCTGTCATTGGATTGCTCTTGGTATTAACAAAAGATAGAAAAGGTAACATTAAGCATAACAGTAACCTCTATATCAAATACAAGAACATGTACTCATGACAAACACTTGTGTCAGTTTTTCCTGTAATTCAGTATTCATGCACTTTAGCAATAGAAAATGCAGCAGGAATATAGACTATACAGAGGAACTCATCTGGATAAAAATGAGATTTTACTTACAGAGAAAACTGAACTATGTACGAACTGAATTATTTTTTTACATAATCTAAATTTGTTATAAAAGGCAGAAAATTTTCTTGTAGCTTTGCATTTCCTTGTTATCTGCTAGACATGTCAAAGGACAAAGATGTGGTTGGCACAGGAAGTGAAGAAGACATCAGCAAAACTGACAGAGGCTATGTCCCTGAAACAAACGTATGTACAGAATGTCTGTTTCAAAACCTAAACATTTTAGACAGACAGGGTGCACAGAGCATAAACTGAATGCAGAAACAAGTGGAGCCTGCACTTCACTAGTTCATATATTGGAAAAGCATTAAGGGCATTCCTGAAGGAGATGCTGCAATGTAGTTTTTTCGGGAGTTTTCTTGTTTGGTTTTTTTGTTTGTTTCTTTCTTTTTTGGGGGGAGGAGAGGGGGTTTGGTTGGTTGGTTGGTTGTGGTTTTTTTCTTTGTTTGGGTTTTTTTTTTCCAAATTTAGTCATAGGTGTCTGTACAAACAAACAAGGTAAAATGATAGTTTAAAAATCTCTGTGTTTTTTTTATTAGAATAATAATAAAGTCTATTGATGAAAGGTATTCAGATGACATAGAAATTGTAAGAAAAGACACAAAATATTGCCATTTCCTATATTTGCTTATACCTTCTTTCAGGTGCCTGGTTACAGTTACACTGAGGAAGAAATACATAAGAACTGGGATCACAGCAGAGGTCAAAACTGTAGCCTCTATTTGAACTCCTAAAAGGCAGGCACTACAGGACCTGAAAAGGGGGCATATAGACAGCTATGTCCATTCCCAGTACACACTAGGAATATTCACTGAAGCACAGCCTTGCTCCTCAGCTCAGTGGAAAATTAATGTTTCCTGAAAAGTCCAAATCTAATTGAAAAGAAGAGCTGACCAGTAGTCTGACACTTTGTCTTGCACAAGTACTTGGGACATAACACCGAGGTATAAATAAAGGTACCTTTGTATGTTTTTGAAGGTACCAAATCAAATGCTTCAAGGGAAATAGAATACCTTGTTTTCAGGCATTATTATTGTCTAGAAATAAAACAGGTAGGAAGCTATGCAATACTGTCAATATTGAGGCAACTCAGGATATGTGTGGGAGCAGAAATGCTGACATTGGAGGTTATTTGATGTAAAAAAAGGAAGAGGTATTCATTGTTTCCAGACACCTATAGGACTGCTGAATAAGTAAATGGGGACTTCAGAGAAGGATACTAGAATTCTGTATGTAGGCTTTATATAATATTTTTATCCCAATTTGCTAATTTGTCTTTCTATACTTCTGCTTGCATAACTGCAAAAGTAGAAGGAGAGGCATGACTTGCAGTCTCCAGTCAGAGAAACTTTGTGTGAGTAGGGCTCAGTTATTATAATGACCCCTGCAACACCCTTCCATTTGGTCTTCTATCTAGGGAAATACTGGCTGCTTAGGATTCGTTTTTGCTTCAGCTTTCTGCTGTATCCCATTACCACCACTACTCCATGCAACAACTAGTTTTGATGTTAAGCCAACATATGGCCATTAAACCATTGGCTTCAATTACAAACATAAGGACTCAGAAATGTGACTTATTAGCATGAAATTATTAAGTTCTTCCTAGAAATGTGGCTTCATATTTTCAGTCAAGCAAAAATACACGCAAAAACTAATTACAAGACGCAATTCTCCCAGATGATTCCACTTTATTCCATTTGTTGCCATACTATGGGCACGGTTAAAAAAAAAAATCCTTTAAAAAAGTTTGTAAAATTTTGGTCATTTTAACCTCACATTTATGAGCCTCTGCTTTGATCTTTTGATCAAAGATGTGTTGGGGTTTGTTTTTTTAAAAAAATCCCAAACTTTGCAAGTCATGGATTCTGAATCTTCATATGTATACAAGGTTTCATGACAGTTAAGAAAAAAAAATTGCTATCAAAAGCCCCAACCATTTGCCTCTAAACACTATTCACAAGAAGGGAAATTTAGAAGTACTTTGGACTCCTAGGCTGGTGGAAACTCACCCCAAAGTTTTCGAATTGCTTCTTTAATAGTGATATATCAAGAATGTTGTTTCTTGTAAGCTCTCATCTTTCTTTCTGTATTCTGTGTAATGAATCTTTCCTGTCGAATTTACAATTTCCCTTTAGTATTCTCATTAACATTGATCATTAAAATAATGTTGGGTAAAGTGCTGGAAAAGTTACTTTAGGGAAAGACTTTATTTAGAAAGCACATGCCATTCTGCCAGAGTAGTTTAAACTGCTGCAGTTATTTCCCTGTAAGCTTCAGTGTTCTGGATGATTTAAATAGATTTTTTGCAGTATTTGGAGAAAATAGAGTATTTCACAAATAATGAAGAAAGTACTACACTACTCCAGACAGCCCTTGAAGCTTAATTCTAAGTCCCTAAAATAATAGTGAAATATAGTGGGAGGGACAAAAAAGGCCCTAGCATCTGTGTACCCAAAGCAGGGTTAGCTCTAATTACATATTTCTGATGGACATGGTTCAATATTCATATATCTTAGGAAGTATTTGTTACCTTGTCAATAATAATACTATTAATAATACTAATAATACTAACAATACTACTAATACTAATACTACTAATACTAATAACAATAATAAATATTAAACTTCCTAAATTATATACTTTTCTCTCTATAAAATATTATATTTTATTTTGACTTGTAGCTAGTCCTGAACTCTTACTAGCTAATGCATCTAGGAAAATAATTACCTGCTCCTTTTTCACAGGACTCAATGAATTCACATAATGAAGGACTTGATAGTAAGGACAGTTTGGTAGAAGAGTTAGAAGTTAAGAACAACCTGGTTTGGTGCTCTGAGAAGAAAAGAGAAAGAAGAGAATATTTTATATTTTTATTTTCTAGATTTCTCAGAAAACTTCTACATAGATTGTGACTAAACAAACATTAAACCAAAATGGGATATGACATAAATTTTCCAGTAGCTTGCATTTATGATAAACAGATACAAAATAAATTATAAGCAGAAAAATCAACCGTTTTGATACTAGTAACTTCCAAATACTTCACAGAAATTTCTGTCTCATAGCAAGACATCTCCTTATGTGTAAAAAATGCTTCCCTGTATTAATAATTTTCAATAATGTATCACTTGGAATAGAAGGTTGGTCATACATATGAATGGAAGATGTTTTGTATTGGAAAGAAAATTAAGTGCTGCTTACTTCGCCAGAAATAACTGCTTCTGCCTTTGCCTCTCCTCCTCTGAAGCAGATTTATTATTGTCATTATTCATTCCTGTATGTTGTCCTAGGGAACACTTTTATGTTGGAAATGTCACTTATTTTCAGATGCCAGTAACTTAAATTGCTTTACAGTTTCATTAAAAGCCACCATGGCTGCTGGCTGCTCAGCAGACATCTCAGCTAGTAAGCTCTGATGTGCTCTTTACAGCCAAGTTGAGAGGCAGTTTTAACTTGAGCGTTCCAGTTTCCCTATAAATAAACCACTTTTAAGAGCTAAATGGTCCTATCTTTTCTTCATTACCAGGCAAAGAGTACCTGCCATTTTAAGAACACAACAGGACTAAGAACCTTTCCAGTTTCTTACATGTATAAGCCCCATCCATCATGACAGCCTGTGGCCATGAGCATGTACCATGCTTTCTCAGACTAGACCTACTGTTTGTGCAGCAGCTTTCTAGTCCCTTAGACCAGACAGCTCACTATGGGGCACTGAGTACTCTTCTGTTTCTTTACATCAATGTAAAACATCTTTTTTTGTCCATGTTATAGAGAATAGGAATGACAAATTATATTTTGACAGATAGCTTGTTACCTGATTGGTTTCTATGCTAAAATTTATACTAAAATAGACAACATGATAATTTGGGTTCAATTGCAGTAGATGTTTTCTTATTGGTTTATAACTGTCATTCTGAAAAGAAAAAGGCTGTTTACCTATTTCCAAACTTAACCCAGCCTCATATATGCAAGCATTAGGTTAGGCTTTACCCCAAGCTCTACTTAAATAATTATTTTCAGTTATTAATTAATGCACTATTGATTTATAGGAAGGGATATTGACTGAGAGGGAAGAAGCCTTCAGGAATATCCAATACTAATTCCTGTTAGAAATTAAATTGTATTCTTGATGGACTGAAGTCTGGTATAACAGACAAATCAAACATTTCTATTTCTAGATGATGAGGGATGCAAGCAATAAGTCCTGTCAGGAAAATTATGTGAGTAAATGGGAGACTCGTTAAACTCTATCAGTAGGCTCTAGTTTTGATTCTTAAAAGTGTGAGACCACTTGCATATAGAAAATATATGGAGAAGTGTGTTTTATTTGTTTGTTTGTTTATTTGTTAATTTTATCTTATTGGCTTTAAATAATCAGATTACCATGGGTTAAAATGGTTAGAAGGTTTTGGGTTTCTATTTTATTCCTTATACAGTTCTGTGGACATCATAAACTGTCAGCAATTCTATTTTGAAAACAAACAAATCCCATACCCAGAAAAAAATTATTATTATTACTTCTAGATAAAATGCTGCAAGACTGAAACTTTTCACAATAAAAGAATTTCAGCTGTTCTTGCACCTGGCTGAGATGAAATCAATTGAGCCTCTGAATCAGCAAACTCTTTGCATGCAGAGATACTGTATGATTTGGTTTGTCATCTCTCCATCTGCTGGCTGGTTAAATATTTACTAAGCAGCTTGAGTCGTACAAATAAAGAGGGAATCCAGGGTCTTTGCAAAAAAACCCCTTTGTTAGCATCATACAGCTTGTATTCAGTCAGTATAAGGAATGAAAAAAAAACCCTCTTGCATGTGTTCATTATACCATAAATTTAATGCATTTACTTTCTTAAGTCATGTAAAGAATATGATGGCAGATACTGAGGAATGAAAGTAGTAAAGCAGCATCGATCATTGCTGATGTTTCAATACATATTATGCCACACTGTGACATCATGGTCTTCCAAAGCGTATGTTCAGTGGGATATAGTGAGCAAAAAATTAAAGGGAACACAGAGGAGAACAGTGGGAACAAGATCACAAAACATATTACGTGATCCAGAGCCTTATGGAAAATAACAACAGTAGCAATCATCAACCTGTTCTTACATATGTTTCCTACTATCATTCTCATTTTTCTTGTTTTATCAGTGGTTAACTTGAGCCAGAAAGCACTGAAGTGACAACGGGTTGATAAGGCTTCATTGTCCTGTGCATCCAACAGAAGCTTAGCAGATAAATCCATTTCAGGTGACATATGTTTATACTGTATGATAATCTAAAGGTAAAAAGAGAACATTGCTGGGGCACAACTATCACTGCACTGCAAGCCAGAACCTGGGCAGAATCAAGGAAGACTATCAAGCCCCTTGGGTACAAGTGATTTCAAAAACCACAAGAACTTGTTCTTCAGTTATGTAAACAGCAAGCAGAAACAGAAGGAAAATACTGGCCTGCTGTTAAACAGGCAAGGTTAATTAGTCACCAACAATGCCGAAAAGGCAGAGGTTCCCAACACTTTCTTCAACCCCATCCTTACCAGCACTCATAGGCCCCCAGCCTTGGGAAAAAAAAATCCAGGTTGGTGCAAACACTGATCCCCAGTCATTGAAGGAAGAGTTGGTGTGTAAACTGTTACAAGAGCTTAACTCCTACAGATCAATGGGCCTTGGCACTGTCCACCTGAGGATATTAGGGGACCTGATGACGTTGCTTTGAGAAGATCAGGAGACATCCCAGAAGACTGGAAGGAGGCTAACATCACCCCTATCTATAAGAAGAGCTTAAATGAGGATCCAGGACATTATACACCTATTAATCTTACTTCTGTCCCTAGGAAAGTCACAGAATGAATCTTTCTAGGGGCTATGACAAGTCAGATGAAGCACGTGACCATGAAAAGCCAGCACAGACCCACCAAGGGCAAATCTGATCACCTTCTACAACAGAGTAAACAGCTCAGTGGTTGTGGGGTGAGTGGTGTAAATTGTCAACCTGGATTTCTCCAAGTCTTTTGATGCAGTTTCCCATAGCCTCCACCTAGAAAAATTGATGCATTGCAGCCTAGACAAGTGGTCTATGCAGTGAGTGGAGAACTGGATAACCACATCCAGAGGGGAGTGGTAAACAGACTCTTTTCTTACAGGCAATCTGTCACCAGTAGGCTCCTCCAGATGTTGAGAATAGGCCCAGTATTGTTTAATAACTTCAGAAAAGATCTGGAAGATGAGATCAAGGGTACCCTGATATCTTAGTTTGAGGGAAAAACTAAAATGTTTACTAAAAAGCAGAGGAGAGGATTTTTCTACAATAATTACGTCACTTTTTATTAAATTTAAGAAAAAAGAACTTTAATTAGAAAATGGATATAAGAAGGATAACTGTTCTTAACTAGTATATATATACGTGTATATGTAGATATACATATAACTGTAAACAGACCAGAGCAAACTACTCCCCCAGCACCAAATGTAAAAACAAAAGAGAACAACGCCCAAAATGGTAGGTTCCTCCTGGAGCAGTTATATTTATGGACAGTATCAGTGTCACACCTTGGCTAGCTGCGAGGTGAATTCTCAGTCTTTTCCCGGCAATGCAGAGACAAGGGGTGAACACTCACACGGACTCTTTTTCTCTCTCTCCTTGTCCTTTGTTTCAAATGAAGAAGGAAAGTCTGTGAGTGGAGGAGTGATGATAAGCCACAGGAATTTCCTTGCAGTCTAAGTCAGTCCCCGGGAAAGAAAACGAAAATCTGCAGTGTGTCTCTCTCTCTGAAGCTCAGGGTGCCCAGAGATGGAGGGGGTAAAGCAAAAAGCAGAGCCAGAAAAAGAGCTCTCACCAGCAAGCACTGGCTCTTTTTCTGCAGCTGCCCAAAAGAAAACCCCCAAAAAAGTCGAACCAGCACACCTGGAACAAAGAAAGAAAAACTTCTCCCCATCCCCAAGTGCTGGGGTTCTGTTTTCTCACCTCCACCCCACTATTAAGCTTGAATCTGAAAGTCCTCAGCTATCTTTTGTCCTCAGTCCTGGGACTCTAAGTCTAAACCTTTTGTGCTGGTATCGTGAGAAAAATTCTTTGAGGGGGCTCCTCCCAACACCACCTTCCTGTATCTGAACCTTTATCACCTGATGAAGTTTGTCAACAATACCAGACTAAGCAGGACACCAGACACTACAGAAGGGAGAGCCGCACTGCAGGAAGACCTGGATAGGCCAGAAGAGTGGGCTAGCAAGAACCTTATGAGGGTCTGAAGTTATGAACCTTACACAAAGAGAAGTATAAAGGTCTTTCATCGAGGAAAACATAATCCAGTTGTGCGGCACTGGCTGGGATCCAGCCAGCTGGGGGGCAGCTCTGTGGAAAGTGACTTGAAGGTACTGGTGGCAAACATACTCAAATATGAGTGAAGAGTGTGCTGCTGCTGCAAAGGATTCCAGTGGGATGCTGGGTTGCATCAACAAGGGCATCACCAGCAGAGATAAAGAAGTCATTATTCCACTCTGCTCAGCACTTTTAAGGCCATACATGGAATACTGTGTTTAGTTTTAGTCCTTGTTATGAAAAAAAAATATGTGGACAGGCTGGAAAGGGTCCAGAGAAGAGCCACAAAGATGATCAAAGGACTGGGAAGCCTGCCTGGGAGGAAATGCTGAGAGAACTGAATTTGTTCAGTCTTGAAAAAGAAGGTGTAGGGAAGACCTTATCACCATGTTCCACTATTTAAAGGGTGGCCACAAAGATGGAGATTCCCTTTTTAAAAGAAGCCACATGAAAAAGATGAGGGGTAATAAGTCCAGTTTACTTCTGGGAGGATTCTAGTTAGACACAAGAGTGACATTTTTCACAATGAGAACAATCAACCACTGGAATAATTTCTTCAGGGAAGTGGTGGATTCCCCAGCACTGGACACTTCTAAGATCTAGCTGGAAGGCGCTGGGCCATCTTGTCTAGACCATGCTTTTGACCAGAAAGTTTGGATCAGATGATCTCTGAGGTTCCCTTCTAACCTGATATTTTATGATTCTGTGAAACAGCACTTTGAATTGTATTCAATGTTATTAATAATATGCTGTACATTGTCTTTCAGGGCAATTTTAAGCTTCAATGAAGCCATGTTTTCTGTGACTTTAAGACTACTTTCCGCAACTCTAATTTTATTAAAAACCCATCATTTCGTAAGTTCCTTGAAATGTCTTTGACATACCTTTTTAAGGTGATCTGTAGATATATTTTATTCGTGTTGACTTCTTCCTACAGACACATTTTGGAAACAACTGGCCTCTTTCCTCACCTTTTAGTGGCAGTCTCCTAGCACTTGCCATTTTTATCGTGTTGTACAAGTTAAGACTTGTCTTTGTTCATTTGTCTTTGTACAGTGTTGACTAAGATCACGTTACAATCAGAAATAAAAAATAAGCATGGTTATCCTCAGCTTCTTGGATACCTTTTAAAGTAAACAAAAACATGCGTGAAATAATTGACCCATTTTTCTTCAAGCATATCAGAGCAGACTAGGAGTAGTTCCACAGAGATTTGTGAAACAATGTTAACATAAAAGATAATGAAGATGGATGCAGTGCAAACTTTGATTTTGAAGCTATTCCACAATGGTTAATAGTAGAGAAGACAACCCCTGAGGTTCCCTTTAGATGCTTCTCTATAGCCAGTATACTCAGTAGGTATCAGCAAAAGGAAACAACTTTAATTGAGGCAGAAACCTAATAATGATGCTTTCCAGTTAGTATAGCTCAAAATAATATGCCAAATATGATATCCTATCTTCACTACAATCTAGCTATGAAACAGCAAGAATGTTTGGCTGTAGGGAACCTAAAATCTTAATCAGCCACAATATCCTTTTTTTTTTATTATTTATTTTAAACAGCAAACATAGGAGATTTGCCAAATAATTAAGAGCTTAATGTACAGTAAGTTGAGTATTAAAATCTATAATAATAAAAGATGGAAATAGAAATTTTAGCAATGGTATTTTTCTGCTACTGTTACATCTACCCCTTATGATATGGCAGCAATATAAATTTCTAGTAATACCCTCCTATATTATAGATGTCCTCCTTACCATTGAAGGGAAAATAAGGAAAATAAGATCCTTGGGTAAATTTTGGAACAATAATAGTAATAATACTAATAAAAATAATACTTTTATTAACAATAAGAGCAACAGCAACAACAACAGTACTACTACTACTTCTACTATTGCTAAAACAACAAATAATTGATTGCCTGCCTTGGAACTTAGTATTTCATTTATTCTACCTAATATATAAACTTTTCCCATCAGTTGGTATCAATAAATATGACACAGAAATGCAGTTAATGTGACACACCTTGCCCAGATTTTAAGGGAACTCTATTATTCCTGTGTAAATTACAGTGAATATAATATTAAAGGGAGTTTATGTTAAAGAAAGTTACTTATGAGATAGGTCGTACAGTTTCATTATTTTCACTCTTATATTCACTCTTATTTTTGAACTTCCTGCTTCTTGCTTTTATTATCCCAAAAGATATTTTGCTAACTGTATCACTGATTTCTTTCCTATCACCATTCAAGTTCACCCATGTAACAGATTTTTAATCTGTGATTTTCCAGGTAGAAAATATTAAGAGTCAAGAAAAGAGTCTGAGTGTCAGTTCACAGACTTAAATGAGTCTGAGATTCTGAGGACAATACTGGTAATAAAGTACCTCTGTCCTTCACAACGATGGTCAAAAGATGGAATCTTTCAGTATGATGCACATGGTGATCTATATCAATGAAAATGGGTACAGAAATCTGATGATTGTTTTTACTCTCCTCACATTACTACTTCAGGGTCTAACATTTCCAAGACTGGAACAAGAAAAAAATGATCATTCCTCATATTTAATTTTCAAACTCCAGTTAAAGAGGAAAATCTCCCATATAAGTAGAAGACCAGGTTTGTTCCACTTCATTTCTATTCAGGATTGCATCATGTCTTCCAACATGGCAGAATTTTAGTCGTATTACATAAAAGTGCCTTTATCTCCACTTTAATGATAATACCTTGTATTTCATAAAATGATCATGTTTTAGACAAATAGTGCCCAACATGGTAGAAACAGAACTTCTTTCTCATTCCAAAAAAACTGTCTCATCTCTGAAATGGTTAACAATGAAACAAATATATTTATCCAGGCATGCCAGAAGTAATGTAAAATAAAGTTCCTCAAGATTTGTTAATTTATTTTGTATTAAAATATCCACAGTGAAGATTAGAAGAAAACTGTTTTTCGTCAGAAGCAGATCACATGAGAGAAAGGAGGAACAGAAAATCAATCCAGCAAATTTCTCACTGTTAAAAGAGTTTAGGAATGGAGAGTTGTAGTGATGTTCAACAGAATTTCCACTTTTCTATGAAAAACCTTAGTAAGAGGTTTAAACAGCAACCTGTCTTAAACTTCTGGCAATATCTGATCCACAGTGGTCATTTCAGCCTACAGAAGGACTAAGAAAGCTTTTTATACTCTTAGGTTAAAAACGAACAAACAAAACCACCAAAAAAGGCAGTCTGAGATAGTTATACAGAATTAATTGACATGAAACCTCAGGATAATTTGTATTGAATAATAGACAAAATCATCATCATTTTCTTTTAAGGCTCCAATTTCAGTGTTTGTGGTACCCTAAGGGACTTATTTATTGTAATGATTTACTGTAACTAATACAGAAAGGGGTTTTGTAGTGTGCTTAAAAAAAAAAAATCAAGAAATTATCTGTTTCTTTTCTGATGAAAAGAATCCTCAAAAGAGCCCCAGTTGGCCCACTGCTAATTAAGAAGCAAATTAAGAAAGTACATGGTTATGTGAATACAGAGCAAGGGGAACTATGTATAATCCTTTCCCCTCTAGCCTTGGGAACAAGATAGATAGTTCCTCAGTCAGCATACCAGCGCCAAGAGGTTGACCGGGCTGCCGGGCAGCGTTTTGCCCTGCCTTGCCCAGGCTTTCCCCAGGGCTCTCGCCCACCCGCCCGTTGCCGAGGGGCTCAGCCATGACCTGCGCTGGGGCCGCTGGGGCCGCTGGGACCGGCTGTGTCTGGGCGGAGCAGCCCTGGATGCTTCACACAGGGGCTACCCCGGCACAGCTCTGGAGCTGATAATACCTGGAAACCTGCTCTCGGCACAGATGCAATTGCATGAAAGGAGGACACATTTATTGTTGTGTTCTGCAGGAGGCAGGTATTTTTGGTGATGTAGATGAAATATTCTGATATCCA
Organism: Poliocrania exsul; assembly: GCA_035041345.1. Taxonomy (NCBI): domain Eukaryota; kingdom Metazoa; phylum Chordata; class Aves; order Passeriformes; family Thamnophilidae; genus Poliocrania; species Poliocrania exsul. The sequence goes on from JAWWLZ010000082.1 coordinate 69,521,380, forward strand.
GATTCTTAGAAGCAGTAATATCATAAACCTGTAAACAAACTTTCTGCATTCAGAATTGCAAATCTATGGTTATTCCTTCTTTCTTTTAAAGGTAATAATTTTCATTATTTATTACTATTATTTCATTATATTGCAGTATTTTCACTGTAAAATAAGAAAGCCAATGAAGAGACCACATGAAAGAGGATATCAATAAAAGAAGTTCATCATATATCTGTAAATAAAACAATGTTGTGGGGAAAATATTCCTGCTTGAAAAATAAACAGATGCAAACAGCAACAAAAACAATAGATACATTCAGATCAACAATACTACAGCTTGCAATCAATATGCAAATGCAATTTCTGTGCTGAAACAGGAAAACCATGTGGAGGAGAATACTTATGAACTCCCATGATCAGGCACAGCTTGTGTAAGGCTGACCACTTCCATTACAGGGACATTATGAGATGACAGCAGGGTACATGTAGGATCCACATTTGTCTCTCAAATGTGGAACCTTATATATATATGTAAAATCAAGCTGAAATTTCAAGATCCCAAACTCTGATATTGAAACACCATTATTGGCAGTCACCTCAGAAGTATTTTTATCAGTTTACAAGCCATTTGATTCTAACGTAGTAATATAATTTTGGGGTTTCTTCTGCTTTGTTTTTTTTCTTCTTTTCCCAGATGGTTTATCATTCTCATATTTCAGTGAACATAGATGCTGAACTTTGCTCTGAAGACATGAGGCCTAAAAGCTTTCATTAAGAATTAAAGAAAAAAACAAAGTGAAAAAAGGTTAAGATTATTCCACATCACAGTACTCGGGAATTTAAGGTACGAATATAACATCATGAATCTTCTAGAAAAATTGTGAAGGCTGGAGACATTGGAAGCTTAATATATTTGAGCTGACTCAAATAATACCCTTACTAAAGGAGGAAAAGGAAGACAACAGATTTTGATTTTCCTTTTGAGAAGGTATTTCTGTCAGTTGTATCATAAGATCTTAAACATCATGTCTTATCAGTGATGCCGACTTCACCTTCTGCTTCCACAAAGCTTTTTGCTCAGCCTTCAGCTGGTGTTACATATGAATCACACACAATTATATTTTGTCTGTCTGGCAGGGACAAGAGACTATTCAACCTAAGATGTCCAGAGCAGAAATTACAGAGTGGAAAACAAATAGAGTATTTAGAATATTGTGTTTTCTCTGGAAACTATAGAAAACCTGCCTAAACCTGAAGGTTACCTGCACATTTCTGTAAACTCACTTCACTCAGACAATTTAATCACTGATGAGCACTTGCCAAGAAAACATATTTGATATTCCTTCCCTGATGTCTGTGACAGTGTAATTTCATTTTTCCTTATATCAAGACAGTCTGCTGCTCTCTGGGTTATTAGGGTCTCCCTCAGTTCTACATTCATTCCTCTCTGATTTCTGATGTGTTTGCAGTTTTACTGTTGTGTAAATGTTATCTTGAAATTCTCTAAAGCCGAAAGTGCAGCATGCTAAGCCTGTAACAATACTGTGGCACTGTAACCTAACAATTTGCATACCCATACATAAGTAGTTCCCTCAACCAAAGTAAAGAGTTGTAAAAAACCAAAACAACAAGAAGAATTTATTCATTAAAGACCATATGTTAAATTGTTATTGAAAGATGGTTTAAAAAAGAGAGGAATATAAACTTCTTTTAAAGAAAAAAAAACACCAGCTATATATTTCTATTTCCAAAGGGTTCTGTTAAATGAAAATTAGAAGCTTTAGGCAGAGAAATAAGTTCATGGCTCTGTTCTCAATAATGGCATTAATTAAAGCAGAGCTTAAATGCTTTACTAGCATTGGACGAGGGATTTAGTGGTTATTTATTATAAATATAATTAATAGGCAAAAAGTTTATGTATATAACATAGCTATAAATATAAATAATGCTTCATACATATATTCTAGAATTCTTTTTTTTTTTTTTGAGAGTTATTGAAAAAATCTGCTAATAAAATGTATGTAGGAAACAAATTTGATAATCTCGTGTAATGTTCATACCTTTTTATGGAAGTTTCTCTATTATGCCTGGGTTTTGGCTAAAGCAAATCACAATATTTAACATAAATATATAAAAATACTAAGGACATACTTTGGTGAATAATGGGAGAACCAGGTGTGTTTTGGAGAACATCTTAATTGCTAGTTATCACAGGCCAATTAATGTGTTTGTATGTAAATTAATATTCTTGTACCCACTGGGTCACAGCTGTTCAATAGGTATTCCGCTTCTGTGCTCCTGGGTGTGGCTGGACAGTTTCCCTGAATATTTTCTACAGCTGTGTCTTAGTTTGAGGGAAAACCAAATTTTTACTAAAAAAACAGAGGAGAGGATTCCTCCACAATAATCATGTCACTCTTTATTAAATTTAAGAAAAAGGAATTTGAATCAGAAAATGGATATAAGAAGGATAACTGTTCTTAACTACAATATATATATGTATATATGTAGATATAACTGTAAACAGACCAGAGCAAACTACTCCTCCAGCACCAAATGTAAAAAGAAAAGAGAACAATCCCCAAACAGTAGGTTCCTCCTGGAGCAGTTATATTTATGGACAGTATCAGTGTCTCACCTCGGCTGGCTGTGAGGTGAATTCTCAGTCTTTTCCCAGCAAGGCAGAGGCAAGCAGTGAACACTCACGTGCACTCTTTTTCTCTCTCCTTGTCCTTTTTTCCAAAGGAAGAAGAAAAACCTGGGAGTGGAGAAATGGTGATAATTCCCAGGAATCTCCTTGCAGTCTAAGTTGGTCCCGAGGAAAAAAAAAGGTCTGCAGCGTGTCCCGAAGTAGCCATGACTCTCTCTACCCTCTCTCTCTCTCTCTCTCTCTCTCTCTCTCGCTCTCTCTCTCTCTCTCTCTCTCTCTCTCTCTGAAGCTCAGGGTGCCCAGAGATGGAGGGGGTAAAGCAAAGAGCAGAGCCAGAAAAAGAGCTCTCACCAGCAAGCAGTCGCTCTTTTTCTGCAGCTGCCCAAAGAAAAGCCCAAAAGTCAAGCCAGCACACATGGAAAAAACCTCTCCCCATCCCCAAGTGCTGGGTTGGTTTTTTTTCACCTCCATCCCACCATTCAGCTGGAATCTGAAAGTCATCAGCCATCTTTTGTCCTCAGTCCTGGCACTCCAAACCCAAACCTTTTGTGTTGGTATGGTGAGAAAAATTCTCTGAGGGACTCCTCCCAACACCACCTTTCTGTGTTTGAACAGTTAACAAGCTGCTTTGGTATCATGGCATGAGGTTGACTGTGTGAACAGAAATGAATCACCAGAGATCTCAGAGACTATTCAGTCTCTCCATCTCAGCTACAATATATAAAATAAGCAATATTGAGAGGATAGCAAACAGAAATTTCAAATAACAATGTTCTGCTCTGGATATCAAGAACATTTAGGCATTGAAATCTATAGGTTACATTCCATAAAATATAAATTCTGTATCCACAATTATTTCTATTTCTAGTCCTAAATCTGTGAACTCTGATAATTAGTAATTTTAGACTCTTTGTCCTAAGAATATGATAGAACAGAACTGCATGTTCAACTTGTCAAAGCTGCAGAATTTCATTGTAGCTCAAAGAAGTGCAGAGGGTTGTATTGCAATTACAGCTAGAAAGTTCCTGCTTTTTGAGAGCCAGTGCCTCCAGTCAATATAAAACCCCATACAGTAAACTTGGTAGCCTGTGAACATGTGCAGGACACATTCACTGGGCTGTTTGGCTTGAAATCAGAGTTAAGTTTTGACTCTGTCTTTCCTTATGCCCTTCTTCTCGCAGTAAGAGACTAAATGCTTTCTGTGACATTGGCCCAGCAGTTCTGTTCTTCAAACACACAATATAGCCACATGATCAGGATATACTTCTAGGAGTATGATCTTAATTACAGCTGTTCTGGTTTTAAAAATCATACAAACTTAAAATCATGAATTTTACTTCCATCAGGTTGTTAGAATTATAGATCACAAACACTGGACTGAGCTAATATTTCTTACATTTATAGTAGGTTTGCATATTGATTATTTTTACGATAATTCCTATAATATGAGCAAAGGATCAAAACTGTACTGCACTAGGCACTATAAAGGAGAAAAAAAAGTGTTTCCTTTATCTCTCTATTTCCCTAATGAACTTTTGATAAAAATGACTGTACTATGTGATCAAAATTTACATTGCAGCACCCTGAGAGAAAATGAGTTTAAAATATGTAGAATACGTGAGCTTATTCAGAGAGTAAAAACATAAAATAAGAGCTACGTTCAATGAGTAAACTCACCTGCCTGTGTATAGCAAACAGGCAAACTCTGTTTGACTACATTTGTTCCTGAATTACATGACTGATTAAAATCACTACATAAGCATAGGCAGATTTTGCTGTCTCACCCTGGGATTACACACATCCCTTCTCTGCCAATTTTCTTCCTTTTATCACAGTATCCACTAGAAACTAGTGTATACAGATCTGTCCTACCTCTAACACGATGTTACACTTTATTATCACCTGTAACACCTGTCTTTGCTTGTCCAAGAGTCAAAACCTTCCTTTTAAACCAAAAATTTGGAATGAATGCTCCTCTTGAGGAATTACCATGATGCATGTGTTATTACTTCTTATTCCAGTATATGGAACTCTAAATTTCATTCATTTTTCCAATTTTTTTAAACATAAAAATCAATGATGTTATAGAATCAACAAGTTGCATAGTTTATATTTGCAAACATTTCTACTATCACCATGGAAATTTCATAATCTCAACCAGGTGACTGTTTTTCATAATACCTGAATTTTTACAGGGCAAGACATTGTGGTTTGGAGGGACAGGTTGCTGTGTCATGTTGTTCTGTGAGGGTAAAGAAGAGTAGATCTAATGCCTGCAAACTTGCATTCAGAGCAAAATCCCTCTGGGAAAAAGGTTGTCATGGGACATCCCCTAGTACCACAGGAGGCATGCACTTAATTCAGTGACAGACATTCATCTGCTGAGAATAGGCACAAGAGGGTAGGTGAAAAAAAAAGCAGGATCTAGCAAATTTGCAGCTCCCTTGGACAGGGATGTCACAGAGGTTTTCACCTCCTTTTGATCCTCTTAATATAGAATACCATAGGTTTGTATTTATTTCCTAGGATCTAAATCAGTTACTTTTATCTATCCCTGTTTTGCAATTTTACTATAATTACTAGGACCATTTGTGGTGACCCACATTGCTACCAACAATGTGAACTACCTTATAACTAAAAAAAAAAAAAAATTAATAGGGTGGTACAATTAAAAAAAACCAAAACACCTTTCTAAAATTAAAAAAATAATGACAATAGTTCTCCCACTTCTAGTTATTCACAAAAAACATCCAAATGTTAAAATACCTTTCATATATGAGGTCTACTGTAATGTTTATTCCAGCCAATTTAGACATCCTGAAATTTCTGAAAGAAATATTATTATTATTTTTTTCTCAGAATACAGGAATTATTCTGTACAAAATTACGACAGTAACTAGGCATAAAATTATCTAGGTCCTTTAGGAGTCTGAATTTCCACTGACTTCAGGGGAGGTATGTAGATACTTTTGAAAACACTGATCAGATTTATTTTTCAAAAGTCACACAGGTCATCAGTTACAGAACTACAATCTCTGGAGTGTCGGCAGAGTCTCTCAACAAGAATATAATCACATCACTACTAGAAAAATCATAATTGCAAGCAGATTACTATTTAATTAATTACAAAAAAAGATTTTTCAAAGGAACTGAATTTTAATGTAGTTTGTAACATTTTCCTCCTACAAACAATTCATTGAGGAAAATGTCACATGTTTGTGTAGAAGTAGAAAGTGAATTTTCACTTTCAACAGAACACACTATCATTGCCAGCTACGTACTTTGGCCAAAACTGCTAAAGGATTTACATAGCTTGACAAAAAGGACAAAAAATATGTATCTTTTTTTTTCTTTCAGTAAAAACTTACTGTGTCCAGGAGAAAGTCAGTAATAATTACAAATTATCTACACATATTTGGGGAAGAAACACTGAAGCATGAGAAAATTTGCACTAATAAATCCAGTTAATATATTGTTAAGAAATAAAACAAAATCTTTTAAATTGTGACTTCCTTCTGAGGAAAACTGAGGCCTCATGTGCCAACCAGGTCCATCCCACAGGGATGTCAGAGATATTACCAGAGGACTCCCTGGACTGATTTAGCTCTCTGATTATTACCCTCTTCTGATTGTCCAGGTCAGCAGTGATAACGGTGAGGAGAGAAGTCCTAGGGCAATCAAAAAGTACTTCAGGGTACTGAGAAAACAGATTGAAGGGACAGAAGCACAGCTGTTTTTCTTCAATCCCTTCAGAAGCAGGGAAGAATGCTGAAAGTAACAGGAGAATCCACTTGATCACCTTGGGGCTAAACGACTAATTCCATTCATGGAATTTTGGCGCTTTTTTGCTAAAATTTCACCAGGTCTGCTGGAGACAGATGTGATTCACCTGTCTAAAAGCAGGAAAGGATTCTCTCCCATGAATTGTCAGGGCTGATTGAGAGGGCTTTAAACTAGATTTGAAGGGGGAAAGGGATAATGCAAAGCTCACTAGAAATAAATGTCATGCCAATGTAGGGGGTGAAATCAATAGCCTGGCTGAAATTCATCTACACCAATATGAGCTGTATGGGTAACAAACAGGAACAACTGGAAGCCATGATGCAGCAGGGAAGCTATGACATAGTCACCATCATGGAAACGTAGTAAGATGACTTGCACGACTGGAGTGCTGCAATAGATAGTTACAACCTCTTCAGAAAGGACAGGCGAGGGAGGAGAGGCAGTGGGATGGCTCTACACATTAGGGAATGTTTTGTCTGTATAGACCTCATGGATAGTGATGATACGGTTGAGTGCCTATTGGTAAGGATCGGGGGAAGGCCACAAGGCAACATCCTGGTGGCAGACTGTTACAGACCACCCAATCAGCATGAAGAGGCACATGAGGCATTCTATAACTGTCTGACTTAAGTTTCACAATTGCTAGACCTTGTTCTTCTGGGAGACTTTAATTTGCCAGATGTCTGCTGGAAGCTCAACAGAGGGTTTGGGAGCAGAACAGACCCCCTGCAATCCAGGAGGAAATAATTAGTGACCTGATAAACCACTAGACACTCAGGGGTCAGATGAGATTCACCCAAGGGTACTGAGGGAGCTGGTGAAGGAGCTTGTCAAGACACTCTCCATCATTTATCATCAATCCTTCTTAACTGGCAGAGTCCAGATAACTGGAGGTTGGCCACTCTGACACCCATCTACAAGAAGAGTTGGAAGCAGGATCTGAAGAACTACAGGTTTGTCAGCTTGACCTTGGTGGCCAGGAAGGTAATGGAACAGATTATCTTGAGTGTGATCACACAGTAAGTACAGGACAACTAGAGGATTAGGCTCAGCCAGCAAGCATTTAGGAAAGACGAGACTACTTGACCATCCTGATTTCCTTTTGTGACCAGAAAGTTCAGGAAGGACCTTATCACATTCTACAACCACCTGAAAGGAGATTGTATCTGCTGTGGGTTGGCCTCTTTGCCCAGGCAACTAGTGAGAGAACGAGAGGAATAGCCTCAAGCTTCACCATGGGAGGTTCAGATTGGACATTAGGAAGAATTTCTTCACTGAAAGGGTGGTTAAGTATTGGAGGAGGCTGCACAAGAACATGATGGAGTCACCATTCCTTGAGGTGTTTGAGAAATGACTGGGTGTGGCATATAGTTTAATTGGCAAGGTGGTGTTTGGTCAAAGATTGGATCTGATGATCTTGGAAAACCTTAATGATTCTATAATTAATTTAAGGCTGGTTTTCCCTGCAATGTCAAATGCATTCTGAAACATTGTCAGTAAAGGTATGCAGAGGAAAAAATACCCTTGTTTTCTGGAGTACGACTCATATAAAAATGGTTCCTAAAACATAGATGTGGTCAAACCAGACTTTTTCTAAAGGCTTGAGTATTTTCTTCATTTCTATGGCTGGTCTGATGGCTTTTAGCCTTCATCATCTGCCTTTTTAAGCATCCTTTCTGGTTTTGATGAACAATCACTCTCAGTTTGTCAAGAGAATCCATCCAACTACTCCTCAGCTAAATAAAATCCTACTTATTCTATAGTGATTCCATCAACCTTAACCCTAAAGAAAGTTTCTATTTCTTTCTTTCTCTTTTGCCGTGTAAGTCACTTTCCAAAGAGCTCTGATTTACCAGTATATGTATTCTCTTCTTTCCATACAAGCCAGACATTTTTTCCGTATGAATAAAGAACCATTGCTCAGATTGGCTCGCCTCTATTTGCTGCTTGAGATAGTTATTAACATTGTAGATTATCTAGCTACCTATAGATACTAGTGTATTACAAGGCTCTGCTGTCCAAATACCTCTGTGTCTTGATCTACTTGACGTTGCCAAGTTAAGCAAAATGCTTCTTTGCTTTTGTGCAGATTTCTGTTGTTTCATGCCAAAAATTTGAATGTGGCTGTTATTGCATAACGTATTTCCATGTATGTCCTCCCTAATCCCCCAGGGAAGAAATGGTGAAAGCCTAATCAGATGGGTTGAAACTCTCTTATACACCATGGCAGGTTTCCATTTCTTTAAAGGTTCTCAAATGATGTTTTGTCGTTAGCATCTTTAAGGGTATGAAAAACTAATTGCACCCTAACTAAAGGTATCTACTTTAAAGATTATAGTAGTCTTTATTAGTTTAGTAGTTTAAAATTAACTTTGCTTTAAAACCTGCCTCTTATTAATAACATATTAAACCAAAAACTTTGTATCATTATTTGAATTATTCTGACAGAAAAAAAAGGAAGATTAAAAGAAGGGAAAGAAAAAAAAAGAGAGAAATGGGGCAAGCACAGGAGATGGAAACAAAAATAAAGTGCATAATTGATGTTTTAAGTATTACCTCTCTGTTACAGTCTGCTTAAGTGTTGCAGAAAGAACTTCAGATTCAAGTATTTTCCCAAGCAAAATTAAAATTTGCACAAGTTATTTGTTGATGCCAAAACCTGATTTTTATTAATTGGTAAGACATGCAAAGAAATAAGAAAAGATTGGAAAAAGCCAGGATTACTTTAAGAAGCAAAGAAAAAGTACCACCAAAAACTACCTTTTGCCAAGTTTGGGGGGGGGGGGGGGGGGGGGGGGGG
>JAWWLZ010000082.1:69530694-69580740 GCA_035041345.1 Poliocrania exsul
CCGGGGCGACACGCCGTTTCTGCCCTTTGTTTCTCTGTCTCTGCCACTTTTGATGTTACTTTTTTAATTGCAGGGGGTCATAGCCACTTTAGTTCTCTGCAGTGCAGCCAGGAGGTGTGGATTTGTCACTCATGTGAAGCCATGTCACAGGTTATTTTGGGCTGAGTGGGGCCAGGTCCTGATTTAGCAGCACTTTTCGGCCTTCAAAAATATGGTAAGAGTAGAAGATATAACTCATGCATGTGGCATGGTGGGTCTTCAATTCTCTCTAGGCTGACAGAGTTTCAGTCCCTGGCAGCAGGCAGGCAGCAGGCAGTTGGCAAAGAGAAAAAGATGAGAAGGTGAGGGGGGTAGGTAGAGAGAGATTTTTGGCTAAGATAATTGGTTCTCTCTCTCCTTTTCCACTCCCCTGATTTTACAAAGTTTAACTTTTTATAGTGTTCAGATAAGATTTGTATGTGGTTTTTGGCATGTAGCCCTATTTAGATGAACAATAATAGGATCTACTGGCAGGAAATTCTAGCAGGAAGCTTTGGTGAGAACTTCTGGCAGGAAAGCTGGCAGAGAATTTTTTTGTAGGAAGTTTTGACAGGCAGAAACAATGGAGAAGCATTATTTATGGTGTTTCTATATTACCTGTGTCACACTATCACATCCAAATTAGTGTCTGTTAACCGATAATGGATGTTCACACAAGCAGCCTCTCATACAATGAAATCAAAAAAGATGGTGCCTCTGGACTTAAAAAAAAAATCAGTATTGTCATCTCTATTTGTTCAGTTAGATTCATATTCCATCAGCTGGTTTTGTTGAGGGAAACAGGAAACAAAATTAAGAACTGAGAAAAAATACTTGTAGAACTTATAATTTTCATATGACCCTTTTAAAGGATTTGTTCTTAACTGAAAACCCAAAGTATGGCATTGAGCAAGTCAAATCACCAGTTATGAATTGCAGTGCTTTGCAAAACTATTAGGCATAAATTGTGGGGGCAACTGAATTAAATATGCCTTTGGTAGAACACCAGTTCCACCAAACTGGCATAAATGCATGACCTTCGCTGGCTGCCTCTGGCCCTACAGTCTTAAGCCATCCTAATGCCTGTTAGTTTTTGGTGTTTATTTCTACTAATAAGTTTTTGTGATGTTCATTTTGTTTGTTTCCAATATGCTTTCAGTCTGTTAAAAATGGAAAAATGATGTTCTATCAGTCTTGCCTGTCAGGGTAAGGTTGATTTGTGGTGATCGGAGGAGGCAGAGACAAACTCAGGCAGTAGTTAGCTCAGAAGGCTTACACTGAAGACAAAGGACTTTCAGTTACAGCTTTACTTTCATCTACTTTCTTCCACACCATGTCATCTCATGATTGTTCAGTCAGCTCAGTTAAACATGCATGAAAACATTCTACTGTCTAAAAGGTCTCTTGCATTCTGCAGGTGGTTCTTTCTCCCTTAAGGGTGCACTGCAAACTGCTTTCATTCAAGAATACACTCTGAACTGCTCCATATAAATCTCTTCATCAATTACTTCAGACATTAGGGGGTCTGCAGACCCTCTGAGTTAACCCCCATATTGTCTTTATTATGAAATCAACAGCAAAAGCATTTATAAAGTTTTTGATCAATTTGTGTTCTTGATCAACTCACATAAACTGCAATAAATAAGCTCTGAAAAGAATTTGCCTTCTAATACAGGACTTTTTTTTTTGTTACTTGAAGCTGATGTGGATAAAAATAAATAATTTTACTAAATGTGAAAAAAATCCATATCCATGTAAGAAATTCACCTGTAAAGTGCTAAAATATTAAATCTAGACATTACTCTAGAGAAATCATACTTACATCATTGTACAAAAAGTTTGTCTTACCAGCTTTGAAAAATATTACCATTGAGTTTCTCCTTGATATTTTGCCTCGGAATTTTATGGTTTGTAAAAAATTGCTCTATATACTCACTTGCAATTATTTATTGTCTTGTAAAAATTAAGTCTTCTGTGGAAAAATACTTCTTGTGCAAAACACATGCATTTCTTTTGTGCATGTGGAGTTGCAGGCTTTTTTTGTTAGGTAAATGTATTATTTCTCATCACACAATTTACCTTCCATGTAAGGTTATATTTTATTTCATAGGAGATACATATTGTTTGCTAGATTCATCAATCCTGTCACATTGAATCAGTACAGTAGAAGATGGCAGTTTTAAACACACAAGGTTAACAGAAAAGTTAGATTCACAACTAATACTCAAATGTGAGTAACATGAAAAAATGCAACCAGTTGAAAAAATAATTTTTCTTTTTAAGACAATCTTAACTTCCAAGAACATTCTAAGCTAAGTCTATCAAAACTTTCCAATAATGACCTGTAATTGCTTTTATAATTTTTTTTTAATTCTTCTGTATTGCCCCTTGAAACTAGGAAAATAAAAACAAACCCAAACCCAAAAAACAAACTATAAAAATATCCTAAATAATTACTGTCATTTTTCCCTATGTCTGTGAAAAAAAAGAGATTTGTTTCTGCTGATCCATTCCTACAAGTATTTAATTTTTCAGTGACCTGGCACCTTCTGACATTCTCATATTGCAAATGCCAGGCTACAGATATTTAAACTAGCATCTGAATGGAAAACTGCATATGTGGATACAATAAATAAGAGACACTTCTTGCTCAGAATTAGTTTTACTTTATCATGTCACACTGAGGTATGCTGAAATAATAGACTGAACCTAAGGGACAAATGCCAATCAAATGAAAGTATAACACAAAATATATTAAAACATGCTCATTAATTTATACACAGGCCAAAAATAAAATCTGTGTCTGTGAGTTCATCAAAACTGTTTAGTCTACCCAAAGATAGTAGCAAAAACCCTTGCCTGCTTCCAAGGTGACCACTTGTACCACTCATGGTGCAACCAACATGTAGTTTGGACTAAATACTTTCTCAAGCCCACAGGCACAGGTTTCAGGTGGACTATCTGAATCAGGGTCTATATACATAAGCAGAACTACCTTCAAGCCAGCTCTGGCAGAGTAACAGTGACATCAGATAAAATATCCAGAAAAGAGGGAAGAGGGTTGTGAGATTTTCCACTTAAGGGTCCAAACACTAGATTGAACCAAGTGACCTAACAGCTGTGGTCCTCCAGTCTGGTTTGTATATCAAAGGTCTATAAAGCCAGAATCACTTTTACAATACAAACAGAAACCATGAGCATGGGGAACAAAAAAGGGGAAAAAATTGTTAGAAGGAGGAGGAGAATTTGGTGTCAGTCAGAAGCAGCTGATGATACTACTGGGTTAAGACAAATGCTATTCCTCAAAATTCTCTGACTCATTTTTACCCCTTTTTGTTTCTCCATCTTTGTCATATCAGGACAAATCAGTTTGCAACCTTCACACACTTGTAGTATTGACAATTCAATTTGCTTTTAGTGAAAAAGACACTTTGAGCCAGATCTGGCTCAATCCCCTCCTTGGAACAGGTGAAGTACAAAAGGTGAGACTGTGCTTTGCTTTTTTGCATCCCGAATAACTGTTTCAGTTGGGAGAAAGAAATATACATTTGGCTTTGAAAATTAGTAATATTCTCAGTCCTATCCTCTGATATTCGGAAAGCTTTCATTTATTTCAATGGGCACTTGGTCAATCCCAAATCCCTTAGCTAAAAAAGATTTTTTGTCTCTCAATTTCATGCCTTGCCTTGGTTTGTGCCTTCTTTAAAACAGTCTATGCACCATCTGCTTTTGAAGACTACAGGCAAAGATTCAATATAGAATTATGGGTTTATGTTTGTACTATCTCTGTTTTGTGGGGATAACAAATGAACAGAGAATATCACAGAGAATATACAAGAGTCTAATTTAGAAAAGAAGGCAGAAAATGGCAGAATCCTTCCTTATTGCAAAGCAATGAATTTATCAGTGACTCAAATCCACTTGCAATGGTCTTTTATTTTTGGTATTTTTCTCCAGTCACCAGAAGCCTCACATTCTTCTCCACATGCAAAATGTCAATGTCTGTTTCTTTGCCTTTCTATTGAGCATTTGAATGATAACCATTGATGTGTCTCTGTGCCTAGATTTAGGTCTAGGATTGTAATGCAGCAATCATCTGTGTAAAGTCAATTACTATAAAACACTACTCAAGAAAGTTGATAATGAAACCTTATTTATTTATATATTTTGAACACGACATTTTAGTTTAAGCATTAAAGAAAGATGCCACCATTAATATTAACCAGGGGCATTTTTATTTTATTAAATTTTTGAATGATATTTGCTAATTCTAATTAGCTGGTTTTATCGTCATAATTTTTAAGGATTTCTATTAGTTCAGGGAGGGAATTTAATTAGAATATGACATTATTTGGTACTGCAGGGAGAATTTAGATTCAGTAGGTAAAGTAAAATAACATAGCCCTAGCCTTTGCAATGTTTTTCAAACTATTTAATTAGCTAATTACAGTTTGTTTAAACTGTTCATGTTATTTACCATGAGATAAAATTCCCAATGTGGTTTGATTCAGCTGATAGGTTCCAGGTTTGTTCAGATGATATTTGGACTTGGAGACTTCAGCAGTCTTCACTGTTGTTAAAATGGCTTACCTCGATAATAGATCCTACAATTCCATCAGTTTGCCATATATCCCTGTATTCAAGTTTAAATTTAAAGTTTCCCATGGTTTTCATGAGTCTTCTTACTACTGTTCAGTAAAACATATATGTTGCTACTCAACTTGTTTTTCTTTCAATCTTTCCTTTCTTAAGAGAAATATTCAAGATCATAGGAAAAATAAATAAAAACAATATTTGAGATTCTAGAGTTCTGTGTGAGTAATTTAGTATACTGTAAAGAGATTGCATTAATACTCACCCTTACAATGCTCTTAACCACAAAAAGTCTATATTTTTTTCCTAAAGTGTTCAAATGTAACTCAGTTTAAGTAATAAAAGCCAGCCAAAGAGCCAGAATCACTCAGAGGCAGTTTTTCTCTGCTTTATATAGATAACAAGAGGCCACAGTCTTTCACCCTTTAAACACTCCAGAGAATTCACATGGGAGCAAGAGTTTGTATGATATTCTTTTGTCCTGAAAGGTGTAGGAATATACTGCTTCATTGTATAGGGGATGTTGTATTGCTTTCCAATTTCTTTGGAATGACACTTAAGCTGGGTTATAGCATTCCTGTGATTATAAAAAAAACCCAAAACAACAAAACAACCATGGCCTTTGATAGTGAAAGACTTTGTCCTATGCTAAATGAACAACTTAGCAGGCCACTGTGAGAGAAGGTGAATAGCTCTCTCCCTGCTCACAAAAGACTTTCTTGCTCAGAGTGAAAGCTGCAGTTCATGAATGCTGCTGCTGAAGGTGTCAGTAGGGCATGTAGCTATAATTCCCCTGAGCCTGTAGGGAGGAGCTGCATCCTAAGGGTCCCGGTTCATGTTATTTGCAGCTTAAGCCCAACTCGCAGTTTGGGGATAACCAAAAAGGATTATCCCATGGACATCTCTGGCTTAGTAACAAGGTTAAGTGCTCTTTGCTCTACTTTCTCACTGCTCCTCATCCCACTAAGGAAACTACTCTTCTGCCTTCAGTGAGCCATGGGCCTGACTGTCTCTGACATGTTCCTAACATTTGACTATGTCTGACACCCACCCACAGACCAGTGTCCCAGCCTGGCCTTGACTTGTCCCAGGGAGGAGCCTGATTCCCAGGCCTGGATCTGCCTTCGTGTCCTCTGAATACTCTGCTCCTGGTTGGGGAGTGGGACAGTCGCTGGCTGGTAAGGCCTGTTAAGCAGTCAGAAAAATCTATTTATTGTGAGAAGATTTCAGATTGCCTGTAAGCCTCCATTCTGAAATTTCAACCAGTGAAGTCGAAAGAGAGGTAGAGGGTAGGTGTAGAAAAATAGAGACTATCTTCAGCAGATCCGGAAAGAGCGCATGAACACTTAAAATGAGAGAAAAAACTAGGTCTTGTTTGTCCATTTTTTTACTGAGAAAGAAAACAAGGCATTCCTAAGAAGACTTGTGTTTCAGGCAGTACCCTAAAGAACATTAAATCCAAATTCATTAAAAATAAGTTATATCTATAAAACTGAGCCAGGGTTTCTTGCTGTTTGGAGGTCTGATGTAATAATGAGATCATTCTCATATTTTGTCCTTTGAACAAAATGAGTCTATTTTACTTTCTCAGGCCACTATATTTCAGTGAAAGAGACAAATTACTACAACCTTGCTGTCTGCAACACACAACGCAAGAGCTTCTCATCCTCCTCCTTTATAAAAATATGCTGTAAAAATTATAGAGTGCAAAATCTTAATAATAACAACATAAGTCTAGAGTTTCACTGGTAAGTTTCTTAAAGCACTCCAGTTCTGTGAATATTCTATATTGTTAATTACTCAGGTAAAACAGAAAGAAACATTTTCTTGCATACATTACTGTTACAATATGCTATTGCATTAACCTGCAGTGATGTTTGCATTGACCTATAATGGCATCCCATATACAATGCAGACATCTCAGTCTCCCTGTATATGCTAACAGCTCAGAAAACCATGACATAAGGGGAAAACTGTAGATATGGTTCTTCACTGACATGAATGGCAGGTTTACATGTTTGACACCCCACAGAATCACAGTAGGATCTCCCAGTAAGTTTCTTTTTTCAAACTTAGTACAGGAATAAACAAGAAAACCAGTGAAGATCTGAGCTTGAGGACAATTCTTTAGTGTGCTCTTTATCACATAGATCTGAAGCAAATCAGTGAGAGGGTTTTCCCAGGTTGCGAGTTACAATGTGCTTTATCCTTGGGGTTGTGCTTAAGGCTGTAGTCATATTGACTACAAAGCTTTTGGCCTGAGGAACTTCTCAAAATGGGGGCATGCCTCTCTCATGAGGACAGATGCAGCAGATGTTTCTGAAGGGCTGTTAAATCAAGTGGTTTGCAACAGCAGAGCATACAGATTACATTTTGTGGAGGAGAGACGATGTAGGATGTACTTTGGTGATCCCTTTTTTTAAGGAAGTCAAAAGAATGAAGTTCTTCTACTATGAAAAAAAATTAGGTTAACAGGCCTGGTCATATGACAAATACTGACTATATGCAAATACACATGCACATAATATATGCCATATTATATCTGATCTTCAACCCTGTAACATGTAATGCTTCACAGCTAGTGGAGACAGCACAGGGTACCTTTTTACCTTTACCTTTCACGTAAAATGCAAGTTTGAGTTTCTCTGTAATAGAGTAAAATACATACATAGGAAAATTCCTTAGCTGACTGCAGATTTATGTTCTGCAGAAGGGCACTGACTGACTGACAAAAAGGCAATTGAGAATTTCTTTATTTCTTTCAGCTCACATTGAAAGAACTCTGAAAAAATGTCATATTAAGAGGTAGAAACACTAAGTGACGAGTTTCCCTGCCTACGTAAATGAATGAGTTCAGGTTTTCTGTGTACTAATGACTTCTGTTTTATTTTACTGAGTTTTTAAAAAGTAAAATGAACATTTATGAACCCACCATGAAAGGGAGAGGTAGAAGGAGGCTACATTATACTTTATGAATAACTGCAACTTGGAGGGGTTAATGACTTAGAACTAGATCTAATAGTCTGTATAAATGCCTACATAGAGAAGGAAATTTTTCTTGATTTTTAAGAAATTAGATATGCAGTAAAATGAATTGTACATTAATTTAAACACCTGCCTTTGACATACTTCTGAGATCGATGTTCTGCTTACTAGCCTTTCCAAACTTCTTTGTAAAGCAAGAACTCAGGAAAAATCATTTCAATCTGAAATAATTTGCCACAAGAGCTCAGTAAAACATCTTAACATCACTTTTATGAAAATTCTGCATAGAATTCTGCAACAATTTGGGATGGTAGACCACATTATTCAGGAAATAAGTTCACAAACTGATCTATTTTCTTATTCTTGGCCATGTGGAATTTGCTTCTTATTTACGATTCTATAGGATCATTATGGCAATGACACCAATTGTAAGTATGGAACAGTAATCTGAGGAGAGCAGTCAGAACATCAGGCTAGTCCATTTTTCTCATATGGGTTGCTCAATGACCTTCTCTCCAGAAGTCCAAGCCAACTGTGACAAATTTTATTTCAAGAACTCTGGTGCAGGAAGGCAAGAGTAGCACCCTTGTGCCTCCAGAACCAGAGGTAATTCCTACTCTTCCCTCTATGTTTGCCATGAGAAAGGAAACTGCTTCCCAAAATCTCTCACTTCTCTTGAAGAAAAAAGAAGTGTTTTGTTTCCACATTTTATAAGCTTTAATAGGTTACTTTTCCCTAGTATGCAGGAAAGCAGAGCAGACAGAAGCTTTTCAGCTCAAGATTGGATTTTGTGTTAACAATTGAAAATAGAGGAATCATCACTTTCTCTATTTCCAAGGATTATTAATGAAAGCCTATAACAACATTAAGGACTCAAAGCAACATTCATTTTACTAAAAGGCTAGGGAATGCTTAAGAACTTCATTTCCCTTGAAATTTCAAGCATATTTAAACAAAACAAGGCCAAATCTTGGCCTGTTGTTCATTTTGAAATCAAATTATCAAATCTCTGAGCTATATTAGTAGTTTCTATGGGGTACAGTTAAACCCAGAATTCATTATATTTATAGTCAACCTTTAAGTCATATAATTATCTCAAAGTTAAACTTCAGTGTCTGAATTTATCAGAAGCTATTTGAAGGTGTGGGTATATGCATATGTATGCTGAGACATCGGACAGATCAGAAACTAAAAAGAAAGGAATACATTACATGAAACAGTTATTTTTCTGAATTTTCTAATCTGTGAAAAAGAAAGCCTTCTGTGGGGTCACATATCTCTTAGCAGCTCTTTGCTAGAAAACAGACCCTGATAAAACAGGTTTCCCTGGACATCCATGTGGCTGCCTGTCAATGTGGCTGTGCAAGGTCCTGGGTTGCTGGGTCTGCTGTGAACTGCTAAGGGGGGTGATTGACCTCAAAGCCTAAGCCTCAGTTGTCTCTTTCCCTTCCTGCCTTGCAGTTTCTCAGCTGTCTGGGTTTCCAGAGATTACAAGAAACCCTGGCTCCTGGGAAAAATGTGATACAGCATGATTAATTCTCCCTCACAAAGAATTACAGCATTTGGAAGTTTGGTTGCAAAGTGGAGTAGAATCAATTTGTTATAATATCATACACTCTAATAAATATTTCACCTTTTTAATGGGGAAGAGAAATATGTGCTGTAAAAATGAACAGTGAGATGTCTTTTGATGTGAGTGTGTATGGTTCCTTAAGACTGAATTCTTTCTCTTACATGTTAGGCACAAATACCCACCTAAACTTAATGAATAAAAATGTCTTTTATTATACCTACAGTTTTAGGGGTTTTGTTGTTATGGATCAAGTAGAGATAAAGGTTGGCTATAGACTCCATGTTCTGATTTGTAATTGGAGATACTAGAACAATTTGTATTTTGTTACGTATAATTATCTTTATCCTCAAACACCAGGTATGCATGCTTGACACACTTATAAGTAAAAAAGAATTATATTTCTCACTCTATTATGCATACAGAAACACAAATTATATTTGTATTTTGATTCTTCCCTTTTATGAGCATTTAAAAGTCTTGGGCTATGAAAGGAAAAAAAAATGAAATTTTGTTCTGTGCAGAACGTATATCTGGCGTACACTAGTCCAGTAAAAAATCCCACATTCAACAGCTTAACATACTGTCAAGTTTGTAACTGAGTTCAAACTCATCTCCATTTCCATATGAATGAGAAGCAAGGCAAACACATTGCTCATACATGTAATTGGTCGTTTGCTATTTGTGTTCTGGTTCAGCACTATTACAGCAGTAGTACACTGGTTCTGCTTCTGGGAGGAGCTACAATTCACATTAAAAATTGTATTATTTCACAGATAATTTTAATGGCACTGTGGAAAGTAATGTCAAAGTTACCCTGTTATGGGATGTCAATAGTTCAATCCTAAAAGAAGACTGTGTGATCAGATTTAAACTCATAATCTATGTTTCTATGTAAAATGGATTCCAGTATAGCTATGAAGACTGAACCTGGCTTGGGTTAGGAGGTAGCAGTTGTTTAAGCACAGTGTTATCTCTCCATGTTAATTTATTTCATTATGATGATTTATAGTTGATATTGCTTTTGTCTCACCTTGATGGTTGCAAAGACATTATTCACTTTCAGACACAGTGCCTTTTGTCCAATTTTCTAAATGTCACTGATAAGAGAAACTATGCAAAACATTTTAATTAATGCTGAACACAATCAAAGAGAAAAGAAAAATGTTCATTTTACTGTTTCTAAAAAAAAAAAAAAGGAAGAAAAAAGAGAGTTATAGTAAATTAATCCCTTATGTTCCCATTTGTAGCATGCCAGTGAAATGTAGAGGTTATTCAAAATGGGTAATTTCCATTTTTATCATTTAGGAGATATCTAATTTTAAAACATTGTTACAATACTTTCTGGTGTTTATGATCTAAGTGTATAAATTATGTTTATGTGTTCTGCAAATGCCATATTTTCAGAAGAAAAGTTGAAGGGAGACTACAGTACAGAGAAGCATGAGAGAAAATATTGAAAGCTAGTCATGATATGCATTTTCTAATTACAGTACAAATAAAGGATTATTCAAACACTGCCATTGTGACAGAGGATTCTATTAACCTTCCTTATCATCATTCCACATGAAGATACTGCTAGAACTGTTTATAGGTTCAGATTATTTTATCTAGGCATTTGTTTGCTGTATTTTGATAGTAATTTATCTGACAGCTCTGGCATTTGACTATATACCTGGGGAAGAATGTCAACAAAAGTTTCCCACTATATCAGTGCCACTTACTTCTGTGATATAAATTTTTATATTTAGTTCCTTTATCTAAACATATGCTTCTTTCTAGAAAATTGTACGAGTCCCAACAAATGACCCAAATTTTTTGTATAAATATCCTGAAAGGAAAAACCTTGAACTAGAAGTGCTGCTCCTAGTAATCAGAAGATAATATTTTTTTTCCAAGACTGTCAGGAATTTTCATTTTTTCTTTTCACATTCTTGGAATGGAATTGAAAAGAATATTACAACCTTGCAGCTTTCTCAAAAACTTTATGTGAAATTTCAAAATCTACAGATAAAATAATTATTCTTATTGCCATTATTTATTACACATATGAGAAGAGGTACCTAAACATGTCGTATCAACTTTACAAATTAGTGTGCAAGCTAAAGGTATGATTTCTTCCTCCTTCTTTTTTTAGGTCTTTTCACAGAAACAGAGCTCAATGGAGGGACTATTTTGAAAGAATGTTTGTAACTCAATTCAGATTTCTTAAAATAATATTTAAAATTTTAGAAGAAATTTGGGACTGTTTTAGAGGATGACAGAGAGGAAAGACCAAGTGAAGATTTACCTTGCATGAACTGGTGAAGATTGTACCTTCACAGTGTTTCACAGGATGCTGAACCTCTACTGAACTCTCTGAAACTGCAAAAAGGAGCAAATGTTATTCTTATCTATACCCTCTGCAATTCATAGTTGTGGAGATTTTAGAGATACAGAACTGATCCATTTAAATGAAACAAACAGCCCACAGGTTAATTTTAAATTTTAAGCAGTCTTTTTTCATTCTTTTTTGCTTCTTTTTCAATATTACCAGCTTCTTTATTTATTCATTTTAATATCCAAGATGCTCAGGTGGTGGATGAAGCCTCTTAGTGCAGTAATGAATACTTCTAGTAAAAAAAACAAAACCAAAACAAAACCAAAAAAAACCCAACAAAACATACTTGAATAAATGAAAATTATCTCTCTGCTGCCTTTTCAGTCTTCTAATACTTCTCATCTGAGAACCTATACCTCTTTGACAGTGGTACCAAAGTGATATTCCTCAAAGAGCTTCATAGTTCCTGCTTGGGAATGATACACTTTCTCTGCACTGCAGGTTAGTCCTTCTATATCCCAGAGTAAGTCACTTCTGTATACAGGAAATATCTGCACATCCACTCACTTCTTACTCATAATTATTTTTGGCTGTGGAGAAACACCAAGTCTCAAGCACAATTTGGACTTCTAAGTTATGTTTCTCTATGTTTACACACTACAATTGGTATGTAAGACTACTTATGAAAAAGTCCTCTTGCCACTGAGAGAATTTAAAACCCTTCAGATCTGAATTTAGTACAGAGAGAATGGTTGGGATAATAAGAGTGAACTGAATCAGGGCTGATGAGGTGACTTGGATGTAGAGAAAATAGTTTGGACTTACTAAATGTGGGGTCTCAGCACTCAGAAAGAAGGCTACTGCCTATCTCATTGAAGCAACAAAGAAAGGAGCAAGGTAAAAGAGCAAGGAGATGAAAGGATTCAATTTGCAGGTCCCCTCAGCACACAGCTTTCCCAGTTACCAAAGGTGAGCCACATGCTTAAATCGGTTGTACAAGCCCCCAAAAGGTAGATCTGTGATCCTGAAACTGTTGGTCAACACAGTGGCTTTTGTTTACCTAACTCAAAATTGAAGTATGTCTTACAGAATTCAGACTACATTTTAAAGAAGGAACTTAGTAAAAGAAACAAAACAAAACAAAACAAAACAAACCTTATTTAAAACAGGAACATAATTTAGTAAAAAAACAGAGTTCATTTACTTTAAATGTACAATAAATATCAGTAAAGGTAGATTTTTCATTAAATATAGATTACAGGACAGTTTCATTAAAAAAATGCAACTTTCCCCTTTTGAATTAAAATAAAGCCAGAGTGTTCATTATTTATATTTCAGGCAATATGTGAAGCGTCTGCATCTTATTTTGGTCTACCAGATAGGATTCAGAAATGCAAAAAGGACTGTAAGTTCAATATATTATACAGTTTTACATATATAGGGGTTTTGTATACATAAATAAAACATTCACTCAGTGAAAAAAGAAAGTACATGACATAATATTTTGGAAAAATTATTTGAACCTTAGTTCTCAAAAGAATAATTCATGATACAGAAAAAGGGGGATGGGGGGGTGGGTGGGTGGGTGGTGGTGGTTAGGAAAAAAATGTTACCATACCCTTACAAGGATTTTCAAAGAGTTACTGAGGAATACACAAGACACAAATAGTTGAGAACAGCAAAATGGCAATGAGTTTTGGGAAGGTTCATGTTGGTGTCTGGTTTTAGGCATTTATTACAGTGGAGATAAACTCAACTTATACCTTTAGGGTGTCAGTTGCAATACAGTTGGCCAGAATGTTCCCAGACACCTGATTTAATAAGAACTAGGTAAAGATAAAAATGGATGGAGGAGTGAGACTGAAGTTTGAAGGCTAGAGGCATAGAACATGACTGAAACACCACTCTATATTTGTTCAATATTTGTTTGATTGCTATGACAAATGAGAATAAAACTGATGTTTTGGTGGCCAGTGACAGTGATACGAGAAAAAAAGTGTTTCAAAGGAAATAGTTACTATGGCAGTCAGTAGTCAGAAAATTTAGTAAAGCCTAGATGAGAAGAGGGGAAAACAGCACACAGATTGCACCATGGCAATTACTAATTTGTATCAAACCCTGTTATTCTTGTGAATTAAATCATTATCTAATTCAGTAGTTTTTTAATCAATAAAAAAGGTCTCTCATATCACAGAACCTTACACAAACTGCTATTATTCTATTCAATGGTTAAACAGGTAATTTTAGGAGAAGGATTTTGAGTATGTTTTCAGAAAAATATATGTTTCTGCATAACTTGACCACTGAACATGGTGAAAAACTTAACTTACAAGCAAACAGCAAAGGGTAAAACTCTCAGTGAATTTCTTGAAGGGAAACTGCATCTCAGATTTTCCTGAATTGGCAGTGGGAGGGAAAATGCTACACTGTGGTTTCAGAACTATCATTATAAAGCCTGCCCAAGGTACTCTGAGAGTGCCCCAATCAGAAATCATGTATTACATCATCCCCAACAAAAGACAATTTCTATGAGTCTATTCATTATCTGACTTTAAAGCCTTACTAAATTAAATGCCCAAATGACATGAAGTTCTTTTTTTATGCACATCTCTATGACTAGTGTTTAAATCTGTAGGGTAATGAACGTATTTTTCTAATGTTGGTGTTCACATGAAGCAATATTTTGTCTAAGGGCAGTCTTAACAACTTTGTGCAGAGTAATGTTCTTTCCAAGATTAGGGTGGCGAAATCTGGTCCTTTTTCAATGAAAAATGTGAGTTTGGACCAGATTCAGACAAAATGGTAGCATTTTCATGTTCTGGAGAAAACTCCTTTACAATGTCTTATCTTTGCCTTACTGAACCTGGAGTACTTGTAGTAATCAGTGCCCTTTTTAGACTGTCTAGGTTGGTGTGATTTGTTATTTTTTTTCCTTTTTAATTGCTTTTTTCAAATTATGAAAAACTAATCCTTAGGGATTAATTTCTTAATTTTTCCGTAATTTTACAAACACAGAAATTATATGTAAAATAATGTAAACCACTTGTTTACATGTACGGTAAAAACTGCCTAAATCTCATTTTTCAGGCAGCAGAAGGGAAGAAAGTTACAAAATGGCAGAGTGGTAGCAAGACAATCTAGAGGTTCATCACTGCAAAATAAGCTACTTTATGATAGAAAAAATAGTCAAAATAGATCTATAATCTTGGCTTTTACCCAGAACAACATCAATAAGCAATGAAAGGTGACTGGCCTATTCCACAGCAAGAGATTCACCATGGAAAGTGTTAGATATTTCGTATGTATATCTTGTTAATACTAAGTGATGAATACATTTTGTCTAAAATCCTTTACACCTCCTCTTTATTTAATCAATTGAATTAATTATACCAAAAGAAAGTATGATTTTGTTGTTGTTGTTGCTTTCATATCCAACAGTAAAAGGAAAAAAAGAAAAACAGAATATTACAAATTTCTGTGAGTTTGTCTGGGGACTGAATTTGACATTGTGTTATTAGAACTAATTGTGACTTAAAAATAAACAAACCAAAACTCTGCTGGCTTTGAGAGATCTTAATTTTTGAAAACAGTTTTACACTGTTGATCAGATTTTACCCTCCAGCATGTTAGTTTTTCCAGAAATTGTTTACACATCTTCCTTTACACCACACTGGCAGCACATCAGGGATTTAAAAGGAAAGTAATTTACCTGCAGGTCTATAACAGATACAAGGCAGCTCATAAGCCACCACTCAAGAATCGTGAAAACTCAGTATCAGTATCCATTAGCCATCAACTGTTTTTCAAATCACACTTGAATATATCAGGAAACACTAGGATAATGAGAAAAATAGAATCTTTCATTTTCTTCTATAAAAAGCTTTGAATGCCTGAACAAATAACATGGTTTACATTCCAAATTCTGATTTTTTGTTCCAGAAAAATATTGGTAAAGGCAAAATAGATAGAAGTGCTATAGGACTGTGCTGATTTTGGGGTAGAGTTAATTTTCTTAACAGTGGCTGGTAGGGAGCTGTGGTTTTGGTTTCTGCTGAACACTGAGTTGATAATATAGAGGTTCTGGCTATTGCTGAGCAGAGCTTACACAGAGTCGAGGCCTTTTCTGCTTTTTGTACTGGCATGCTGGGGAAGAAGTTGGGGGTGCATGAGAAACTGGGAAGAGGCACAGCTGGGACAGCTCTGCAACTGACCAAAGGGATATTCCAGACCATATAACATCATGCTCTGTATACAAAGCTTCAGGGGGGAAAGAAGGAGGAAGAGGGGAACATTTGAAGCGACAGTGTTTGTCTTCCCGTCACTGTTACGCATGATGGGGCCCTGCTCTCCTGGAGATGGCTGAACACCTGCCTGCCCATGGGAAGTGGTGAATGAATGCCTGTTAAATTGTCTTTCTCAATCCACAAGTTTTCTAGCTTTTCCTCTTCCAATTCTCTCACTGATCCCACTGGTGGGGAAGTGAGTAAGTGGATGTGTGGTATTTGGTGGGTGGCCGTGGATAAACCGTCAAAAAAGCCTATAAATTTTTGCATGAACATACACTACTGGCTTGTAGGTTTTGGAAAAAAAAAAAACCACAACCAAACTTCTCCTACCACAAAATCCTAAACCAGATTAATCTAGAAACTGTGTTTTAGTAGGGTTATTCCTTTTTTTTTTTTTACTAAAATATCCAGTTTTGTACCCTACTTCCTACATTGTTATATATTAGGATTGCTCCTGAAGTTTCAAAAATTGAGGGGGTTTTGATGGTTTTCTTCTTTCTTTACTGATATATTACTTGGGAAATAGAAATATTTACTAAAAAGCTGGGCATTGCTCAAATACACACAAAGGAAAACATGGTAGCAAAACATTGCATTACAGTTTAAGTCACAAAAACATTGATGCTAAATAGTACTTGACTCTGTTCTAATGATCAGGGTTCATTGTCAGCCACACTTGAAGATAGAAGAGAATGGAAAAGTAGTTAAACTTTTGAATTAAGTTAGATTAGTTCATAAAATCAACCAACATTCCAGTACAGGATGGGCAGCTTGCAAGGAGTTAACGTGTTCTTAGTATTTTGCAGTCTAAATTACTTTTAGAAAGTAATATCCATTTGGTACCTTGAAGGAAGGCCTAAGCAGTAAACTTTAACTGCTGCCTGAGTTGGCAATCATTTCATAGAGACAAGACACTGCACGAGAAATTGCTCTATAAATAAGATCCCTTACAGAAGAATTAAAATGAAATTCATATTATTGGTGTTCACTAGAAGCCATAAAAAAACCCGCAAGACAGCCAGGAAGTGGCACTTGTTTCAAATAACTGTCAGAAGCACCTGAAGGACACCATCAAAGTCAGCTTGATCAATGATGATGAATGTGTTGGTCAAGCTTTCTGTGCAACTGCAATGCATTTAGAAGCCTTGAGAAAATACATTTGGCAAAAATAAATAGGACAGGTATTAGATATTCCTATTGCAAAGTCTTTCCAATGACCATAATCCAGATATGTGCCCTACCTTACTGAGCGAAGTATCTCTAAATTCTTCCCTGTCTCCTCCACAGCTCTGTTGGGATCGCTTCTGTCCTCATCTTGATGCAAGAAGTCAGCAGTGTTACTGTCTGCATGAGACTTATGGTCCCCACTGCCAAATTTTGCATTTTGCTAGCAGTGTCAAAAAGGAAACTGTTGTGTGATGGTTGTGTTGGATCTCTGCTGTGCCTGGATGCTGATATTCTGCGGGCATTTACACAAGGCTGTCAGTACTGGAAAAATGTCACATGAGAGGTTAAAGGTTCAATCTGTAAATCTGATGGGGACAATTGCTGCAGGTGGGTGGAGATGGGAGGGAAAGGTATTGAAAAGTGTATATCACCTGTTTGAACAAAGGTTTCTTTATAACATAGAAGAGGCAGACAGAAAAGAAATCAAATTACTGGAACCAATGTCAGAAGCTCAAAGTATCCAAACCAGAAAGCAATAAATGATATTTCATTATGGAAACTGAACTGGGTTACCGGAGTCCTTCCATGAAAGTCATGATGTGTTCTCCTTTATAATTTAGTCTTTTCTTCAGACACTACATACCATGTGCAAAATATTCTGAACTACTGCTGCATATGTCACTTTATGAAGGGGGATGATGGATATTCTGGAGTTAGCAATGACATTGATAGTAATGTATAGCAAAAGAAACCTGCGAATGTTTGAATTTTGTATAAAATAGAACTTATTTCTAGTTGGTACTATTTTGAAAATTGTTTTCCATCAGCTTCACACCAATGAAAAGTGACAGTTTAATGTCACCAGGGCTATCAATCTACTATTATTACACACAACAGATATGTACCTGTCAGCTGCTGTAGCTATGAACTTTAACCACATTCCTTAGGGGTGATATGATAGCATCCAAATTGCTTAAGTACTTTGATACTTCAATAGTATGTTGGGAAGTGTATTCAGAATACAATACCTGATAAAAGAGATAACAACAATTTTATTAGAAGTAATTTCTGTCTATTCTTCTTTACTGGTTACTAAAATACACAGCAGCTAGTCAGAATAGTTCAAACAAATTAAATACATGTGCAAAAACTGTTCTCTAATATTTTTAATTAAAAATTGTTTTGAATTAATGTTTTCCAATATTTAAAAATATACTGTAAGCACATTTGTGTTTTTGAACATTGTAAGAACTTGTGTTTACTGACATTTCTTGCTGCTTGTTTCTTTTTGTTCTTTCCTTTTAAATTGATTTCATTTGAATTCATAGAATCATGGAATCATAGAATGGTTTGGGTGGGAAGGGACCTTAAATGTTACCCAGTTCCATGCCTCCTGCCATGGACAATTCAGGCTCTGTAAGAGCATAAATCCTGCATGTAAACTTTTGCTCACAAAGCACACAAAGCATGGATTTCAACATCTTATTTCTTCTCTGTACTGCAGGTCCTGTTTCTGACTTCAGCAGATACAGCGAAAAGCAGTGACTAGCCAAATAAATGCTAGCATTTTATTCAATTATAAATTGTCTTGGATATAATTTAAACATACTTTTTAAAGATTTGTTAAATTAGAACCTAAAAGACTGTTAATAAAAGTGACAGCCATTGACCACAGGGGTGACTCCTAGCACACACTCCACATGAAGTGATGGTGAAGCACAGAAGGAAGTTTATTGGGAGGAGCACAGACTTTTATAGAGTTGGATAGGGAAGATGCTGGAAACGGAAGCAACAAGAATGGGATTGAATCGAAGCAGAGGTGGAGTGTGTAACTGGGGCAACTAACAAGCCAATGGGAAAACAGCAGTCATCAAGCCAATGGGGGAACAGGGTCTGGGCAGAGGTGGAAAAGTAGTCGAGGAGCTCATGGGAAGGAGAAGAGGACTAAGGGAAAATGATAATGGGAATCCATCTTGAAAAATGAGGGGGTAACAGTAATAGAACTGTAAAACTCAAAACTCATACAGTGAAATGTAGTCCCTGAAAACTGCTTCATAATTCACACATTTGAAGAATGCCAGACAGAGCAGGTGGCAATAACTTTCAGGGGTTTTTTTGCGCTGTAGCCTGATTCTGCACTCTCACATAGACAGCCAGCAATGTGCTTATTGTTAAGCATTAAACAGTCTTGAACCGATAGCCTGGATTTGAACTGACAAATATGCTATATATTTCTCCATTAGCTGAGGCTGACTTTAACAGATACACATGACAAGACAACTAAAAACATTGGAACTTTGCAATTTTATGCATCATTGAAACACAAACAAAGAATTATTGTTTACTTAAGGTTTTCTAATGTTGGAATTAAATATGTCATTGTGCAACTGCATTTCCCTCACTGGCGACACAGAAAAAGACAGTATCTAAGACTCAAACAAGTAAATAACTTAATGATTCAGGGCAAAATCCATGATTTATACTGCAAGAGTCAAACTCCTTCATGTTCTGAACATTCTTGCAAGTGCATTTAATTTCTTGAGAAGAAAACTTTGACATGAATAACAGAGTAGTTAGGATCAAGTATAGATCTCATCATCATGCTTCATTACTTTAAGGCTGGTAAGTACTGTATGAGGTTTTCAAAGTTGGTTTATTTTGCACATTAGTCACAACCATGCTCTTTTTGATATGACAATTAAATACTCCATTAGTCATTTTATAGGGTATTTATTCACCAGCCAGGAGGAAATTGTTATTCTGCTCTGAGATGAGCTAGGTAATTCCTGACAGATAAAATCAGAAACCTTTTTCAGAACTGTGCACATATCCAGATGCCCACCTTCAATTAATTCCAGCAGCAAGGTTTATTACCCTGTCCTTATAGAGTGCTTAAGTATCTACATGGTGAAGTTCCTTTCAGCTCTGTAGCAAATTAGTTGCCGGATCACAGAACTTGACTCTCAGGAAAGGCAGTACAAAACCTAAGGTCAATTAAGTTTAGCTTTGGCATAGCTTACAGATTGACCTTTAGACCACCTAAAATGACACCAATTCACAAAACTAATTCTGATCTTTTTGAGGTGTGGTTTGAAAGATGCCTGGCATCCTTGTAGAGAGGTCAAATAACCAAGGTCCTAAAATTTATGTCATCTTTGGCCAAGGCAAGCCCAGCTGTCTGTTTGCAAGGTCACAGCTAGCAGATGTCTCACACTTTAACCAGCAGACTCTGCCAGGGTCTGAAGCATGTTTCTTACAAGGAGAGGCTGTGGGAGCTGGGCCTGTTTAGTCTAGAGAGGACTGAGAGGAGATCTCATCAATACACACAAATACCTCAAAGGTGTGCCCCTCTTTTCAGTGCTGCCCGGTGACAGGACAGGGAGCAAAGGCCATAAATTAAAGCACAAGAAATTCCACCACGGCATGAGGGAAGAACTTTTTGTTTAGGATGGCAGAGCACTGGAACAGGCTTCCCAGAAAGGTTGTGGACTCTCACTCTTGAAGATACTCAGAACCCGTTTGGAGCTGTTCCTGTGTCACCTGCTCTAGATGACTCTGCCATCGCAGGGATATTGGACTCTATGATCTCCAGAGGTCCATTCCAACTCTGATGAGTTCTGTGATTCTGCATAAAATATCTGTTCATACAAGTGGACTGTACATCTTCCAGCCTGACACTCAGCACACAATAACAAGTGCAGTGCCTTCTATAGCTACCTCTTTACATGGAAGAACTGCACCTTACTCCATGATATTACAGTAATATCAAACACACATGTTAGGGCTTTCAACTGTCAGTGAAATATGTCAGTTTAAATTGTGCTGGTCTGAGAGGAAGGGAAAGAGGAAAAAAGGAGCATTGCTTTGGAAAAATGTACTAACAAACTTGTCTAGTTTATGAACACAAAATCTTTACAGATAAAAAGTGTCCCATTAGCTTGCATCTTACATAAAGCAATAAGGCCATAAAAAATAATCCCTTGTCATGGGTTTATCTTGTCTAGCTGCAAGATATGCACCCAGCTGGTCTTTCACTCCCACTCCTCAACAAGACAGAGGGAGAGAGCAAGGTGGAAAAGCTCATGGGTCATGATAAAGAGAACGGCACTTATTGATTACTGTCATGGGCAAAACAAACTTAACATAAGGAAAATTGATTTGATCTATTGCCAAGTAAAATTGTGTAGGATGATGAGAAAAAAATGACAAAAACTAAAGCACCTTCCATTCCATACCCCTTTTTATCACAGGTTCAACTTTACTCCTCCATCCCTGATTCCTCTACCTATTTCCCTTGAGAGAGCAGGAGCAGTAGAATGGAGAATGGGGGGATGCAGTCAGTTCATAATAGTTCCTCTCAATCACTCCTTCCTCCTCACACTTTTTCCTTCTCCAGCCTAGGGTCTGCCCATGCTGACCTGTCCCACTGGGGTCTCTACTGGGCAACAGGGGTCTTTTTAAAGAGAACCGGAGAACTCAGTTTTCAGTACTGGCAATATAAAAACAGATGTGGTTTTGGAAAAATCCAAGGAGATGGGCTGATTATTGTTGACTGTAGCTAATATGATGTATTGATATCTGCAATGGAGATGGTTAAAAAGCAGGGGAAGGCTATTTTATTGGGAAATGAGTATTTTGTTTGCCTAGAACAATTATTTACATAAAGTTCAGAGAAATATTGGAACAAATATACTTCTCAACAATGGATATGTTTTTGTTCAGTTTTGTGCTGGTTTAAAGCTAAACAGGCAGGAGAAATGGACCAAACTCAAAACCAGATTATGTCAGAGTCAAAATTTAATAAAAATATTACAATAAATGCAATAAATTTGTTTTAACCCACAAAGCACAGAAGTATAACCCAGCACCCTGGGAAAAAAGAGAATGGTATTCGTTAGCTCCTGTGCTGAGCCCCATATGGTTCTCCTGAGTCCAAAGAAAAAGGAAAGGAGAAAAAGTTGGTGCAGATGATGGTTGCCATCTGGTCGACAGTGGTGGTTGTAGTCTGGTCAAGAGGTGTGGTCGCTGTCCTGTTAAGGTTTTGGTCCTCCTCTGGATCTGATGAGTGGTATCAGAAGTCCCCAAACCCCAAGATTATATATGCTTATATTCGGATGGGCATGCCCAGTACCTCCCCCAGAACCAGGAGTTTCACAGTGGACTCTTTGAGTCATGGGATATTTTTGGACTCCTTGATGGCCTATTAGCAGACATGAACCCTCAGGCTGGGTGTGAAGGTGCTAATACCTCCCTGGAGGAGAGTTATCACACCTGAGTCATTGGTGTGAAGACCCTATCTCACAGGGTTCTCTAACACCCCCAGTTTGCAACCTGAGGTGTAAGGTGTGCCCTGGGCAGCTGCTGCAAATGATCCATTATTAACAGTTTGTTAGAAATGACCATGAAGGGTGTAAAATACACAGTTTCGACTACACCCACACAGTGATAAGTCAATCCTGGCTGCTCTAACTAGGACAAGTTTTTAAAGGGTGATCAAGCATTAGAACAGGCTGTGCACGGAAGTGGTTGAGTCACCATCCCTAAATGTATTTAAAATACAAGTAGATATGGCACTTAGCAACATGATTTAGTGGTGGACTTGGCAGTGTTGGATTAATAGTTGGACCTGATGATCTCAGTTAAAGATCTTTTCCAACATAAAGGTTTATAAGATTCTATGATTCTAAAAGCAGAAAAATGTATCACATTTTAGGCAGGATTCAAAGGTGTTTCTGAGTATTTCAAACAGGTTATGCCCTTCACAGTATTTAATTGCCAGAACTCCTGACAAATTAAATTTAGGATTTGTTTCATAACAGGATCCAGTCTCTGTTTTTCTCAGCTGAGAATACAGCTACCATATGTTCACGCCTGAGATATCTGTAGATTCTCAAAGCCTTTTCTTCCAGGTCTGAAACAGACATAGAAACCTTATCACATGAACACTTTCTTACTCTACTTAGCTGTAGACCAAGACACACAACCAACTATGGCAGAAGTTATCTTAATCTGATTTTCTTACCCTGACTGGCTCTATTCCTGGCTAATCATGAAGTAGAAAAAGAAACCAAGTCAGGTACAACTTCTGGAATTGTTGGCAGCCAGTTCCTTTAACTGGAATTAATAAAAACTGCCATGCTATAGAAGAAATTCAAGAAGGCCTTATAAACTCTTCCACTTGAAGGGTGCTGAAAATGACAGAAACAACATTTGGGCAAGTGGTATGGTAAAGAACTACTCAGTCTGTTTTGACTAATTAAGATAATGGTTTCAGCCCTCCAGCAAAGCTAAGATAGCAGGGGGTTTAAAACAAAACACCATGTCAAATAGATGCAATATGCCTGAGAATCTACAATCTATGCCCAGGTCCACTAGTATTCTTATATTAGTGGAACTCAAAATAAATCACACCATTAAAATGCAATTATGAATATGTGATTTGAACTTAATGTTAATTTAGTGAATTAGGCCCTTTTAAATGCACGTTTCATTTGTCTGACTCATTAACTCTAAATTTTCAAAATACAATCTCTCAATAAGTTTAAATATCAGGATTCTCAGTTTCTGAATGAACAGCCCTCTCTTCTTCAAGGTACTAGCAACTCGTAGCTGAACTTGTGCTTTGAAATGTTCCACAGTGGTTAATATGCATGTTGTGAGAAAATTGGTACATACTTCCACTGACAGTCACAGGAATTAATCCTCAAAATTTCATCTCACTGACATGAAATTCTGTCCTCATGGGTCTGCTATGTTCCTTGCAGCATTTCATAGATAATTATTCTTGATCTACTTTCATGACCTACTGAGTTCCGTATTATTAATATTTTTGCTTTTTTTTTCTTAGACTGTCTGAGTCTCTCCCTGTATTTTCTGCCTCTTGTGCCCTTCTGTCAATCTTTATTTCATATTTTGCATGAGCTGTACCCACAAGCTAATGAACAGCATTTAGAGAAACTTCAAAATACAGTCAGGGGCACTGAACATTAATGCTTTGTTCTCATGGATTAAAGGATAACATTTGAGAACAGGAACTGTAAACAAAGTCATGAGGGTAGTCTACTAAATTGATTATGATGTTTTACCAATGAGACCTTTATCAAAATCCTTTAACAAAAAGTCAACAGTAAGCTCTTTATTTTCATCAGTGCGTCATTGATTAATCCACCCATTCCAGCTTGTCCTACAACTAAGTCTGTTTGTGTGAATCAGACAAAGGGGCAGGTTCCCTCAACTCTAGTGATGGCCATGTCGTGGAATCGCTGTGTTAGTTTCAGCTTTTTCCCTTAGGGACTGTCAGAGTAACCATTATGTTAAGCAGCATGTCATTCTTGGGCTAGTCTTTTTAATTATATTAGATGATTATAGATGTGAACAAAAAATGGCAGAACTGAAAACAAATGGATTTTCCAGCACACTTCATTAAAATGCAGTTCATTCAAATATCTTACAAGGATGTCAAATAGGTGAAAATATGTAAGATAGGCAAATCAAAACTAATTATAAAAGCTGCTGCAGAAATCAGAGTAAGATAAAAGTTGACATGAAAGGTTAATATAAGCAGTGAGACTGTTTTAAGGCCATTGGCTTTAAATGGTTGTGTAAGTTCACTGTGCTAAAATAATCTAATAATTTGTTTTAAACTTGCTGCAGCCTAGCCTTTAGTTTATACAGACATTATGAAAATTGCCTTTAGGTAGCTTGGCTAGTAATCAAAATATCTCTGTATGCCAGCTCAGGATAGAGCACAAAGCCATTGAATAAACTGTCAAAAATGGAGTAGCTAATCTTTGATGATAACAAGTGCATGCAGCCACTCTGCACAGAACCAGAGACTGGAGTTTGGGTTGGTAGAGTAGTCATCGAGCAATGTGTCCTTCTTTCCATGTACCTGAGCCTTAGTGACAGAAGACATAGTCACTTCATGAGGTAACCACAGAGGACACAGCTCCTGAGGGTGACACAGCACTAGTTGGAAAACATATCTTACTAGTGATGCTGCTTGATGAATTAGGTCTGCCAAACCTGACAGAACTTCTCCCAGTGCCATCAGGGTACTGACATGGCCAAACTAATCAACATATAATCTCACTAGCATCAATATAGTTTGACTATTTCCATATAGATTAAGTCTTTGACTGTACTGTAGTCATACTCTAATTTATTCAGTGGTAAAAGTAACAGCAGATGTGTTATATTTGTAAAGTTTGTTGTGCAATCCCACTACTGTAGAAATGTTTTGTTATGAGAACTGTGAAGTGTTTTTTTTCATATTTTTTCTTCAAAAATTTATTGATACTTTGATGTGGTTTTTCTTTAAGACTATTTTCTCACTGAGTGGCTTTGATATAGGTAGAAGATGTGGAATGGATATTAGATATTAAAAAAAAAAAGAGTTACATTGCTGTGATAGACAGAGGCCAGGGAATATTCTGTTTTAAGCAATGTGCTTGGTTTGTGGCAAGAAACTGTGCACTATTATATTGCTAACAGTGTTATTGCTAAGTTGGATCAACATTGCCGTGACTTAAATCCATGTGATACTAAATATGGGTAACAACTCTATAATTACTGGTATCATTAACATTCTGAGTCAAGGGTTTACAGAGTACAGTAACAATGATACAACTAATAAAAGATGCACTCTGTTGTTTCGGAGTGCAAACATAATAACAGCTCTTTAATCCATAGAATTTACAGTCTAAACAGTTAAGAAAAAATGTTATCCTTGTATGTTTGGCATATTTCTACTTTAAATACTAAGGCTGCAAAAAAAAAAAAATCATATTCCTTAAGCGTATAGTTTAGAACAAGTACTTTTTTGTTGTTGTTGTTATTTATGTTAATTATGAAACCTGGATCCTTTTGAATTCAGTAGCAAAGCCACTCCAGAACTCAGTGGGTTCAGAACTTTGTTCTGACACTGTTTTTCCATTGCTTTTGGAAACTATCAAGTCTTTCTGCACTTTCTGAAATTCAAAGTTTATATTTGTTCTCTCTTCACTGTCTTCTATAGTGTCACTATCCAAGTATTACTGTGTGGTACAGAATGAATGTCAAGTGCTCCCCATTTATAAGGGATATAGATTTGAAGTGCTAATATGCCAGCTATTGACATTTCTAAAGAATACTGCTGATTAATATTGCAGCCCAGAAGCATCTTTTAAACACTAGAGCAAAGGGGATACATCAACAGTAGCAGTACTCAAACGTAAAATTTTGACAGCATGGGACAACAAAGAATACTCTTCCTTCAGACCTCTGAAGACTTACTGTTTCTTAGATTTTAATTTCAC
This sequence comes from Poliocrania exsul, assembly GCA_035041345.1. NCBI lineage: Eukaryota > Metazoa > Chordata > Aves > Passeriformes > Thamnophilidae > Poliocrania > Poliocrania exsul. The sequence goes on from JAWWLZ010000082.1 coordinate 69,556,930, forward strand.
TCACACTTTGTCCTTTTTTCTACCTGCAGGCAAACATCAGCAGCATCTTACAATTTCTGCTCCAGTTATATTGATCCCTAGGTTTCTGTATTTGCTAATCTATTGATATTTTCCTTAAATACCCTCTGCATAACTGTTTTGTCAACCTTGTCCTTAAAAGCAGAGAAAATCCAAAGAAATCATCAAATCGAATCCGTAGAGCTATGGATAATAACAAAGAGAATGCAGCTGACTGCAGCTGATTTCTTCTTGCTGCTACACTGAGCAGACTGCTTCATTGCTCTACACCTCCTGACCATAGGACACATATCTGAAAATTGCAGATAAGATTATTTCAATAATTTCTTCCTAATCCTGTTTTGTTACCGTGATGAACTGCCTGGATGCAACACCTGCCATCACAGACAACCATGTCATATAATCCCTTTCATAAACTTATCAAGTATTATTTTAAAAGTACTTAGGCCTCTTGATCCTGCTATTGCTATTTTACTCAAAACACACAGCTTTTTATTAGAATTCATCTTTTATTTTATTATTGTTATTTAATTCACAGTCAGTTTTTACCCATTTGATGTGTTGCCCAACATTGTATACTGGTAAATAAGGTGAAATGATAAGCATGAAGCAGGAAAATAAGCAATTTTAATTAAAAACAGCCAGAACCGTTTTACTCCTCCTGCATTATACCAAAGCCTCCTCCCTGAAAACCTGCTGGCTAGTGTATCCATTCTGTTTGTGGGGTACTGGGATTAGCCTACATATATCACTGTGTCCCACATCGACTTTTAAAGTGTAATATATTTAGAAACATATATGTGACAGGAATCACACACATTATATATTAAATCAGTTCAGTGACTTCTGAAGGAGAACTATTTCTTCTTGTTCTAAAGGAACAACTACACCTAGATTTTCTCGAATCATATCTTACTTTTTTATGGCATTTTTGTATAACTATCCTATGAACAATATGAACAATTAATATATGCACATTAAAGAAATGCAATGAATTGTCTCAAAGCATTGTCAAACAAGGAAATGCCCATAAGATAAGCTGCCACAACAACAACCTGTGCGAAGCACAGACTGGCAACAAAAGGAATCAGGCCTGTAAGGCCAATCCAGACAAATATTCCCATTACTTAATATCTCTCTCTCTCTCTCTCTTTCTCTCTCTTTCTCCCCTCCCTGCCCCCACCCCTACTTCTATATTTCTCTCTATATATTTCTCTCTTTATTTCTCTCTCTCTCTACCTCATATTTATTGCTAAATAAAACTGTCCTATTGACTTTGGAATATGGTCTCATTTGCACCTTAGTTTGGGCAGAGGTATCTTTTACTAACTGGATGCTAAGAATTAATCGGGAATAGTTATCTTTTAATAGTGTACTGGCTTTAACACCAGCTGGAAATTAAACTCTGAATAAGCCACTTCTCTCACTCTGCCCCTTCTGTTAAGAGAGGGACAAAAGCAGATATTATGGGTTCAGATAACAATTTACTGAAAGCACAAGGGAATGCAGTAAGACACAGACAATAACAACAGCAGTATTAATAGCAAAAGTATAGCGAAAGAGAAGATGTTTTACCCACTAAAAGGAGTTCACCACTGGGAACAAAACCAAGATGGCAGACACTCCCTGTAAGTCATGTCCACATGGCTTCCTTAGACAAGGGCAGTATGGGAACTGTTCCGCACGCTGCCCCACACGGCTGTTGGGAACAAAGGCAAGAAGGCAGGGGAAGCTACTGGGGCTACTGTTTCCTTCCCTCTCAGACCAAAGAACAACAAAAAACGATCACAAACAACCTCCCCAAAAGCTAGGTCATCCAAGTTGGGTCACGCCACTACTCTGCTGGACTCAGTTCCATGCAGGTGCCTGTGCTGCTGTTTCTGTTGCTCTGCTGTTCTGGAGGGCCAATCCCACAGGTCACATCTGCTTTGTCTACTGCTCAGCTGTTCTTCTTTCACTCTGCTCAGCTGGGTTCAGCTGGGCTCTGTTCTGCTCAGCTTGACAGGGTCAGCTGGGCTGGGGTTGTCCCTGCCAGTCCTTTTCCTATGGCAGCTTTTGCACCAGCCCTGTCAGTTCAGCAGCACTGTTGATTTGGGGTTTTGCACTTTCCTTTTCAGCACTGTGTCCCATAGCTGCAATATGGAGAAAACAGGAGGAGGACTTGTAGTGGCGATAGGGGGACTGAGTCTGCAGGGATTGATTTTGGCAGTCCCTCTGCTGGAGAGATAGAGGCAAAATGCTGTACTTCCAGTGGAGCACCTGACTTCCTCCTGAAACCATGCCACCCAGTGCTGACGTGAAGTGCTATATAACAACCCGGTCTTGTCCACAGTGTTAAGCTCCACCTCTTCTCTGCAATAAGGACTAAAAGAAACACTACTCCCTAGTTTTTAAGTACATTATGTTTCATTTATACAGTTGAGTTTGATCTCTTCTATTACTTACGTCTTTGAAATTGCTCCATTAACAACATTACTCTGAGTTGATGCTTTCATTCAGTAAAACCTGTTGCAATCTTTTTTTTTTCTGCCTACTTTATAAGCTTATTCTAACCCTCTGCTTGTTTAAGAATAACTTTTTATTCATCATCATGTTGAATACTTCATAGAAGTTCTGACTGATAAGATGACTGTGAAGCAATCCATCCTCTCTAGGAAAGATGTATGGTCAGTCAAATACTATTTTGCTAATGTGTATCACATGCATATCAAGGCTTTTTCATTTGACTCAATTCCTATAATAATTATTTTCTTTAAGATTTAATTGAATAGCCATGGTAATTCTGAAAGTCCTGTAGCTGCCTCAGTAATTTTCTTCCCTTTCCATTCAAGCAATATGATTACTGAATATCGATACATCTTTTTTTTTTTTTTTTCAAGCCTCTATATGTTCCATACTGGCTTGTCAAAAAAACCAACCAACCAACCAAAAACTAAAAAAACCCCTTCAACAAATTATCAATACACTCTAGGGGATAAAATAGAATAGAATAGGATAATGTATGTTAGAAAATACCTCTAAGATCATCAAGCCCAATCATTAACCAAGCACTGCCAAGTCTGCCTTTAACCTGTGTGTCCTAAGTGCCACGTCCACGCTTCTTTTAAATACCTCTGTCTAAACATATAACAACCTTCAGGGTTGATGACTCTACCACTTCCCTGGGCAGCCTGTTCCAATGCCCGACCACCCTTTCAGTGAAGAAATTTTTCCTAATATCCAATCTAAACCCCTCCTAGAGCAACTTGAGACCATGTCCTCTTGTTCTATCACTTACTGCTTGGGAGAAGAGACTGATCCCCACCCTGCTACAACCTTCTTTAAGGCAGTAGTAGAAAAGGATGAGGTCTCCCCTGAGCCTCCTTTTCTCCAGACTAAACAACTCCAACTCCCTTGGCTACTCCTCATAATACTTGTTTTCCACACCCTTCACCAGCTCTGTTGGCCTTCTCTGGACACACTCCAGTACCTCAATGTCTTTCTTGTAGTAAGAGGCCAAGAACTGAACACAGGATCTGAGATAAAGCCTCAACAGTGCCAAATATATAGGGATGATCACTGCCATAGTTCTGCTGACTACACAGATTCTGATACAAGCCAGGATGCTGTTGGTTTCCTTGGCTACCTAGGCATGAGGCTGGCTCATGTTCAGCCAGCTGTTGAGCAGCACCTCCAGGTTCTTTTCCACTGGGCCACTGGGCCGGTAGAACTGCATGACATTGTTGTGACCCAAGCACAGGACCCAGCACTTGTCTTTGTTGAATCTCATTCTATTGGCCTTGGTCTATCCAGACAGCCTGTCCAAATCCCTTCTTCCCTCCAGCAAATTAACACTCCCACTCAACTCAACCCCTCCCTCCTTCCCAAGTTCTACCTGTTCTACCTCCAGTGGCTTAGGAAGACCGAGAGTGGGGGTTATGGTGAGTTCATCACAGGTTGTTTCTGTCACTACTTAGAGTCTTTCCCCTAATCCAGAATGGGGTCCCTCCCGTGGGAGACAGTCCTTCATGAACTTCTCCAACATGAGTCCATCCCATGGGCAACTTTTCCATAGGGTGCTGTCCTTCAGGCACAGGCTGCTCCAGCGTTGGTCTCTCACAGGGACACAAGTGCTACCAGGAAAACCTGCTCCAGCATGGGCTCCTCTTTCCATAGGCTACAGGTCTCTGCCAGGACCCTGCTCCATCATGAGCCTCCCAAAGACGGTCACAGCCTCCTTTGGGCATCCACCTGCTCTGGTGTGGGCTCCTCCAGGGGCTGCAGATGGATCTCTGCATCTCTGTGGTCCTCCATGGGTCGCAAGGGGACAGCTGCTCCACCATGGTCTGCACCACGGGCTGCAGGGGAATCTCAGCTCTGGTGCTGGGAGCACCTCCTCCTCCTCCTCCTCCTCCCCCTCCTTCGCCACTGACCTTTGTGTCTGCAGAGTTGTTCACATATTCTCATTGTGCTCTTCTCTGACTGGAATTTCATCTGTGCAATAACTGTTTTTTCCATCTTAAATATGTTGTCACAAAGGTGTTACTGTCATTCCTGATTGGTTTGGCATTAGTCAGGGACAAATCCATCCTGCAGCCCACTGACATTGGCTCTACCAGGCATGGGGGAAGCTTCTGGCAGCTTCTCACAGAAACCACTGCTATAGACCCCACTACCAAAACCTGGACAATACAAACCCAATATAATGGTCCAATAAAGCCATAGAAGAATTTTGTATAGCTATAATCTTGTATAGGTTTTGCATAAAGTAGTATTATATAATGCTATAGATCTATGGTCTAAATCTTTTATGTGCAAGGAAATGGCAGTGGTTACATTCAGGCTGAAAATCACATGCATCACAAACTAGACTATTAGCCTTCAAGCTGGTGTGAATAGTGGACAATTCAGAGTAGTGATGTCCCTGGACATCAAAGAAAAAATAAGAAGCAAAAGTAGAGACAATATGACCTCCCATATACTCCATGGTCCATGGAAAAAATCAACTGAAACTTGCTTTCTCTCTGTCCTAAATAAAAAACAAACAAAAAAAGCAACGAAACAAAAAAAAAAAAAAACACCAACAAAAAAACCCAAACCAACCAGTGTTTAAAAGCTAACACAGGCTTCCTCGTATTTGTTCAAGGACATACTGATAAGGCCCTTCATTTCCCTATGAAATGTTCAGCAAGGATCATTATCTCAACTTGTACAGAGTATGCAAAATATGTCACTGGTTTTCAAATGGTTAATTTTTTTCTTCTCTGTCATTGCAGCTGTATTCACAAAGTAAACAAAAGTAATTTCAAAGGGAGTGAGAAAACTCAAGTTTTCCCACTTGTAAGGTCAGTTATAGCTTGACTATATCATGTGAGAAAAATTAATGCCTGAATGACACTTTCCACATGCAATATCAATTGTGAACTAACATTTTCTCTGCCAGGAAATCTGCATGCATTTAGGGACACAGGAATTTTTTTATATATTAAATTAGGCATATTCATAAATTTTAAAAGGATCAAGTCTTTATGTTTGAGGAATGAAAGACTCCAATGAGTAATTCAGGAAATATGACTGAACTTAGTCTTATTATATTTATTTTATTTGCTGATTAGCTTAGAGAACAGATTTACACTTTGGCTGAAATATATTTGTCCTTGGGCTGATTTGGAAGGTACATAATTACCTAGCTGACTTGAGCACTCAGTACTACACTGGGAAAGTGCTTTTCCTTCACTTTGTATTTTGCAGGAAATAAGATACTTTTAAAGAATATTATTCATAATTATTTATGTGTTACATTTACAGAGAACCGCAGGATGTTGGTAAATAATTTTTTTTTCAGCTGTTAACACTAGTCATTTAAATAGAAGGTATTATCTAGATTACACTAATTTTAAGTGCTTCTTGTGACAATTTTCTCACATGTGGGGAAAGATATAGCTGAACTTTGAACATACAGCTACTCTATTAGAGCAGGAAAGACTCTTTAAAGAGGAGTGCACAGTAAGTCTTCAAACACTTACTATTAATGCCATTTTGTGAATGTTTAGTGCCATGTGTCCTTTTCAAGTCTCATCATTCTACATAGTTAATAACATATTCAAAGACTATTGTAAATCGTTTTTATTGCTTAAATGTTCAATGGTGCTGAAAGTACCCTTGTCTTGTTCATGCGATACGTTTATAAGATGAATATGACCCTTGAGTCATGCTTAAATCCACACTATAACCATAAAAAATTGAAGAAAAGCATGTTGATTTTGGCAAGATTGTCACTGCCTCTGCTTCTGCATTGTCAGTCTTTCCCTTTCTCATACTTGCTCTTCCTCAAAAGGTAAATTAATATTTATGAAATTTAGTGAGTACACTGAGAGGCCACCCTAAAAACATTAGTTTTCCATTGGGAAATGAATAACCACAACCATGAAACAGTGCTTATTCAGTAAAAGCGTTACAAAGCAAAGGCTCATTTCCAAAGGTGGTTTTTTTTTCTCTTTTTTTCCTCATATCCTACTTAAACCATAACCTGCTGCTTTAAGCCCCTCATTATATATGCTCAGTTCCTTGAATTTCCTAAATATTGCATTTATTTATCACATGTGCATGGTAGTCCTAATAGATTATCTTTCTATCTTTCATTTCAAGGGGTGATTATACAAATTCCACCAGAGGTTTTTAGTGCACCACCAAAATCCTCATACCTCTCCTCTCCTCATACCTCTTTGTTGTGTCAGATCCCTCCCCGAAGTCTATGATGTAATCAATGTCTTCCTCATGTCGTCCCATGAATGGGAAACAAAGCATTATTTATCATTATTACATCATGCTAACATAATGTATATGAACTCCAGTTGTGGGTATTGTGCTAATGAGTTAATAAAAAAGTTCAAAGATGAAAGACTAGTCTAAGAGAAGACAATATAAATAAAGATGAGAACATATAAAGTTACAGTAGAGAAAAATTCTTCACTATAATATGTGTTGATCACAGCACATAGGGCAGCTTGAAATATTGAAAACTTTGGGGTTTGTGTGACGATAAAAAAGTTATGAGAAACAATTTGAAATGCAATAATACAAAAATGCACAGATGGGGAGGAATATTCAAAAGTGGATGGTGACATGCATCATAAAAGGGAAGAATTTGCATGGTTGAAATATATGTCTACTGGAAAAAGGATCCCTCCTGATAGATGAAAGGAGACTGAAAGATGGGCAAAAAAATGATACTAAGCTAGGAAAAATGTTGAAGCTTTATTGACTATATTAGTGAATGGTTACCGTGGAAGTTTTGACACATCCAGACTAATAGATCTAACAGATCAAGAAAAAGAGGTTTGCAGCAGCCTTCTGAGTGAATATGCATGGACAAATTATATTTGCTATGACTACAAAAAACACATTAAAAAAAAAAAAAACAGGATACAATCAGAAGGAACAGTATGAACAGTAAGTTTAATTCTATATATGAAGACAAAAGCTTTTAGTGAAGTAATATAAACTTTCTCATCCCTATCAAATTCATTAAAACTACAAACCAATGTCTAAGATGAAACATCTGCAGTCTGGAGTGACAGATACAAATTTTTCTAAGGCATTGTTTGTGTGTAGATGTTATGTTACAACTAGATAAATCTTTGTTTGCAGGATGGAAAGATTATAACTCATGTGCATGAGCAAAGTACTTTTAATCACTGTGTGCAAATATTATGTGTTTTATTGACATCCGACAATCATATAATTTGTAGCATTTTAAGATATATTGCAAGACTTAAAAAAAAACACTTGGTGGACTAAATACATAAAATAGCCATTTTTGTGTGTATTTAATGCTATGTAATTTCAATATTTAATTAGTTGCAATAAATACATCATCAAAACTTCTAAAGTCAAGTATATTTTAGACTATTTTAAACTATTTCTAATTTTTAGCATCAAGGACCACATTTTTGGACAAAATATTCTGTAGCACAGTGTAAACTAGCATATTTTTGCTGCATTATTTAAATTTAGCATAATTACTCTTCAAATTAAGTAGGTACATCGTCTTGGGTTCTTCACAGAAAAGTAGATTTTCATCATAAAAACGCTGGGAAATGTCAGTGTTTTAAAAGGTTTGGCACAAAAACAACTACCTGTTGGAGGTAGTTGCAAGGGATTACTACTTTCTATACATTATCATGGAGTTCCAGTGGCATGCATGGAAAAGAGATTATTTTTTGTGACAATGGACATTGTGATAGCAGAAGTTCCAGTGTGACTTCTACACTTGGTGTGTATAGGCTGCTAGGGAAGCCTGTTCATCAGCAGTCAAGACTTTTCACTCTTCTACCCCAGCAATCAACAAACTCTGAATAAAAGATAACAAACCCCCACTGGCTACTATATGGAACAGAAAGACTTAATAACATCTCTGTAGACTCTTAAAACCATGGATATGTGAGCAGTGATTTAAAGTAACCTATCTAAACAAAAGAGAAAATATCTGAGGGAAGTCCAAACTATCAGCTTTCCAGAAGTCAATGAACCAGTAAGTATTAGACCTTTGTGGCAAGGGACCTGCACTTTATCTGCAGATATGTAATTTGAAAGACTTGTTTTTGGTATGCTTTATCACATTGATGGCATTTTCAGTAACATTACCGTGTTTACAATCCCTCATGTGACAAGATGCAGCACAGCAAAGGAAGATGAGGTCTTGGCAACCTAATTCAGCATGTCTGGAGAGCATGGAAACAACATAAAGCCTCTATTCTAAAGAAGATAGTTTTTCTCTGTATTCACAGATGTGGTTTTGAATGCAGCTAGGTGGGCAAATATGTTCAGAGCAGATTTTGTATTGTGTGTTTGCACTTAAGCTTGGGCAGCATCTGGGTGTTGTTACATTTAAAGAAAACCTATAACATATGTTTCTGAATACAACAGTTTCGCTAGTGTATAGTGTTGAGCTGGTCCCAACAACTCCAGAGGCTCCAGCGGCCCAAGCATAGGGCACGGCTGAGTCCCTCAGCCATGGGCAGGTGAACAAGAGCCCCGAGGAAAGCCAGGACAAGGCAGGGCAAAGCGCTGCCTGGTAGCCAGGGCTGAGCGAGGGCAACCGGGTGAGAGACAGCCCTACAAGCCGCGAGGGCAGAGCGGGAGGAGAGACCCTGGCAGGGTTGGTCCTGCAGCCCCCACAGGGACCGCAGTGGGGCGGGTGTTTCCCTGTGGGTCGTGGGAAGATCCCAGGCTGGAGCAGAGAAAGGTATGAATGGCTGGAGTGGCTAAGAGGAGCTGTTATTGGACTTGACTGCAGCCCACCATTCCTCATCTCCTATTGCTACTTGGTGTGGGGAGGTAGTGTAGTCAGTAATGGAGGAGTGAAGGTGAGTCTGGAAAAAAGAGTTGGGGAAGGGTGTTTTAGTTTTTGGCTTTTTTTCCTCAAGAGTTTGATTTTTTATATATTTAGCAATAAATTATAAAAACTTTCCCCAAGTGGGTCTGTTTTGCCTGTGATGGCAATCAATAAGTGATGTCCCTGTCTTTATCTGAGGTTATTAGTTTTCCTTCTTATTTTCTTCCCCTTTTGAGAAGAGCCTTTTGAGGAGCAGGAGTGACAGAACCAGTGGATCTGGCATCTAGCCTGCCCGACACTATCAGGCTCCAGATAATCAGGAAACACTGTCATTTTTTTAGGATTGGTTGAAGAAAAAAAACAAAAAAACCCATGGAATTGGACAGATTCACTAATATATGTTCTTGCACCTTGTCTTTAAGCTGGTCTTTCCTTGTTCACCCTTTCAAATGTCTACTCTACTGTAAGGTTTCTCCTTATGTGGTATTTGTTAAAAAGAGACAGAGCAAATACAGATATTCTGTAGCTAGGGAAGAAGATGCAATCAATAAAACAATAAAGCCCCATTTAATGGAGTCTTTCAGGAAAGCTGAGTTCTGTAATGCATTTGCAAAAATAGTGAGTTATTGCCCATGACCAAAAGGTGTGCATATTTATTGTAATCCTATTAAAAACAGCAGAAATGCCAAACAAACCACCCAATGGCAAAACTAAAGACTGCCAGAGAAAACATTCTAAAGCTCTCTGAATGCTATAAAAAGAATATATTTGGCCTCCAATTTTTTTATTGCTCTGACCTGATTAGAAAAAAAGTCCCAATTTTTAAATCTTGCCTAAGACAGCCTACCAGTTCTATACTACTGCAGAAATGTAATAGTTGAATTGAATTTGGCATTTATAGACGCTATAGAACACTCCCTTAATATTTTCAATGTGTGTCAGTGGGATTTTGGGGGGGATTTTTAATTATTTTTAAGTTGAAGCCTTGATGTAGTATGTCAATGTTGGAACATAATGACAAATAGTGGCTGTAGCAGCTGCTTTTCTCAGCAGTTGTTCTGAGCTATGGAGATTATTCTGACATATATGAGTTCTGTGCCCTGACTCTACACCCTAGACTAGCAGAAGAGTTAGGTATGCATTTGACAATCAGCAGCTGCTCAATTCCTGCTGATTTAACTTTAAAAGTTTACCTTATGAAGCTATAGCAAGGATATGACCTGCTTACAATAATGATCAAAAATATTGAGTTTGCCTGTGTCTCTGAGTACAGACCATCTCGTCCTCGCCTGACATCTAGGCTAGCTAGATAAAAGCTAAAGTGATTCTTGCCCATTCGAGCTAAAACCAGGCCTTATTTAGCTTTGTCAAAAAGGAACTGAGTATGAAAAAATGTTTTACTGAGTAAGGCATGATAAAAAAGATACTTCAGAATTAAAAACAGACAAATATCACAGACCCCTCCAGGAGACTGCAAGACAGGTGATTATTTGAATTTTGCAAGAAAACCTTATCTTTCTATTTCCACAACCACAATTTTACCATTCTACATTGGTTTAGGTAGAGAGATGTTGCATGGAAGATACTCACATCATATGGGTGCCACAATCAGTCTGTAACAGGACAAATGTTGATGTTACTTGTTGAGGGGATATAAGCAACTGTAAATCTCATCCAACATAGACCCTCTCAATTCTAGTTTGTGTGTTGCACACCTGTGGGGCTGTATAGTAAATTGGCTGGGGAAAGTTATATTGCTGTTAATATCCATACAACCCTCAGAAAAATATATTCTCAGAATAGTTTGGTAATATAATTTACAATGTTAGTTCTAGGAGTAGTGTAGGCAACATTTAAAAAGTTTAATATGCAGCTGCTGAGCCAGTGTATGACTTTCAGCCACAGTTTCTACAGCCAAATCTACATTATTTTGTACCAGTTATTCAGCACATGGTATTTTATGGAGTTGCACTTCACTTTGTCCAGCAGTGGCTATGACAGGTTCCTCTGCTCCCAGCAGTGTAATAGATTTTATAGCAGGAGTCCCCTTGCTGAAATCTTTGTTCTCATATGTGATATTATCTCCCATGTACAGTCCCATAGACAAGCTCTGGAAGTGTATGCTGCACAAATGGGTGGTGGATTGAGAACTGTCTGAACGGCACGGCTCAGAGGGCTGGGATCAGTGGCAAAGTCTGTTTGGAAGCCTGTCACTAGTGGTGTTCCCAAAGGTTCAGTACTGGTCCCAGTACTGTTTGAATTGCTCATCAGTGACTTGGATGAAGGGAGACATGCCTCCTCAGCAAGATGGCTGATGACACAAAGCTGAGAGTGGCCAATACCCCAGAGGACTGTACTGTCCTTCAGAAGGACCTCAACAGGTTGAAGAGATGGGCAGGGAAGAGCTGCCTGAGGTTCCACAAAGGCAAATGCAGGGTCCTGCACCTGGGAAGGAGTAACCCGTTCTACCAGGACAGACTGGTGACTAACCTGCAGGAGAGCAGTTCTGTGGAGAAGGACCTGGGGGTCCTGGTGGACAACAAGCTGTCTGTGAGCCAGCAGTGATTCCTTGTGGACAAGAAGGCCAATGGTGTCCTGGGGTTTGTTAGGAAGAGCATTGTCAGCAGGCTGAGGGAGGTGATCCAGCCCCTTTACTCAGCTCTGGTCACATCTGGAGGGCTGTATCCAGTTTTGGGATCACCAGAGAGAAACATGGAGCTTCTGGACTATGTTCAGCAGAGGGCTGTGAAGATGAATAGAGAACTAGATATTGTTACACTGAGAAGGCAGAAGTCTTTCCTGTCCAGGATAAAATTTTCACACCACAGCTATGATAATTTCCTGCATGAGTGAATGTAGCCAAGGGGATCATTATGAGCTGATAAGGTAGGTAATGCTTTTATTGTGAAGGAACAAGTAGAACTGAGACAATCTAATACAGTTTATCCAAAACCAGGACACCAACCACCTTTATATTCTGAATGTAAACCTAATCAAATGATAGTTATTACTCAGTACTAGGATATTTAACCAAAACCCATTTAGGTCTGTGGAAACAAAAGAGGAGATAATATAATTTTGTTCAAGTCAAACTGCCCTGTTGGTTTCCTTTTTGTGAAATTCCTTCAGGTCTTAGCAGAGAAATATGATAGTATTTGAAAGAAAAGAATAACAATAACATAGCTGTGCAAAAAATACACAATAGTTTTAACTAACTACTAAATTAAAAACAAAACTGAATGTATGACATACATAAATTTGCATGTCCTGCTATTGTAAACTACTGTTATTCCAGTTGAGTAATTCTTATCTTTGGTATAAAATTAGTTACACACAGTGAATGGCATATGGAGGATAGACCTGAAATGCTGTTCTCAGGAATGGGCAAATAACTTCAGCCATGCTATATTGATATCAGTCATTATTAGAAATTAAATTTTAATTGCTCTTAATACAAGCAGACTGACATGAAACCTGTGTTTATTCTAAATTATTTTAACATTCAAAATTAGTATTTATGCTATCAAATCCATTTAGGAGACACAAACAAAAGTAACATTCCTTGTTCAGATTGGTTTGAGCAGTCAGGAATCATCAACAGGATAGTGGGAGGCTACTACATTACACCTGTGTAAATCTTATGACTTTTTTATCTGTTTAATAAAGCTTAAAGAATAGTTTCCTCTGGTTCTGAAGTGTTAACTTTTCCACGTGGCATAGGCAAAGAATGGACACTAGTGAATGTGCTGCACGGGCATATCTGTGTTGGCACAGTAGAGTATCAACAATCAGGGATAATTTGTAAGCCTTTTCTAGCTGAGACAAGACATCAATTAAATGTATAGCTCCATCTGATTTTCTCTAACTGATTGAAAACAAATTTGAAATCTCCTACTTTACTGCACTGTTTTAATATTTTTAAAAAAATTGTATTTTTGCCACACAACTGTACTGTGCTACAAATAGTTATCATAAGGGGTGGACTGCTACAGGGGCAGATAAAATAAAAAAACTGATTAGAGCAAAGATGAGTGATCCAGAGTGACAGGGATATCTTAAGCCAGATTTTAGTGCCAGGAAAAGTCTGTACATTTTCTGTATGGATCAAGGAAGAAAAATCCTTCAGGGAGTGCTTTGCTATGTAGACAACAGTTCACCTGGTGACCTGTTCCACTCCTACAAGTAATGGATCATAAGATAAAACCCAACAGAAGTTTTATGGTAAACAGAGGTCTTTTTGCTGCAAACTAAGGGGACACTGAAGCAGAACAACAGGAGGAAGCTGTTTGCAGAGGCATAGCTGGAGACCTATCAGCAAAGCATTCCTATATGGAGACCCAGGGTAGGGCTCTGGGCTCCTGGGGAAATCCACCTGAGACAAGAGGATCCTGTGGAGCAGGAAAAGCAGTGAAGCAAGAAAAAGAACATGGCATTTACTACTATATATGTATATTTGAGCTATGGCAAAGGTGACATTTTAGTTGTACAAACACTTTAAAAGAGCATGGCTATTTACTTTCTTTGTTGCATATTTTTGTGTATTCCTAGTGACCTTCCTAGTGTAAGGGAAGCAAAGTGAGGGATGAAACAAAGACAAAGCCACTAGACTGCTTAGGCCGCAAGCTCTGATTTGTCTTGACAGGCTAGCAGAGACATTTTCTTTTTGTAGGATATATCTTTGGCCACAGTGGCCAAAACCAATCCTGAGACATGAAGATTTCTCCCACAAGTCTGATATTATGGGATTCAGGATACTCAATCTAATGAACACCCACAGTGGAAGCATTGTCATAATAAATGGGCCATTTGCGATGCTGTCATGGCTATCCATGCTGATATTTATCTTTGGAAATATATGTGATGGCAATCAACTAAGAGTAAATGGACTACCAGAGAAAGAGTGGGAACATCAAATATGAAATCAAAATATTTACAATACTATAATTGCTAGCCTTTTTAAATGCTTCTTTTTTTACCAGTTAAAGAATTTGATTTCTGGCAATACTAGGAGCAGATAAGTGAAAGTCACATTCAAAAACTACATTGCAGTTTTATTTTCTGGTAGAACAAAGAGATGCTGCATGTTGGATCATGTGACAACAAGGACTCACAGATCAGACTGCATGATATGGAGAGGTTCCCACAGATTAGAGCATATGATAGGAAACATGAATCATGACATGGCATGAGCCAAGCTTCACTTTGGAGAGTACTTTCTCTGCTAGATGCTACACACTGCTCCTCCTGCATGCATTGGATTGAGATCCTCAGCAGGTCAACTTACTGTGTCTGGAACAGAAGAGAAATTGTAACTGAATTGGAAAAGCGTTACCTGAAAACTATGAAGTTCAGCAATATGAGAGAAACACAGCTATGTGAATTGTGCATAATGACGAAATTTGACTGAAAATGAGTTTCTGTAGGCATTGCCAAAAAAACCCCAAACAAACAAACAAAAAACCAACAGAAACTTGTATCCTCAGTTTTTCTGGTTTATACAATCAAATAGTTTTGGTAATTACATTCTGAATCAGACAGCTTTAGGATGCAAGGAACTGCCCCTTTGTTGTTCATTAACAGTGGTGCAGCTCAGAGAAAATCTAAAAAAAACCTGTAAAAGTACAGATTGTAGAGGTAAGTAGAGACTTAGGCTAGTTTGATTTAAATTATCTTAAATCTTGCTCCAACTAGATTTGTTATAGTGAGAAAATTTTGTATATCTTTGCACATTGAACTATGGTTCTGGTTGGAGTATTACTTCCAAGAAACCTTGGACGTCTCTCTGGATTTCCAGTTTCTGTGGATGTGACCAAGACTCTCTCTCATCCTGGACAACACTGGCTCATAAAGAAGTTTTCAGAGACTTGGAGTATCAGAGTTGTACAAAACTGATTCAAAAACTAAAGAACAATTATCAGCAATTCAAGTAAAGCTTAAAATATATTTTTAGCCTTTGCCTACACCTGGAACTTTATAGTTCATAGCTCCTGAATTGTGCTGACCTTTCTGTAAAGGGAAAAAATTTTTTTAATAAGTGGAAAGTTTGGAGTTTAAATGGAAAATGACCGTGAGGAGTTCTTAACATTTTCTTTTCCTACCCTCTGCTGGGAAAAAGAGAATGTATTATATTCCAACAGCAATTGAAAAAGAAGGCAAAGTATTTTTATGACAGATTTTTTTGTCTAATTGAAAAAAAAAATGGTTGGTAAAAAAAGCAATACAGTATTGTCCTCCCCTGTTATTAGTCGAACAGTGGTGTTCTGTCTCTACCCCAGCCACAATCAGAAAGAAGGAACTCCTCCTACTTGACTGTGTTTACACTGAGATCATGTCAGAATATAGTATGGAATACCATTGGCCAGTAGCAGTCATCTGTCAGCTGGCCTGACCCAGCTTGTCAGCTGATAATCCAAATCCTAAATTTAGGCCTACTTAAACCTAAGTAAGTCATTACTAAAATAATATTCATGAGACAAAAGATATAGAAAGTTTTCAATATTTTTTATATTAGTATCATAGAACAATCACATCATCTATTATCAATGACTGAAAGAGAGTATTTGTTGGATAAAGTACAGATAATAGCCTAGCAGATACTGATTTCTATAATGCCACTGAAAATGAAGTAGCTACAGCATAACCATTGAAGATCTCTTCCATGTCTGTCTTTGACATCAAATTGTTTTATTTCAAATGCCAAATTTTAAAAATTGAAATACTTTATTCAAATGAACAGTTTTTCAGAGAAGGAACTTTCTGAAGTAGTTAGGCTTTTAAAAACTAATTAGGTGGTTCTCAAATTTATTTTTAGAAAATATAAGCTCGTCAGGATGGTATTCACTTAACAAAGATTGAGCCACCCATAAGCTGAAGTTGTAACTCCGCTAGATAAATTAAAAAAAAAAAAAAAAGAAAAAATAAAACACCCTGAAAAAAATCCACTCCTAGAATTTTTAAATGACAATGACTCTTTTGAGTCACTTGAAAATATTGACTTAAAATTTAATTATTTGTGTTTTCTTGATTAGAATCAAATATATAAACTATGGCTGTGATGATGCTATTTACCTCCTTCTATTTTAAGCACTGCAGGGAGTACATCCATCTGGAATATTGAAGGCTAAGGATCAAATTTCTCTTCTGCTTAATTTAGAGAGAGGACAACAAATTCCTAGAAGAACTTCTTTCATTCAGCAACAAAATGAGTTTCTATAGGTTGGGATCTAGGTTACGTTTCAGGAGTACTTTTGCATTACTTTTGGTTTCAACACTTTTGAAATATTGTGAAGTCTGCTGAAGCCCCATTTTGACAGGAAGTGGGGAAAGAAAGAAAATGCTTTTCTGCATCACATCTTTGTGGCAAACTGACAAGTATGTAAGGCTAAATATCTGCTTAACACCTAGTGCCTATTTCTTGCATCTATTTTAGCCCAGGTTTTACCTTGCGACCCTCACCATGATGTCTATACAAAACAGGAACTTCTGACTAATTGTTTTGCACTCAACAGATCAAATAATTTTCAAGATTACATGAATCATGATACCTGATACAAAACGGGCCATTCTCATGTGCTTTAAGGCAAGCCAGTGGGAAAAAGACTGACTTGTCTGAACAGAGAGCTTCAGCTCAAAAAAGGAGAGTTTTGACCTTTGGAGGGAGAGTTATAAACTTTGGAGGAAGGGTTAGCAACTCAGGAGAACTGCAACGATGTTGCAAGTTTATGCAAGAAGAAAACTAGAAAGACCAAAATCAATGAAATTAATCTACTTACTTTTGTAAAAGGCAATAGAAAAATACTTTTATACGTACAGCAGCAACCAACAGAGGACTATTATGAATCTCTATAATTTATTTGATAAAAGGGGAAATATGGTATGAAGGATGAGGAAAGGTTGAGGTACTTAATGCCTTCTTTGACTTAGTCTTTAAATTAAGACCAGTTGTTCTCAGAATACCCAGCCCCCTGACGTGGCAGTAGTCCTGGAAGAAAGGGAAAGGGAGTAGAACAAATGCCCCACAATCCAAGGGGAAGCAGTGAGGGACCTACTACACTACTTAGACCCACACAAGTCTATGGGGACAGAAGGAATACATGCAGGGGCACTGAGAAAACTGGCAGAAGTGCTCAATGAATCAGTTGCCATCATTTATCAGCAGTCCTGTATAACTGGAGAGATCCCAATTGGCTGGAGGTTGGCAAGTGTGATTTTGATCTAGAAGAAATCTAGAAGGGCCAGAAGGAAGTTCTGGGGAACTACAGGCCTTTCAGTCTGACCTTGATGCAGGGCAATGTCGTGGAGTAGATCACCTGAAGTGGTATCATGTGACATGTGCAGGACAAACAGGGGATCAGGCCCAGCTAGCATAGAATTGGAAAAGATTGGTCCTACCTGCATCCAGGTTGTGGATGTTGTCTACCTAGACTTTAGTGAAGCCTTTGACACTACTTCCCACAGCATTCTCTTGGATAAAGTGGGTGCTCAGGGCTTGAATGAGTATACACTTCACTGGCTAAAAAACTGGCTGGATAACTACGTCCAAAGAATGGTGGTGAATAGAGTAAAATCCAGTCAGTGGCAGTCACTTGTAGTGTTCCCCAGGGCTCAATTTTGGTGCCAGTCCTGTGTAATACATTTACCAATAAAGTGGACAAGGAGATCAAGTGCACCCTCAGTTAGTTTGCATTCAACACCACACTGGGCATGAGTGCTGATTCACTGGAGGGTAGAGAAGCTCTGTAGAGGGATCTGGACAGGCTGGATCTATGGGCTAAGGCCAATAGTATGAGGTACAACAAGGCCAAGTCATGCACTTGAGTCACAAGAACTCCATGCAATGTTACAGGCTGGGAGAAGAGTGGCTACAAAGTGGCCCAGTGGAAAAGGACCCGGGAATGTTGGTTTGCAGCCAGATGAACATGATTCAGCAGTCTGCCTAGGTGGCCAAAAAGGCCAATGGCATCCTGGCTTGTTTCAAAAGGATGTGGCCAGCAGGATCAGGGCAGAGATCATCCCTCTGTAGCTGGCACTGTTGAGGCCACACCTCGAATTCTGTGTTCAGTTCTGGGCCCCTCACTACAAGAAAGACATTGAGCTCCTGGAGTGTGTCCAGAGAAGGGCAACAGAGTTGGTGAAGGGTCTGGAGCACAAGTCCTGTGCACAGCAGCTGAGGGAGCTGGGGTTGTTCAGCCTGGAGAAGAGGAGGCTCAGAGGAGACTTTATGCTTCTCTACAACTATCTGAAAGGAGGCTGTAGCAAGGTAGGAGTCAGTCTCTTCTCCCAAGTGGCAAGTCATAAGACAAGAGGAAATAACCTGAAGTTGCTCTGGGAGAGCTTCATATTGGATATTAAAAACATTTCTTCACTGAAAGTGTGGTCAGACTTTGGAACAGGCTCCCCAGGGAAGTGGGGGAGTCACCATTCCTGGAGGTATTTAAAAGACATGTGGATGTGGCACTTAGGAACATGGTTTAGTGGTGGACTAGACAGTCCAGGGTTAATGGTTGGGCTAGAAGATCTTAAGGGTCTCTTCTAATCTAAATTATTGTGTGATTCTATGTGAATGTTGTTGTATGCCACTGCTTTATGAAAACTGCATTTAAGTAGAGAAAAGTTTCAAATTTTGGACAGGAAGTACTTACTGGTTTTTTTTAGTGGTATAGCACAGGTAAGTTCAAAAACAGATGTCTTTTAATTACATTAATTTCCAATTTTCTATTGAAAAGGATGAATTTCAACCATTAGCCATAATCACCACTATTTTAAAATATGAAAACATTGAAAAATAAATTTAGGGAGTCAGTCTTAACATATATTAGAAATGTGTTAGTTATGTCTGCCATTAGTTACATTTGAAATTAGTGAAAGCGTGGCCTGCTACAAATATCTAATAATTTTTAAGGATTCCAGTTTGTTCCCTGCCAATAAGGGTGAGAGGCCATAGTCTCAGGATTTGCTAGGGAAGGTTCAGGTTTGATGTTAGGAGGAATTTCTTTACAGCAAGAGTGATGAAACATTGGAATGGTCTGCCCAGGGTGGAGTCACCAACCCTGCATGTGTTTAAGAAACTACTGGACATTGCATTTGGTGCCATGGTCTAGTTGACGTGATGCTTTTTGGTCATAGATTGGACTTGATGATCTCAGAGGTCTTTTGCAATCTAATTTATCCCATGAATACCCACCTAACAGTGAGTTAACACAGATAGCATGTTTGTACAACCAGACCTACAGTCCGATTTACATTAAGTTTTGTCAAATCCTACTCTTAAATTAGTCCTTGCTCTTCGTGGTGTTCTTCTACTTCAGGAAGATAATATTGGTTGTGAATTTGTTGTTCTTAAGAAATCAAGCCTTTCTTTCCTCACCTCCTGTTACCCAAATGAAAATAAATTCAAGTGGTACTGATTTGTCTCTGTGTCAGTGGTTGAGGAAGGGAATGAAAAGCCAACTTTTTGACACGTGAATTTATTAAAAACACAGAAGAAATACCCTTATGTGCTATTAGCAGCGTATCTCCATAAGAATAATTAATCTGAACAGTTTCACACAGAGAAGTAAGCTTTTACATTTTGCAGAAGATGCAATAAAATATCTTATGTTTTTTAGGTAATATCTCAGAACTTGTAAAGTATTTTAATCAGAAATGAACCAACCAATTCTAAATAAGAAAACAAAATTGCCCACAAGAGAAGAAAATGTTCAAGGTAATTTTAAAATATGCATTTTTGCTTTTCCTATTCTTTATTTAACTTTGCAGTCATATGAGCAGAGTACTGATCCTGTTTTTCTGAGTCTGTCTTGCCATAATACCTGTCAGATACCAGCTTATGCTGGCTGTTCAAGTACTGCTTGCTGTGTGTTAGGCTGGTCAGTTCTGTTGTCTGACATGAAATGGTTTGTATTTTGGTTTTTGATTATGTTGCTTGGATGCTTTGTGAGACACAACCCAGAAAGGGAGACAACAAATACTACCGCTGCATAGATGAGTGTGTTGTGTTGTAACTAATTGCTAATGCTCTATAAATGTAGGCACATCATGTTCCAAAGGGAAACAGAGTTGAGGGCTATCATCTGAACGATAAAGCAGTGCAGATGTTGAAGATAGCTGATAAATGCATCCTGGTTAATGCAGAACTCACCTTAAAAACTTTTCAGTTTCCTGTGCTGTCATGTATTGGTATTGAACAACCTTAAACTGGCATCCATAAGCCAAATCTCCCTCGATAAATTGGGCAGCAGATGCTGTTGAAGGCCATACTTCCTTCTGGCACCGGGTACTTCTTACTCTGCCAGCAGCAGCAACTACTACTACTTGCTTCCATACTTTGTGCTGAACTGTCCTGTAAAGGTGCTGTCCTGCTTCCTCACAACTTGAGATGATTGTACAGCTGCCAGTTAAATGATTACCCCTGACATTACACAGAAAAATCACATGTGAAGGGGGGCTACTCAATTTTCTGCTTACCTCTGTCAGCTTGATAATGAGGCTTTTCTGGCTCCTCTTGTACCAAAGAGGTACAAGTATCTCTGAATTCTCACTGACTTCACTATCAATAATGAGCTGCTCTTTTGCTTCTCATTCATGTAGAATGAAAGGCTTAGGCCCATTGAGAAATGCTATGAGTAAGCTATCCCACTGTAGCTTCAAAACTTTCTATAATTGTAGAAAAAATACAATTTCACAGAATTCTCCACAGTCTGAAGTATGACATTTTCATTTTCATCAAAGGATATTCACTAGAAATAGTCACTAAGTTTAATAAAATTTATCTTCCTATACTTGATTGTATCTTTTTAGCATGACAAACTTGATAAATGTGATAAACATCTAGAATGTAACAATTTGAATACTATTTTGCTATGTACATATGAACTGCCTAATCTAACCACATGGTTCTGAGCCAGCACCATGACAGTTAGGATCTGAAAATGTGATGGCAAAGGACAAATAAGTAAATAACAGAGGTTACACTGCTCTGTTCTAAACTCTGGGACTTTTTAAAATTAAAATCAGAAACAATTGGAAGCATATCTGGCTATGCAGTTCCTCTTCTCAATTCCCAAACTGAATCATATCAGGTGTACCGTATAATATGGCAGAACTCTTACTCCTTTAATATAGGTAGACACAGCACTGTGAACTGTGTCCTATTTGGATCAGAATTCCTAACATGACCTATTGCTAAATAACTATATAATACCTAAATGGGTTCCATATACATAATATGTGATTTATTTGAAGATCAACATCTAGAAAACAAAAGTAGTTTATCAAAAGGTTAAACAAAACAAGAAAAAAACTACAAAAGCCAATTTTTAAATGAACCAGCAAAGGAAAAGAAAAAAAACCAAACCACATCACAACAAAAGAGTAGGAGTACTAAAATTTGGCATTGTGTCTGCATAACATCATACATTCTAAGCAGATATTATGCAGCTTAAAGTAAAAAATTGTCAGAGACAGTAAGAAGCAAACTTCCACGCATATGTAATAGGAAACTGCCTTTCATTAAGAACTGTAATAAGCAGGCATGGCAATGATCCGCATCATAGTCATCATATAAATGTTTCTCTCATAATACTCCTCATTAGCAAAGCCTTTTCATCCACAATTAAAAAGTGTAAGAAAGCTTACTAGTTCTGAATTTACCATCATTCTGCTATTTCAGTACCAGAGTTGATAAAACAGTCTAATATAGAAAAGAAAAACTGTCAGAGGAATATTTCTACCTTTTACCAGATGGTGCACACCTTACATGTTTAGTGAATTGAATTTAAATATAGAGAAAAGAATAGCTTTCTAACTACCTGTAGGCTGTAGAATTCTTAAACATATTTGATTTAATATTAATACAGTATGTTTTACCAGATGATTTATTTGATATACTAAGTAATTTATTTGATCCAGTATCTCCCACATAATACATGACATACCTACTGTGACAGACAATATATCTAATTCAGTAAGGCAAGTTTAATACTACATCTTCTTTGCTCTTCTGAATCTCTTGAATAAAGCTATATTTTGCTTGAGTACTGAGTAGTAATTTCAGTTTAAACTATTTCAAATCCACTATTTGCATATTAAGAAAAGTAAACCTATCTCAAGAGTGAAGAGAAAAGAATATAGAAGTCTTGCAAATGTGTTTGCATACAGACCACTTGGCTTCAATATCCTACTCTTGATAAGTGATATTTGTAATTAGGAATATTTCAACATCTGCTAGCATTCATGAAAATATCAGTAATTTTTAAAGTGCTATGAATCCACATTAGCATTCTATTATTAATCATTAGTTAAAAATAATGCTATGTATCTGAGGAACAGAAACATTATCATGCATGCATTTACACACACTGAATTGGATATTTGCAATTTACCTGCAATCTGGAAATTGTTATCCAAACTGTTTGAAGCATAGTTAAGACATAAATGATACATTTGTAGATATCAGGAAGAGTGTCAAAAGACAGACTTAAAATGTCCTGGCTACTTATGCTGTTCAGAGATTTTGTCCATACAAGCTAGTTCTTTGGTGCATTACTTTAAATGATATACATAATAAAAGCAAAGTTGAAGGAATGACAATTTTTGAAAAAAAATTGCAAAGTTTAAATTATATTTCTTTCTGAAGCACAAGGACTAAAAGATTTTCAGAACAGAATTTTCGAAAAAATTTAGATAGAAAGGTGCTGGTCAAACAACATGTATTTAGAGCATGAAAAACATTCAAGACAATGTAAAAGGGAGTTAGAAGCAAATATTCATGGGATTGGAAAGTTCACTTTTGATAAACCACATTTTACTCTAGTGAGATAGCAAAAATGAAGCATTCACTGACCTTTTTGATGAGCTTTACTTCAGCCTTTGTGTATTGGCCTGAAATATGGTAATAATTCCTGCATATGTAATGGAGAAAATCAAATCTCATATTTTTTCAACCACATTCTCCATCAGAACAGCAGTACAGTAGTTCAAACTACTTGTATAGCATCAAACCCTTTCTCCATAATAACACTAAAATTTTGGAATTAAGTGGAATGCA
Source organism: Poliocrania exsul (assembly GCA_035041345.1). Lineage (NCBI taxonomy): Eukaryota > Metazoa > Chordata > Aves > Passeriformes > Thamnophilidae > Poliocrania > Poliocrania exsul. Next base: position 69,580,311 of record JAWWLZ010000082.1, read on the forward strand.
AACTGTCAGATCAATAAACTCATTCCACATCCATAATTGGATACATGACATTTATTCTATTTCATTTGTGGAACCAGCACACTCAAACTCTGCAGTATCTGAACTTATTCCTTCATCTTGATACCTCTAAAAGAGAAGTACATGGAAAGCCTAAGCTTCCATCTCCATGAATCAGGGCTTACAGCTGAACCACACTGCTAGGAGTGGGTTTATTGAGGAGCAGCTGTTATACCTATGCATCTGTTACACCCAGTTATTAGACTGAGTCAGTGTTGACTCAGTGTTGCCTGGCTGACAATTTATGTTACTGAACTTCCCATAAAGTGAGTGAGTGATAGTTTTATTTGTTTATGTTACTTAAAATAAGGAAATTGAAATCCTTTAATTATTTGAGACAGTAAGAACACAAATACACATCTTCTCCCTGTGT
>JAWWLZ010000082.1:69582364-69609985 GCA_035041345.1 Poliocrania exsul
TTACTTAAAATAAGGAAATTGAAATCCTTTAATTATTTGAGACAGTAAGAACACAAATACACATCTTCTCCCTGTGTTTTATTCCAAAAAACTGACAATCCATTTTTCCTCCTTTCAACTCAAAAGGACTTTCTGTATTCAAAAATCTCTTCACCGTTTGCAAATTGGATGTTCCTGTGGAGTAGTATCAATGAAATAATCCATTTTACTGTGTAATTGTATTTGATAAGCTATGCTTCACACAGACTTTTCCATCCTTTAAGCAGTGACTTAGACTGTACAGTTGTTTTTCTGAAATCAATGACTGTATGCATAGCACAAAATAATACTTAGCACCAGTAAAGCTTGAAAAATTAGCACATAATGACTAATATATTTCTTTCTATGTCAATGCCTGTCTGGAATTAATAAATTAAAAATTAAACATTTTTTTTAATAATAGATATTCTAGTTTGAAAATGAGTGTACTCTGTTCACTTACTGCTCCTGAAAAAAGGACACTCCTCATTTCTTTATCTGTGTATTTTACGTTCTACACTCTTCTGATGTGGTCTAAGAATAATTTTTTTCTCTACTGAGAGACAGAGACTGCAGCCTCTGGCTATATAAACTTTTACATTAGTGATGTTAATATTCTGCTACCAATGCAACTAAGAGAGGATATGCTTTCATTGACATTTCCCTTTGAAGTGAAATCCTAAAGCTTTAATTTTTATTAATGCAAATCCCTGCTAAAAAAATACCTTATCCCTGGTCACATATGAGGCAATATAAGATCTAAAGACGTCTTTGCTTTCAGACTTCAGTATTAAACATCTCCTGCCTGCAATCACACCACCTTAGGCTCTGGTAATGTCAGATTTTATTATACAGAATAGGCAGGGACTAACTGCTACTTGAAAAGGACAATTCGAAAAAAAATCCTAAACTTCTGGAAGTTGATGAAAGAATGATGAAGTGCTTTACAGAATCAGAACCTACAAAATACTTAAAAGACAGGAAAAGCTCAAAAAAACCCCAAAACCAAAAAATATTATGAGGTCTGGGATGCTGTAAGGTTCACAGAAGAAAATAAGAAAATGGTGGTTTCTCAGTTAATGCAATCCTCATAAATTCACAATTACATTTCACAAAGTTGTGATGTCTCCTGATTATTTTTTACTGCTATAAAATAAATTAAGTCCTTATGATTCTCATATGGTTCCAATAAAAGACCAACACTAAATCATCTTTATGTAAAGATGCAATGCGGTTGTCAAAAGCAGCATTTTGGAGAACGCAGTATAGAATGCGCTTAATACTAGATTCTGTCTGCAGTTCTGTTTGATCTGATCATGTTATAACAAAACCATGTAATTGTTCAGAACATCTTACCACACTTTGAAAAGGCCACTGTCCTGCTACATGTTCATAGGCATAAGAATTGATATTGTTACAGAATTTCTTCACATCTGCCAGTCTAACCTAAATGCTTTCTACTTCTGTGGGACTTACAGATATTTTACAGATATCACAAACATACAAAACAGGAATGGCAGATTGAATTTTGGTCTCTGGAAGTTAAGTTTTCTTACAACTTTATTAAATAAGGTGAATTGTGCAATGACTTCTCAGCTGATTTAAACTAGATCAACCCACAAAAGTCTGGTCACCCTAAAGAGTGATTGCACATGGCTGGTAGCAACTGAATAGCGTTCAGCAGGTTCTTTGTTCATCACTACCCTGTACCTTTTCAGTCAGCTTGGAATATAAAAAACAGAATAGGTACACCAGTATTTATCCTTCCAGATAAAGAGTTTTTCTTCTAGAATGACTATTATCAGCTCTGTACTGAAAGCAACAAATACATGTTTGTGTAAATTATGGATGCAAAAATAGAAGTTTATGCAAAGAATCAGATACACTCACGCCCTCCAAAAGGGCTGGATATGTCTGACAGAATAACCAGGTTGTATTTTGAGCTGTTGCACACACATACATGTTTAGTGTTCTACTGAGCTACACAGGTGTTCTACATGAAGAAGAAAGCAACATGCTTTTTATACTCTCATGTGTGCTTCGAAGGACATTTCCCAGTAACTTATAGCTTTCCCACTAAAATCTTGCAGCATTTGTTCCTCTGTGGTATACTATTATACAATGCTTCACAAATGAGAACTTGACTCTTATAGCCTCTGACAGAAACAAGCTATTTGTAGGGACTTGTTCATGATCTAGTGGGTGGAAATACATCATTCAATATTTCTTTTGTAGGATGAACAATGCATGCTAAAATTATCTTTGAACGGATTGTAAAAAATTCAGAATTTTGACAGTAACAAAAATCCTCAAGTGACATAGCACATACTATTTCATATACTACTGGTGTCTCTTTTCTCCTTTGTTTTCTTACATATTAATGAAACATGACTTTTAAAGAGTATGGACTTGATTTTTTTTTTTTCCTTAAAATATGAGGAACTTTGATTTTAGTTAATGTTGTATCAGGAAGGATTGACCAAATTCTGAAGTTTGTTCAAGGAGGGGGGAAAAAAAAAAAAGAATGGGAACTTATTTTAACTTCTTGGCAGACACAGACATGGAATTTAACAACCCTCCCCTAAAAAAAAACCAAACCAAACCAAAACAACAAACAAACAAACAAACAAAAAAACCCCAAACCCAAACCAAAAACAAACAAACAAAAAACCCCAGAAATGTTGCAAAAGGTGGTCAGTAAGCATTTCGTGGCTAAGAGAGACATTGTATTAAGAGGGAAAACCCAGTACCAGCCACAAATACCTAACCATTTCTATAAGCAAATAGATTTAGACACTGGAAATGACCACTGACTTGGGTAGTTTTGCCTTGGGATATTGCCCCAAACTTTTGTGAGACTAACTCTCTGCAGCAATATCAAGAGAAATGTGCTATAATGATCCTATTTACAAATTAATCTGCCTGCAGTAAAAACAGAATAGTGTCTAAAAAGAATAGCATCCCCTATTTTTTCATCAATCAAAAAAACCTGACACACTTAGATGATTTAGTCAAACTCATTCAAAGCAAAGATATCAATATCACATTAGATTTATAATAAACACAGTGAACTAAAAGGAATTTCTGTCCTTGTTTGACCAGCTATTTTATGCTGTAGCACTTATCTTCAGTTCCTGTCTTGCTACCACATTGCCTAGCTGTAAGCGCACAGATGTATAGCTGTATCTTAAAGACCTGTGTCATCACAAACATTTTCAAGTACAGTTTTAGGAAAGGCATTTGACCTTAACATACTTTGCCAATATCATCCATAGTGCAGAGGCTGAAGTTGAAGACTAGTTAACCTTCGAGTAACACATGCTGTTCTCACTGCTGGCAATATGTTACAGCACTGGCTTGGTGAACAGTAAATTTTAGAAGCCCTATTGAAGAGCTGGATATATTTAGCATGCTACTGGGAGCTCTGTCCAAATGATACATTGAGTCATTGGAACAAGCATTACACAGGTTGATTTAGTGGTAAATATGAGTTAACAGTACAAATACTCCCTAGCAAGACAAAGAATTACTTTCTACATATTTTTTCCTGAGGTTTCTTTGCAATCCCTGCCTGTAGTCCAGAAGCCTAAGTGTCTTTGCATGACATACATGTTATGTACATAAAAAGCTTTAGCCAAGAAAAGATTTGTTGAAATTGTTGGTATTCTATTCCTGGATAAAGTGTCACTTGTATATATGCAGAAAAGAACGATAGTATTTTTTTAAAGTTCCTTTAATTTAAACGCACACTATGCTGATATGTGGACTTTGAAATATGAACTATAACTGTTGTATTATTACTAATTAATACGATGGGAGTGTTGATTGATGAGAAGCTTGACATGAGAAGGCAATGTGCACTTGCAGACCAGAAAGCCAAACATATCATGGGCTACATCGAAAGCAGCATGGGCAGCAGGTCGAGGGAGGGGAGTGCTGCATCCAGCTTTGGGGCCCACAGTACAAGAAAGACTTTTTCAAGTGGGTCCAGAGGAGGGTCATGAATATGATCAGAAGGCTGGAGCATTTCTCCCATAATGACAGATTGAGAGGGTTGGAGTTGTTCAGCCTGGAGAAGGGAAGAATCCAGGGAAACCTTATAGCAGCCTTCCTGTGCCTGAAGGGGACTGTCAAAGAAAGCTGAAGTGGAACATTTTACAAGGGCATGTAGTGATGGACAAGGGGTGATGGCTTTAAACTGAGACAGTCATTTTAGATCAGATAGTAGGAAGAAATTCTTTACTGTGAGAGTAGTGAGGCACAGGAATAGATTTCTCAGAGAAGTTTTGGTTGCACCAGGCCAGTCTGGATGGGACATTGAGCAATCTGGTCCGGTGGCAGGTGTTCCTGGCCATGGCAGGGAAGTTGGAACTAGAGGATATATAAGGTCCCTTTGAATCCCAAACGTTCTATGATTCCGTGATCTAACACAGTGAGTTAGATATCAGGTGGGCTATTCAATATAACTAACCAATATAGTGCTGCAAAATCCTATGCATTTTCTACATAAAAGGAAATTTCACCATTTAGAGATTTATACTATTATTAATTCTGCATTATTAGAAATGTGGAAATGGGGGCAATGTGTCTGTGATGTACAATTTGTCCTTATATATGAGGAAAATGATTGAATATCCATGTCCAGTATCATATCAAAAATAAAAATTACACTTTTAGCAACTTGATATTATGGAATAGAAAAATTATTTTTTATCTGCTGCTACAGAAAAATATTTTGGGTTCCTATTAGTTATTTTAAAGTCTTTTTTCCAGCATTAATGTTATAAACAAGCAAATACCAACCAGCAAACCAAATTCAAAAGAATACAGATACTAATTATCAAATTTACATTAATTACTCCCAGCAAAGATAATTTTGATCACATCTATGCCTTGCTGAACACTTGTGAAGAAACTTATGAGATTGACAGGCAAGACAGAAAGCCAGAATCCTTTCTATGACCTGAGTTTTTTTGCTACCACAAAGACATATATTTTCTCTTGGGTTTGAGTCTGCAAAAAGTTGTCTGCATTAGGACTACAAAATTCACATTTTTTACACCCTTATGATTCTGTTCTTGATGGTGTTGGGGAATTCTAACCAGAAATTTAAGAATAAAATTATAAGCCTACATTACTTCTATGATATATATTGATAAATGATATTTCCCCCACATGTTATGGCTGTTCCTTAAGAATAAGTATGAAAATATTTGGGGAGTTTTTGTTTAATTTTCCAAGAATTAGCTTATTTTTCTTTAAAAAAAATCTTTTTTTTCCTGATTATATGTCAGACATTGTTTGTGAATAGAAAATCAGTTCAAATTATTAATTCACTTCCCCTCTATTCTTACTAAATATTTTGACTATTCAAACTCAGCTTCCTGAAAACATGCATGAATTTGACTAATTATAAATTTTTTTAGAGATTTTTCTAGTAAAAAATACCATAACCAATCATCCACAATCATGACAGATTGAGTTTACAGTGATAAGTATTATCTTTCCATCTCTGTTTCAGATTGTATGTATTTCTTTTTTATTTGAATATGTTTCAAGCATTTTCTGCTAGTTTTCTTAAATAATTTTTTAATATAGAAAATACGTCAGCTATGAAATCCACAGTGTTGAAATTCAATTTTAAATGGAAAATTAAATTTTATTTGGAGACATTGCTTCAAATTTCCAGGCCAGCTTTCTCCTTTAATTGTCCTTAGTTTATATTACTAAAAGAAATTAACAAGTTTGCAAAGAAGAAAGGTTTAGGGCTAAGATCATTTGCAAAGACTTGGTGAAAACTAAGAAAACAAACATCTGACCAGTTACAGCTGAGTTAAGTCAAACTTTTGGATCAAATTAATAATTTCTTGAAACTTGAAAGGAAAGAATGAGAGTGATTTGACATTTAATCACTGCTTTCCTAAGTAATCCTTAAATCAGGAAGAGGAGTCTCAGATTCCTCTACTCTCAGGCAAGTGTCCAACAAACCAGTCTGCCCAGATGTTATCCCTCTCATTTAGCAGTATCACTTTTACATTAAGCTATGCAAGATATGCTTCAATCAAACTAAATTTATATTCTTTGGTAAACATTTTTGCTATAAAGTACCATCCAGCTCACTCGAGGTAATTTTTAGCACATTATGGATTTGCAGCCAGTTGATGGTATCAGCTCCCTCTTCCTCTTCATCTTACCAGGGCACATCATCTTGCATTACTGAGAGTTTTCTTAAGCTGATTTCCATTGGATGTGTTGTTTTGTTTTTTTCCTGTTGGTTCCATGTTCACATTAAATCTCCAGATCTTACACTTTGGAATGCTACATAATCCCACAACTATTCCCATGTAGATCTTTGTAAATATGATTTCTGTCTTTTTATGAAGTGTGCTATGGACTTTTATTTTGTTCTAGTTTGGTCTCAAATGCTAACATTTGTAGTGCCATAGAGTACTAATGGTGGTTGTAACAAATCTGTGTTTGAACTCTTGTAAAATGTCACTTGCTTAGCCAACTGATTGCTTTGTGTTTTTTATTGATTTGCCATCAGTAACACATGCCAAAATTCAATCCAAAGGCTTCATGGTAACTCATCATGCTCCTAGAACTCAATGTTGTATAAAAGCCAGTAAATAACATTCCCATCACATATTTTCTTCTACAGCAGTGTTAAAAGCCTTCCTTCAAAATGAAAAGTTTTCTGAGGTGAAAAAAGTAGTGTTGACAATGTAATTAGAAGTTAAAGAATTTTTAGCATTTTATCCATGACTAATATTATATAGAAGCGAACATTAGATCCAAGTTGATTCTTCTGCTTTCTTAGGTCAGTCAAAAGAGTTTTGTTTGCATAATATTCTAATATGCAGGGCTACACAAATGAAGATTGGTGTTAAATTTTAGTCACATCTTTTAGTGCATAACAAAGGCTGAGTATCATCAAAAGCAGTGAGAGGATAAACAAGACAAAAATACTTTGGGTGGAAAATCTTCAATTGCAATTTTAAATCCTGGTCAGGTGAGAACTTAGGCATGCATATCTTTAAAGAGATGAGGGAGTTCACTATTCTTTTTGGTATTTTTGTTAGTTTCATTGATATTAATACATCTTAGAGATATATATCAGCTCCAAATCTCCCCTGATGTTTGGTCCCATTGATTTCAGAGGTGGACTCAAATCTTTACATAGCAAGAAACTTCCACTTAGTTGGTAAGGTGCTATAAATGAATGCTCTTTCATTGATTTGATTAATCATACAGAAGCTTTATGGATTTCTTTTTTTCTTTTTTTTTTTTTGATAATAGTACATAACACTTTGAGATGACCTTAAAACTCAGAGAATCCCTCTGTAATCATCTGCTTACCACTGGCATTTAAACAAACACAAAATGCTTCACAAAGCTTAGAACGTTCTGTGGATTTCCTTCCAGAGGTGCAATGGGAATAGTGAAATACTTCTGTGATTTACATTTACTTAAACTCTCTCCTCACTACTATATGCAAATCCACTTTAGAACAAGTATTCCATTTGAATATTTAAGGGATTTTGAAAATTCAGTCCCTTGGGGATGAAAGTTACAGACAGAACTAGACCTGGGTGAAAGTATTTAATAAATGCCTGCAAACCCACCATGTATAATGCTTTCAAATAATTACTGATTTTATAAATTTGTTTACATCCAATGATTTGTTCATTTTGTTAAGTCAGTCAAATAAAAATGAATCTCAAAACAGAATTGACTCAATTCAATATACTGGAATTAATTTTTTGGGTTTTTTCCCACTTGTTTAGCCAGTCAGTCACTGTGTTGATGTATCCTTTAATTAAAATGTAACAACCAAACTATTTAATATTTCTTCCAACTATTTCAACTTTAAAAGACAAATTATATTAATGTTTAGTGAATTATGTTTGCATTCAACCCAAAATGATTTTTAAATAAACCCTTTCCTAAGATACATTAAATGCTAGCAAATCAGAAAGCCTATTTCTTGCCCAGCTGTCAGTTTAGGGGTATGACTTGTCCCAAGTCTGACTGAAGGCAGAAAGCAGACAATGACCTCAGGTGGTCAGCAGCTATAGCCTATCATATGTTTTCAATGTCAGTTAAATAAATAATCTAGTTATTTCTTATCACTTACAGATTCATTTTTTAATGTATAACTTCTGGTAAAACAAACAAACAAAAAACATTCTGAAAGTTGTTTGTTTTTATTTTTCATTGGAACCAGAAATTGTAGAGCAAAAGATCTGCATAGAGGTAAAACAAATAAAACTGATAATAGCAAATGAAGATCTTTTTACTGAAATCCAGTGAAAGTAATAATACTTATATATAGGGAAAAGGTAATTTACAACTATTGTGCAAATATTTAAAGTAAAAATGACCAGGCACTCCTGTCCATATTTCACAGTTGGTTAATTTCTGCTGTTAATTTCTCACTTTATGACATCCATTTACAGTATCTGACTTGGCTACTACAGCCAAGACTATGCACAGAAATGTTTATTGGCAGAGTTTCATCCTGTAAAATCAAACAATCAAAGACAAATATCTTGACCATGAACTTTTTTGTAGGACAGTCTGAGAATTCTTCACTGACTTATTCTACATAATGGTAATTTCTATTTAAAGACAAGGAGATTTCTATTATCTAAATTATCATTTTTGTATATTCAATTGCTTCTATAGCCCTGAAAAGTGCAAGGATGTACACACTTTTAGTACCTTTTAAAAATTAAATTCATCAGCTGTGATAAGAGCATGACTGGAGATTTGTCACAGACCACTGAAGCATTTAACAGATACTCCACTAACCTTTCTGCTCCATCTGAACCTGAATAGCCTTCTTACAGCAGTGCAATCAATGAAACAAGCCTGTCCATTTCTAATGACTGCTGCAGGAATACAAAATTCTGAGTCTTGGGATATTACAAACACTAAAATATGTCAAGTTTTGTATTTGAAGACACTTGAGTTATGCCATTGTCTGACTTTTGGTGTTTTGTTTTGTTTTGTTTTTGTTTGTTGTTGTTGTTTTGGTTTGGGTTTTTTTTAAAGAGAATCAAGAGGACTGTAGAAAAAGTTTTTAAAGGTTTTGATTAGGAATTAATTAGAACATTCTGTTGATAGCAAGCTCAAAATATTTGTAACAAAGATCTCATTAGATTTTTGATTCTATACATTGGAAAGCATTTTTTATGCCTCCAGTTATGCTTGGTCTCTTCAGTTAGGTAAGATTTTTACCATGTATATAGTTCTTTGGGCCTTCTTAAGGTAAATGACAAAATTTTGCACAGTTCAAGGGGAGAAGAACTTGGTTTTCTTATGAAGAAAAACAGGAATGAAGTAGAAAAAGGAAGAATATGTTTTCATCTCATTTCATAAGGTGCTAGACATGAAATAATAAATGCCATTGGATAAAGATAATTGCATCAACAACAGACTCATCTAGAGTGAGTCAACATAAGGGCCAAGAAGATCATCAAAGGGCTGAAGCACCTCTCCTATGAAGACAGGCTGAGAGAGTTGGAGTTGTTCAATCTGGAAGGAAAGAATTCAGGGAGATTTTATAGCAGCCTTCCAGTACCTTAAGAAAGCCAGAGAGGGATGTTTTACAAAGACATGTAGAGATGGACCAGGGGTGATAGCTTTAAACTGAAAGAGGGCAGGTTTAGACTGGATATTGGGAAGAAATTCTCTGCTATGAGGGTGGTGAGGTGCTGGAATAGGTTGCTCAGAGAGGGTGTGATTGCCCCATCTCCAGAAATGTTCCAGGACAGATTGGATGGGGCTTTGAGCAATCTAGTCTAGTGAAAAGTGTCCCTGCTTGGGTCAGAGGGGTTATAACTAGATGATTTTTAAGGTCCCTTTGAAATAAAACCATTTTATGATTCTATGCTTTAACACTGATATTTATACTTTGTAATGATTCTTCAATATCAGACTGGGTGACAGGTATAATATAGTAAGGTATGCTGTAAGAGCTATGGAACAGGTCTTACATAAACTTTATTCCTTAGACAATTTAGTTCAGAAAAACTAAGCTACAGATTTTAGTAATTTTTAAATTTATTTTACATTTCATCAAAATCCAGGCCTCTTAAATTTTTTTTGTGTTTACTTTTACATTTTTAATAAATGTGCTATTGATATTTTAGAGCAGGAGAAAAATTACAAGATATAGTAAAACTCACAGGCATTGAAGCATCAATAAAAACAATAAGGAAAAGCATTAATGAATATCTGATGTGAAATTACTATATAACTTTTCTAATTTTTTCAAGAGTGCCTAAATTATTTTTCAAGCTGAATTCAAAGTTAGTAGGACTTTGTTTCTCACTGATTAATCACTTTTACAATTGGAGTTCACATCAGTGATGAATAATTGGACATGTTCTAGAAATGAGTCATGATAATTTAACGTGCAAGAGAATCAGCAGATCACTTAGCCCAGTTGTTTTCACACAGCTTGATATTTGAATTACTGAGGTGAATTCTTTTTGCCTGTGTTTTTTAGGTTTTTAAAGGGTTACACTATCTGCCACTGACTCCAGCATATTTTGCTTTCTGACCACTGTTTTTATTGCACAGTTGTCCCACAGGATTCATGTCCTAGTTCACAGCTTGAATGAACCCCTACAGACACAGGCAACTCCTCAAGACTGGGATGGTTCTTACCTACAGCATTGCACAAAATGTCTGAATCACTGGACTTTTGATACGTGCACAGAGAACAGAGATTTATGAGTTGTGAGACCTAACTTATTATCCATGAGTGCAAGTTGTGCTCAGGGCCTCCAACATAAGGTCACTTGTGACATTTATTTGCAGTTCCCAGCTCTGAGCCACTTCTGTTTGTGGAAGCAGAAGCCACAGATGAGCTCTGTGACCTAAAACAAAGATTAACTACTGTCTCTGAAAGTTTGGCACACATGAGCCAACATTTCCAAATGGAAAACATTTCATCCAATTCTCCACCTTTACTTCAGACACTGACTATATTTTTAAGAATCATTAAAAAACCAAAACAAAACAAAACAAAACAAAACAAAACAAAACAAAATAAAATAAAATAAAATAAAATTTTATATATATATATATATATATATATAAATGGTCATATTATGAATGCTGTTGAGTTTCTTTGTTTCTTGGTACTTAGTGCATGAGTCGCTAACTTCATAAATACCATTCCTATGTGTGCTTATATATTGTTGCAGTATTTTCAGTGACATAATTCTTAGCTATGTTACTTTTGCCAAGTTGTATCTAGATAAGTTCTACATTTTGTCCCCTTTACCTGAAAAGCAAAACATAAGAGAATTTTTATAATATTTTTTAAAAAAATTATTTGGGATGGGGAAGAAAAAGACACAACAATAAAAAGTTGTTAGGATATCTAAAAGATGAGCCATTGGCCATGTGTTTGTGCAAATGTACCATGTGGATCTTTATTACATACCTATGTTATTACATGTATAGGTTGGAATGGGCAGGAATAGGCTTTATGTTTTCCAGTGAGAGATGCTCTATCAGTAGTTGTAGCATTGTATGAACCAAGTCTTGTGCAAGCTGAAGCATCTCAGTACAAAGCTAACAGCATGACCAGCATGCATTTATCCCATCCACTACATACTGTACCAATAAATTAAACTTGTGTTTTAATACAGTTTGTATTATCTATTTCATTAGTATAGCTGAAAGCTGACAGGATGGCTTCTTTTGTTTTCTGTGCATTTTCTGCTGCTTGCCACTTTGTTGAATACATATGGGTTTGCAGATGAACATTGCCTTGCCCTTTTCACTCTTTTTACCATCCCTCTTTCATTCCTGGTTTTCATTTTCCTTTAGATTTCCGAAAAAGAATTTTTTAGTTCTAAAACTCTTGAAGAACAGTAATCTCAGTCTAGCCCAGCCCTCTGCAACAGGAGAGTGTTCCCTGTAATTTAACTTCCAAACTTGCCTCTTATTTCAAACCAAGTTTCATTTTGAACAAGTTTCACTACATCCTTTGCAGCACTCTGCTTTATATTTTTCCTTTGAACGTTTAGCCTAATTTTACTTATGTTCTGTCACTTTGCTTCTCACTTATATAACCTCTTTTCTAGCACTTAATTATTCTCCTTTTAGTGATTGTTAACACAGATCCATACTTTCATTTGACATTTACGCCCTCCTAATACATAAATACTCATGATATTTCAGTCTAAATCACCATTTTGCAAAGCTATAAATGTGTTTTGTCTTAGTAATTTTTCATTTGTCTGCCCTCAAAGAGCCTTAGTAATTTTTTGGTGTTCTTTAATTTCCATGTAATTTGCACAAATATTATTGAATTGCACATATTTATCTCCCTGTGGAGGAGAGGTGGCTGATCAGTCACCTTCACTCTATTAATTTTAGGATAGTAAATGGAATTCTAAAAAGGCAAAGCAAATTTTTGCATCGCTACTGTAAATGTTTTCTACACATTATCAGACTTCTGTTTTCCAACTAAGCAACAGTCCAGTGTTTGTACCCTGAAATATCAAGCAACAAAGCTTGTTTTTGCCTTCGGGATAGTGGGCTTCATCACCAGCATTTACATTTTGAGAAAACTTTTTTTTGTTCGATCTTAATAATGACATACAATGACCTACATTAGCAATAGGGTGCAGTGCAACAGTAGTATATTTCCATGCATATATATTTTTCTTCAAACACTTAGACATACTGTATATTTATGGTTTATTTGTGGCCTGCAGAGAAGCCTGCAGTGTGTTTTTCACTGAATAATCTCAGTCTAGCAAAAAAAAAAAAAAAAAAAAAGGAGGAGGAAGAAAAAAAGATATGCTGTAACTTAGAATGAGGATGGAAAGGGAAACATAACAGCTATAAAGTCCTCTATGAGGTAGTGACCATTTTACCTCTTTTTCAGAATTTAACACCTAAATAGTCTTCCATAAACAGATTTGACTAGAATTACATTTGAGAGACAAAGAAAGCCCAGGGCAAAACTGAAGTAGAGCTGGAAATGGACTCTCAAGGGAATTGAAGTAGCATAAAAACTCTCTGTGCTGATTTTTAGTGGTGAAGGGATGGGTTCCTTGACTGTGAGATATATGTGAATTATGGCCGAGAGAAACAAAATTTCCATAGCTGTTGTCATAGGAGGTCTGGGAAACATTTTCCCAGGCCAACCAAGACTGATATTCAGGTTATCCTCCAAGGAGTAATCAATCTCTGGAGAGAGCAGGCACCCCTAGTGAAGCTTTATGGCTAGGGCTGAGTTGTAGAGCTACAGTGGGAAGGAGTGGGGAAGAATCTTCCAAAGTAACCTAAGGCTTGATGCTCATGTCTTGGCTGAAGGATATCACTTCCAAGTTTGACTCTTGCCTTGGGGATCAAAGGGTTGATCCCCACCAGAATTTTTATAATCTCATTCACATCTTCCCTTGTGACTCTCTCCCAGCTGTACCATGCAAACAAATGGCAATAACTGTTGTAACAAGGCACAAGTTACTGCTCAGTACATCATATAACAACTTTCCACTTATGTATTTTTGACTCACATTCATGTTCATGGACCCGCATGGCAACTTTCAACCCAGATTTGCTTGAGGTGCTTAAGTTCTCAGATTCACTCATGTTCCAGCTTGGCCTGACCATGAAGAAGGGTAAGAAGATGACAGTGACAAGGCCCTTTAAAAGGTAATAGCTTTTTTTTTTTTTTTCTCCCTGGCTTTTCAGCATATAGTGACTGGGAATTTTTGTTTTGTCAGCATATCCTGATAATAAACAGCTTCTATTCTTCTTGGGGTTTATGTCCTTTTATATCTCCTTTTTATAGTCACATGAATGCACAAACATCTACTACTAAAATTTCTGTCAAGATATGCACCAGCTAAGATGTATTAAAATAACAACTGTCAATATGTGTTTGAATTCTTCTTCTATACTTAAGTTCAGATGCTTTCACTGACCTGCAACTACAAAGCACATTTTTCTTTTGATGGTGGTAAATATAACTGAAATTTTAAGAAAATTAAATGGTGCTCTGTAGTACTGGCAGAGTAGGGTACAATATTTTTCTTCTGTCTCTGTAACATCAGAAATAACACTCATGAGAACGATAAAAAGTGTTTGATAAATTAATTGTCTTTGTAGTATAACAGGAATTGTACAAGGCCACAAAATATTTAACCTTTACCTTGACTCGAACTGTGCTTTATTATATTGCTCTTTTTTGCTGTTTTGGTTTGTGGTTTTGCTTTTATGTTTCCATGAGCTTAGATTTGCTGCACTAATATTGTCAAAATGAAAAGTTTACCTCTAAAGCAACCAGAATTTACCTGTCCTTTGCTCCTAATCAATACTCAAAGGTTAAAGGGCTTTTCAACACAATGGAAGAAGATTAAAAGCAAGCATAAATCTATCATTCCTGCTAAATGTTGCAATTTATAGGAGCTAATGGATTTATTCTTTTTCTCCCTGCATAAAATGCATCCTTTTAGAGCATGGTTACCATTCCCTAATGAAGAATTCACGAATGTGCCATATAAATGTACATAATTTATTCCAATCATATTGAAGGTCTGGGAATTTTGCCAGTGAATGAAACATTGTATTCCATAGGAACAAGAAAACAGACTATTTCTGTGTCTGATATGAGAGATTCATTCCTTAAACTGACATAGTCATAAATCTAAATTAGAGCAAACAGCACAGTCAGGTTAATATCTAATCGGTCTTTTAGCTTGGGATTTCAGAGGCTTGAAATGGTGATTACTTAATAAGGCAAAGAATATCCAAAGCTTTAAAGGCAGATATGAATGAGCTTTGTTGTCAACCTACTTTCCTCCTTGAAAAACAGAAGTTGATGTTGCCACTAATCTCTGCTTTTTCATGTGTACCAGAAGGCAAGTTTGGGACTTTGATGACTTCAGAGAGTTTTTGTCATGTTAGAATTGCCAACAGCTAACTTAGTTTAGAGCCAGGGAATGAGGCAGACATACAACCAGATGGAAGAGTAATCGCAGGGGGATTGACCTTACAGGAAAAAACAAAAACAATTAAAAAAAAATTAAAAAAGGTGTTTCAATATCTCTGGCTTTTGGCAGTATGACCAGAGCATCATATGCCTGTGTCCTTCCTAAAAATCCCATCAAGATTTCACAAACACTTCAATAGCAATAAGCCCATATCACAGGCTATATTCATTTCTACCTGAAGAATGACAGTATGTCACTCTTATTTATTTAATGGTGACAGAAAAAGCAGTCAGGGAATAATCTGAAGTTCTGGCTTCTCATACTTCTGCCTTCTTCTGTTTCACATATGTTGTAACAATTTGGCTTTCTGTGTTATGCCCCAGTTTTCTAATGTAAAATAGAATCAAATTAAACTCCATAGGAGACACCAATGTCACACTCGGAGGCTCATATTTTACAATTATTTTAGTATTTGTGACCTCCTTAACCCTAAAGAGATTCCTATAGGGACTCTATTAGCCAAGTAGGTAACAATTAACATGGAAATCTGGATTAACTTGGTGGGAAATGAAGACATATCAAAGAAACATTTAAATTACTCCTGCCCACTATAATCTTAAACAAACCCTCCCTCCCTCTGCTGATCTTCCTACTTTGTGAGAATTTGCCTTTAAATCTTTCACTATCATCCCTCTGCATTGTGTCCATGGATATAAACTAACAACATTGTTGGTTTTGCAGGATAAATTGATTCACATATTACGCCATTAAAGCATTCAATGAACTCCACAGAAAAAAATAATGTCCTCTGATTTATGCCTTCTCATATAAAATTTTTTTTTCTTCTTTAAGAGAAAAAAAAAAGTAAAAAAGAGAGACCTGATATTCCAAGATATTTAGAATACATCTTAAAGAAAAGACATCAAAAATATGGAGTTGGAAAGGCAATTTTCCCTCTCATAATTTGAAAGTTCATGGTAGACTTTTCAACTTTTCCTCTCTAATCAATATATTTTAATTTAAAATTAATTCTAAAAATACTCCTTCTTGTAGAAACAACCATGGCATTTAGTGCTATAGTTTAGTGGGCATGGTGGTGTTTGGTCAAAGTTTGGACTCAAGGATCTTGGAGTTCCTTTTCAACCTTAATCATTCTATGATTCTATATGCTAATCCTTGGAATAAAATTCTAAGAGTTAGTCATAACAAAGTAAATCATGTATCTCTGCTCTGCAAATCTGAAGTGCCTGTTATTGCACCCATGATTTTCCTGTTTCTTGTAAAATAAACTGTACTTTTAGAAGTTGACTGTCTTAGCAGAATCTAATCAAAGCAGTGCAACAACACCTCTTAGTCATGAACAGTCAGTAAGAAATTGACACTAAATAAGGCAAAGATTTCCCAAGAACCTCAAGTACTCTGTGATAACTCAGCAGCATACATCTGACATCAGCTGGGAGTAGTATATAAGGAAATTAATAACCTTGAATCTCTTCTGATTTAGCATCAGAGTTTTTGTTGTGTTATGAAGCAAATTTTCCTTAAAAGAGAATGAGCAGTTGGGTTATTCTCATCAACTGAGTGGTAATTGCAGCAGGGGCTGCACAGAGAGTGCTGTGAATCAATGAAAACATGCAGAATTGGTAAATTCTTGCTATACAGCTGTTTGACAATGCTGCCAACAGGGGCCAAGAAAGACAGAATGTGCTGGTTTAAAGGTAAACCAGCAGGAGAAATGAACCCAACACAAAAGAGGTTATAAGTCAGAGTTCCAATTTATTAACAATATTACAATAAATGCAAAGGCACAAAGAGAAATTGGTTTTAACCCACAAAACCCAGAAGTATGACCCAGCACCCTGGGGGCACAAACATAAAGGGGTTTGTGGCCCCTGTGCTGCACCCCATGTGATTCACCCAAGTCCAAAGTAAAAGGAAGTGAAAAACCTGTTGGTGCAGCCGATGGTTGCAGTCTGGTGAAGAGTGGTGGTCATAGGCTGATTGAAAGTAGTGGTCTCCTCCTATCAAAGTTCTGGTCCTCCTCTGGATCCAATGAGTGGTTTCAAGTCCTCAAACCCCCAAGATTATATTTCCTCAGGTCCAGGTGGGACTGCCCAGTACCTCCCTCAGGTGGGGAGTTACACAATGAGTAATTTCACTCTGTGAGTCATAGGGTATTTGGAATCATTGATGGCCCATTAGCAGACATGACACCTCAACTGGGTGTGGAGATGCTAATGACTTGCTGGAAGGGAGTTATCACAGCTCTTATCTCACAGGTGTCTTTCACACCCAGCTCACATTCAGAGGGGTTGGGTGTGCCCTGGGCAGCTACTGCAAATGGTCCATTTTTAACAGTTCATGGGAAACAAGTAGAGGGGGTAGAATACATAGCTTTGATCACACCCACACAGTGATAAACTGGTCCCACCTGCTGAAATAGGACACAGAGAAATCCTCCCATTTTAGATTTCAAGGGTGTGTTTCTATACGCTAATATAGATCACTGGTCTACTGAGGAAGGACAGCAGACTAGGAACAGTCTTCATTTCTTAACTGAAAGAGAGGGGAAAAACCTCTCCCAGCACCCATAAAATTCTGCTTCATCTACTTATGTTTCTTCTTTCTTTATGCTTATTTCAAATCACTAATCATAGCTATTTCCCTACTAGTAGGTTGGAAGAGGAATTCAGTTGTTGGGCTATATCTTGAACATCTGCTGATAGACAGTGGATGAGAACTCAGTATGAGCTATGTTCACTTACTGCCTGTCTCACATAACACAAAGTTGCTGCTGGCAGCCATAACACAGCCTTACCTGGAGACTGTAGTTGCTACTGAAGGAGTCAAGATCCTGCATGAGGTCAGCATTGCAATCTGGCACAGGAGCAATGCAGATCCAGAGGAGAACTGTGATATTAACAAGCCACTAAATAAAACTTGCTAGTTTTTAAAAATTTAGTTCAACATAATAAAACACAAATTTGAATCAACAAAGTCAGGTATATAGGAAACTTTCAGAAATGTAATAACTTCCTGATAACTAAAAATTAAAAACCCCAAAACATTGGCAATTGCTGACATCAAAACAGCAGCAACTTGATAAGTAAGTAACAAAACACACAAATTCAGTAGTATGACAGTTCAGGAGAATGATTTTGTACTCTATACTCACTGAACCTAATACAAAGTTTCTTCTCTCTGTCAAAGAGAGCAGAAAAAGATATGAGAGCAGTCAAATGGCACTCCTTAAATGAGCACAAATGTTTTTTTGATATCCAGATTTTCCTCAGTGGCTGTCAATTTTGGTCTAAATTGGACATATTTTCAAAACACTTGATTTTTTTTTGATAACCTTAACTTTTACATTTAAAAATGCATTATGAAAAGAACTACTTAATTGCCTAACCTAAAATCAACACTAACTTCTGAAATTTTACAATTTAAAAAATTACAAAAGAGTATAAATAAAAATTGCATTGCATCTTGAAACTTGATATAGAAAGAAAAGTAGCTTTGAAGCAAAAGTACAAGGAATCACTTGATTGGTTTCTACAGGAGTGAACCACAAATTTAAATCCCTATCATCTTTACTTCAGATTTCATTTCTAATTCAACAAACAGAAAATTAAAAAGGCTAAATTTGTGCCCATTATCAAGCAGATAAAACTATTTATATACCCTCTTCTGACTCCAGTAGATGAACTGATCTCAGTACAATAGAATACATGTAAGTTATTGTAATCTGAGAAGATTTATAAGTGAGAAATCCCAGAGTTGTAAAGAAGCCACATTATCTCTGTGTGGTCTCTTTGTGCACAAGTACTTTGGATGCTGCAATAATAATATGTCTCAGAGACCCCTTTTGTCAAAACACCAGATATGTGGTACAGTACTGTTTGGTGAAAAACCAGTAGAAAGATTGTTTATGTGTTCCATTTTAATTCCTTGTAAAACTGAATCAGTATTAATCATACTAGTTGGCAAATAGGAAAGTGAAATCAAGAAAGCCTACAGTAGAAACAGCAATATAGCATTAAATTCATTCTGGTGCAAGTTTGACAGCAGTCACTGCATATCTGAAAATTCATTTTACTTCCTCTCATATGCATATGGTTACAACTTGCTTTTGAAATAAATCTGATCAACATTTTGTGATATTTGAACATTTTCCCATCTGGTGGATTGTTCATAAAACTCATTTTCCCTGATTTAGTGAGGCTAGGAACACACCAGCCTGAATGGTTTTAGATTTACATTTGGAACTTCTGCGTTTTTGCAATCCTTCATATGTCCCATAATATGTTCCTAATTTTACAACAGATTAATTTATGTTTTAAAGCTAATAAGCCTGGAGTCATGGTGCTTGACTATTCTTTGCTGCATTATGATATTTTATTGAGAAGGGTCATGCTCATTGAGTCTCTGTGTATTTTATATCAAAATATGAAGTGACTTTAATTTTTAGAGGCATTTTACTTCTTTAATATAACACTCAAGCCTCTAAAATGAGTCCAACTATCCCCAAAAGTATTAATTAGTCCAAATGCAGCTCTTACTTGCCTTGCACAAAATAATTCTTGCAACTCTAATGGTCCAAACTAAGAGACAGGGTTTTTTTAATTAAATTAAGGCATTAATGTTTACTGTACTGATTTTTACTTTGACAATCTTATTGTTTAATGACCTCCAAAAGCTTGCACAGTGCAGCAATTAAGGCAACACAGGAATGTCTTGATAAATGTCTCAGCACCACACCTGTGATAAATTGTGAACACCACTCTTCCCGATCACTAGAAAGTATGGTAACACAAAATGTAGAAACCAGATATATTCAGTGTTCAGTTCAAACTCTAAATCTGTCCACTAGTTTATATAAAATAGAGAAAAAAATGAAGCATCATCTCAGAATGACCACATTTGCATGGTAGATTTCTGCTTCTGATACTTGACTCCAAAGCATTTCTCTTAGCCTGCAATTGGTCAGCCAGAGCCAACAGAATGTTTCTTATTATTGCTTTTGTCCTATGTAATTTTCTTTCCAGGAATGTGGTATATTTCTGAATTTCTTCTTGTCTTGACATTGCACAAGGCTGACAATGTTGCCCATGCACCATCCTCCCACATGGCAGTCACTGAATAAAGCAGATCCAAACAGATATTAGCGTCCCTCATTGAATGGCCTACACTAGGTGCCACCTTCACATTATTAAAACATCAATCATAGTAGAGCCCTTGTGGTGTGCAGGAGTCTGCTGAAGCAAATGAAGTAAAATGAACTTCTCTGTCAAGCTGGTAGAAAACGTGCTAAGTTTATTTCAGTATTTTCCCTTTGCTTCTCAGATATTACTCAATTCTTTGACAGAATTTAAAATACTTTCCTTATTACATTATGCAGTATTTAAAACCATCATCCCATAATAACTCTGGTAATATTTGCTTTAAAGAACAATTGCCATCAGAGATTTTCAGCCACTATACATCAGGTATAAGTGGTAGTGGTTTTAGCTAGGCCTCCAATTAGCAGGCTCAGAGAATCTATGTGGACTGGGAGACAGCTATCACCTGATTGGGCAATTAAGGAAATATTTCATACCAGATGACACAAACCTAAGATATGAGTGCAGCAGTGGGAGGTGTTAGGTCAGTTCCATCGTGACTGAAGTAAAAGAAGGATGTGCTGCAGCTCTTCTACCGTGCTAGACCTTGCTCCTGCTGCTGCCGCTACTTGCCTTTTGTTTGAGTTCAAGGAAGTAGAAATATTGTGTTATACCTTCTCTTTCTTGCAGGGTGTCTTTTAAAGTGCTTATGAATCTAGAGTAATAGACTTCGTATTGACTGGGGAGTGGGAGGTTATTTCTTGTTATACATAACTTGTGTAAGTGTGTGTTATATTGTAGTTTTCTCTTAATTTTCTCTTTTCTGTATAAATACACATAGTTGGATTCAGTATAAACCTGGTTTGAGAAGTTTTCTCCCCCTTCTCCTTTTCTCAGCCAGAGGCTAACTCTGTTCTTTGGGCAGTTGGCATTTTGCCAGCTTAACCGAAGACAGTGTAAAAGATTAATATTTTAATATGAGGAATCTCCTTCATACTTTTGACAAATGTTCTCTAACTTACTTTTTTCTCTCTAGACTGATGAATATTGCTGGTTTTCCATATTTTCACCCAATATGCAGTCTAGCTTGAAATGCAGCAGACCCCAGCAGGCTGGACGTAGAAAACAGATGCCTCACGCAATGATGAAGGCTTTTGGATGAAAGTCTCTTGCTCAGTGGAAAACTGCCAGCATTTTCAGTGGCTGTTGATAAAAAGCATGACTGATACTACCCCATATTTTTAAATGAAAGTGGTAATGACAACCATGCCCTCTGTTAATCTGATTTTTGATGGGTTGTAAAAACATGGCATGGACATAAAACAGATTGAGGTTCACAGGTATTGTAGGTGGGAGAGAGGGGCAACAAGGAGATCACATACAAGCTGCTGTGTCAGACACTCAGTTTCTCATATGAAGCAGCCTGGACATGTACTCCATAAGAATTATAAATATCTAGGGAATTGAACAGATTACAGTATTGATGTGTATGGATGCCCTGAAGACTAAGCTGTGAGGCAGATTTTGAACTAGTCTTACGTGTCACTTGGGCACATGCATATAAATAATTCTTTAGATATTTGTAGTCTTTGTCCCAAAATCTGATTTTTGAGGGGATTGAAGCTTCTAGGTGCTGTTATGTTGAAAATTCTGCTCTATTGTGTCATTCATTATATTTCATGGCAACTCTATGTTCTATTTAAACACCATTTTATTTTTCCAAACTTTAACAGACTAGTGATTGTAGGGAATGTTTAGCTGAAGAACAGTTGAAGGACAGCTACATTTAGATCTTAAATCTTGCTTATGAGGCAAGATAAAGCTTTAAAGAAGAGAAATAAATCCACAAAAAAGGCAATAAAAGGTAATTTAATTAGAGACCTGGCAACAAAAGTATGGTTTTTATAGCATCATCCACTGATAAGTACTCTTTCACCTTTCTCTGCATCAGAGATTGTCAGTTTTACATCCAAGAATTTCTTGGCATCACTGAGCAAAAAACTCACACATTTACTATAAACCAAAGATGAAGGCAGTTTAGCAGAAATAAGTATTAACACATCAAAACCTCTTGGACTATATTTCTTCCTTTCACAAAGCAAATTAATTTAGATAGTCATTTTAGAAACAGGTTTATTAAAACAAAATCAAGTCCATACACCAAATTTCATTGCAAATCTCAAAGAACATGCCTTCACAATAATATACAGCTTGACTTTCAGCTCCAAATGTCCATTAGACATTTCTAGCTGCCATTCATTCTAAATTAGTAAAGTATAAAAATTATTTACTTTTGTGAATTGACATGACCTGGATCATCACCAAAAACATATTACTATCTAATTAAGTACCTAATTTCCTTGATAATGGTTCTTTGCACTTACATTGATGGTGAGTGTGGAACAAATACAATCCATTCACTTCACCACTGTTTGCCTCATGGGGTAGTTTGGAAGAAAGAAAGTGCTGATCTCTCACCTTGTTTTGGGGAGACACAGCCTCAAGTCTCCAAGTAAATGGTAGTATCTAACTTAATTTCTTGGACAGAATCAAGACAGGAGAAAAAATGTTGTCCTTTTTTGTAATTGTAACCATTATTTGATTTATTTAGTACACAGTTTTCTAGAGAGACTAGCACAGCAGATAAAACAATATTAGCAATTTATTTCATTACAATTTCAGGGCCTTATCTTCTTACTAGAACTTTGTTATGAAGAAAATGTTACCAACCTTCCATTTTCCTGGAGACTCCTTATCTGAAGATGCACTACAAACCTCTCCCTGCCTGCAAATCTTAGATTTTTGTGGATTTCTATGTCTAGAACTTGTATTTTACTACTTTCTCAGGCCCTGAGCTTCAAGACCGAGATCTGAGGTAGGATTGCCTGTCAAGTATGAAGTGCTGATATTTGTTTTCCCACCTTGAGTCTCAAATTGCCTCCTCTCTTTCATAAACACTTTGGGAATGTGTCTAAAATTGTGAATGCCATGGGTTTGCTAGGCACATAGGATATTTTTTGACAGCTTAAAAAAGTAATACCCAGTTTTTCTAAAGGAATATTGATTTCACATATGTTGTATATGTTGTGTCTAATAGCTCTGCAGGATAAAACCAAATACTTAGAACAGAGAGGCGTCTTTTCTTTCCCCCATGATCCAGAAACCCCTTTGTTTTAATCAGTACTGCTAGTGGTCTCAGTCTATTCCCCTGTTCAGCCCTCCTTGTGGCCACAAACCCTAATGCCGCTCTCTATTATGGCCTTTCATCTGGCATTTTTCTGCTTTTAACTTGTCTGGAAAATGTTACTATTAAATCAATGATGTTTTGAGTGGTCATATGCTGGAGTTGGGCAATTGCTGAGTATGCCAATTACCTCATCCATTTTCAACATTCAAAAGCTATGAGAAAACTCACCAAAGTTCTTGAGCAAAAGCCCTTTGAAAAGAAATCAGAACATTTTATCAGACCTATATTATAATTATATATCACTCTCATTCTTCAATGACATTTTAAGGCTTTTAATTTCTGGAAAAGTCAGAGTTATATAACCACTACCTTAATACAAAACAAGAGATATGTGTCTTTCTGGTTTAGGACTCAGCCCATGAGAATATAAACCTAAATCATAAAAATTAAGTAACCTAAAATGTTCAGTACCATTTTAAGAAGCAGAACCAAACTGACATTCTTCTCTGGAACCACTTGCAAAAGACACATGAATGCAGCTTTTTGTGTATTTTACCGAGGAAATATCAGGTTTTGGTGTAAGAACATAGGCACTGTGGAGCAGTTGTAACAGATAAGACCAGAGCACTTTTGCCCAGTATTTTCTCTCCCAATGTAGGAGAGTGATTAAATCTTTTTCAAGCAATTTGTATACAATTCATTTTCACATTAGCTTTCTGAAATAACATGTACATATATTTGCATCTATATATTAAATCCTCCCTGAAAATAGTTGCTGTCATCACACATTTAGTATAGAATAAAAGGAGTATATTTTACTAAAACATAAACAGTTGCTATGCAATCTCTCATTTATATAAAGAAAGTATAAAGCAATATTAAAAAAACAAAAAATAATCAAATAATTTCTAAGAAAGTAAAACCAATTCTCATCAGATAAATATCATTATGTTATACAGGTTAAATATTTGAAATATAAGAAGTAAACAATTCTCAATGTTTAAAATAAGAAAGCGGTAGACAAATATAAATCCCAGTTCTAGATAAACACTACAAACCAGATTTACTCAAGATGGTTCAGAACACGTGTATTTGTACAGCAAAAGTCTTATGGCTCTGTTTATTTGATAAAGGTGTCAGTCTTGATCAGTAGTAACTCTAAGGCTTAGGTAAATACTTGTCAGTGAAAATATCCTTCTGGATGATTATCTCTGTAGAACAAGTACTCCATGTCTCCACAGTACAAGAGCAAAAGTGTATATTGGTGAGACATGCAGGATGAAAGTAGAGACATTATCATTAATTACTTCTGAATTGCAGTGGAAGTATTCAAGGTTGTTTGCTGCCTGTGAACTTGTTGATTACTCCATGCAATGTATCACAAGAGAGGGATTTTGGAAGAAATACCAGCGTTCAAAAGAAAAAAAATTCAATATGATGTATGACTGTAATGTCTGCTTTGCAGATATTAATGCCCTAGTTTTGACAGTAAGAGAGAAACAAAAGTTATAGCTAAAGATGGCAAAGCTGGTCAGTGTATAGTGCTGAAGCAATAATATTGATGTTAAAACAAAACTATTACATAACTTGGGCAGATGGAGTGCTTTGTACAACCCCACCCCTCCCTGAATAAATAAATAGATGTTTCAAATTTGCAAATTTCTACATGAAGTCAAACCTTCTTAGGCTTCTGCGCACATTCCAGAGTTTGTGCCATAGGGGATAATTTCAAAAGGCTAAATAGAATAAAAGTGCCTTCCGTAAGCTACTAGGTGCAGTGCTGCTCTCTGAGGATATAATTTCAGGTTATGCACAACAGAAGCAAGCTTAGTCTAATAATGTCATGATTCTGAAATCTGCTTGTTGAAGAAACCTTCAATTAAGCCTTAGAACAAGCTGTAGACTGCTGTCAGCTCTGCCATTCATTCTATCAAGAAACCTAATTTCTGAGGAACTTCTAATGAAAAATAAAGCAGCAGTGTTTCAGAGAATGAGGCATGGACTTCTAGACCTGAGCACTTGAACCAATCACTTGGCCAACAGCTTTGAGTATATCAGTTTGCAGCTCCCTTTTCCTGCATGAACTGAGGGTGACTGCATTCCTGAGTAGTTTCACTGCACTTTCCCTGCTGCACACTTTGTGTGAAAATTAAATTTCATTTTACAGGGAAGGAAATAAAGAAATATATAAAGAAATAATTTTTGACTTATGAACATAGTTTGGGCTTTTTATCTTTTTAAATAAAAATATTTAGCTCTTTTACTTTTGTTTGGCAATTTATACAGAACATGAAAATGTGCATAGACCAGTATGGATGTGGGTTACATTGAAGTGAAACCATTTATGTTTTTGCAAATGTTACAAAATGGCAGAACAAAATTTTGTCCTCTGTCTTTAATTGGGTGAAGAAATCTACTGTTAAAAATAAATAAAATGCCAAGGATATAATAAACACATAAAAACGACAAATCACTATGATACTTACTTAATAAAAATGGAAATTGACATACTACTAATGTTCTTACGATGGAAAAGGTTAAAGGGGAAATATAATACATGCATTATATAAGCAGGCAGGATGATTGTAAGTTTCTATCCATTAGATGAATATAAAATTATATGTGTGTGGAGTAAGGAAAAGCAAAAGATTTGTATCTTCATGCACTACCAGAAAGCTTTTAATTTCTTCTTTCCTTCCTTTTTTCTTTTTCCCCCAATCCCAGCTTTTATAAAGAATGAAATATATTTGTAAATATATCGTGTGGGCAGTTGTTTGACTTATTTTCATGTTGAATGAATCCTCACTGTGAAACAATCTTTTCACCTGCTCAACTCAAAGTTAAAAACATTTTACCATCAAGACAGACATTCACTGGACACTCACATCACCAAGTGTGCAAAATGCTGGAAGCTGTCAGCTTTCATTGCTTTGTACATTTTGGAAGTATTGTACACAACCTCTAGCTTAGTGTCATACCAGAGATGATTTACAAAACAAATTACTTCACTGCTGAAAATGTGATTGAAAGATAAAACTGTAACTTAATGCCTGTAGAAATTGGGATTTGAGAATTTTCTACTGATAATCTGTGCTCACCAATTGACATTTCAAATTATATAGCTTTTCTATCACATTGTACTCTAACATTTTTTACAATACTGGAGTACTTTCCATTCATGTGACAGACATGGAGCCTTTTCCTGAGTGCATACTTGATAGAGATGTTTTATTTTTTTACCCTGACAAAGGATATACAGACCTTGATAATGGGTAATGGGCCATGTTATGTTTCAAGAACTTGGATAATTACTAGACAGTATTTAGCAAAGTCCTACATCTTTGCCTAGGTGATTTTCTCTATTTCTGTATTTAACTATGCAAACATACAGGAAGATAGGATTCTGACTGATTAAGTAACGTTGTAATAAGTCAAGGTGTTACCATTGGAGCTTAAACAGGGTAGAAAGGGAGGAGGGAGAGGGTATCTACAAAGGATTTACACATTAAGTAAACCTTGCTGCAATGGCATGTGCCTCCTACACATAGTATAGTGCCAAAAAATCATACATGCCTGCTGCAGGTACAGGTAAAGCCTGACACCCAAGTGTCATGCCTGCATTTCTGAATCTTTGTCTGCAATACTGTTACCCTGCAACCTAATTCTACACTTTGATGTACCTTCCTACTCCTCTTCAGGAGCTGTGAAAAGTGCGTACATTAAATCAGTTGGCAGAAACCATAAAACTACTGGGACACAAGAGACTGCACAGTACTTTGAGCTGCAAACTCCCTAAGAGTTTGTACAGCAATGAAGGTTCACATTCAGCACCACTTAGCTTTGGGTTGCTAACTGAGGGGTTCTGTAGCTGAGGGCTGCTTTTAGCATCAGCAAAGAGAAGCAGGAGCTCCAACGGCACTGTTTGAACCTTCAGCTAAAGACAGAGATTACAGCGGTTGTACTTTGTCATGGTTTAACCCCAGCTAGCAGCCAAGCACCACACAGCCACTTGCACACTCCTCCACCAGTTGGATCGGGAGAGAATCAGAAGGGCGAAGCCAGGAAACTCATGGGTTGAAATAAATATAGGCTAAGGGGGAAAGGAAAATCTGCGAAAGCAAGTAAAGCAAAACAAAGAATTAATTAATTGTTTCCCATAGGCAGGCAGGTGTTGAGGCATCTCCAGGAGAGCAGGGCCCCATCACATGTAATGGTTAACTCTACCTTGGCAAAACCAGCACAACTCTTCATGCAGGTACCTTGGCGAAAATTGTTATGGGTTTAGCCAAGTAGGCCTAAATTTAGGCTTTAAAGTTCAGACCAGGCCTGGGATTGTCAGCTGACTTGA
>JAWWLZ010000082.1:69610085-69641637 GCA_035041345.1 Poliocrania exsul
GAGAAGTTTTCTCCCCCTTCTCCTTTTCTCAGCCAGAGGCTAACTCTGTTCTTTGGGCAGTTGGCATTTTGCCAGCTCAACCCAAGACAAAAATGTATCCATGCCTTAAAACTCAGTCACCCTATTGGTAAGCTTTTGGACCACATCAAGCTCAAGAGTTTCCAGTCAAATGCTGAGGTTCTGTCAGTGTCACAAAGGAATTAGTCGTTTTAGGGTGGGGATTCACAACTTCACAAATTCTGGGAAAAGGAGGTGGACAAAGCAAGGAATAGGAAACACTTCAGAGAGGGATCTGACCTGAAAGAAATGAATCCTATTCTTTATCTCAAACACATTTACCAGGGCTGCAGAGAAGTGTCTCCTACTAGTACTGAAAGCATCTTTAATCCTCCTGGAAAATTAGACAACTCAGTCTTCTCTTATAAAAGTAAGAAGACACTTCTTTTTCTTTAAAAATATACCTGAAAGACAATATAACGATAGTATCTGCCCTCCTCTATTTAGTCATTTAGCAGTTATAATACTCCACCAAGATATGAAGTGCTAGAAGTCACAGTTTCCATTTCCTGGAATGAGGATTTAAATCTCAATCTCCTTCTATTCAAGAAAGTTCCTGAACCAATTGTAATCTGTGCTGTTTGGAAAAACATGACAAGAAACAATTTAATTTTTGTTATTGAAGCTTTTCTACATTCTGTGGATTAATTAGATGTTTGAAATGAAAGAGAGAAAAAGCCAAAATGAGAAATAATATGACTCTTTAGCCTGATGGACAAAAATGTCTCTTGGGACAGTGGAGCTTCAGATTATGGTCTCTGCTCCTACATAAACAGTTATTGGAGCTTGTCACATTTAAGCCAGCAAAATCACCAAGACAGCAGGACATTTTATTAGGGAGGGGAAAATAATGTTTAATCTGTCAAAGTGGAACATCTGGTCACTTTTGCTTATATTTTCTGTTGCTGGATTAATATCATCACACATTTAATTTGTGTGCATTTTAACTGTAATCTAATTAGATCTTGAAAGTATTCTGGTGCCACTTAGCCAATATGTCAAAATATTGTTTTTGTTTGCAGTCATAAGCTGCTGCATTTACTGATACTCTGTTATTGTACCAATCTTTCCTTCACGGAGCTCCCATCATTCTGCCGTAAGCAGTAGGAGGGTTCTAATCCTCTGCACTAGCACTTCAATTTTCTCATTACAAAAATTGGCTTCATCTTCCTGGCTTAGACAAACCCAGTGTTGCTCAGACCTTGGGGGCAACAGATTGGGAGCAGCAAGAGCAGAAGAATTGCCAAATGCAACAGCAGACAGATATTTTACAACAGCTGTCTGGTTTTGCATGCTCCTCGTGGATATCAGTTTAAATGCTCCAGCTTAGCCAGCATGAGGTGTTTGTCCCCACTATGCACTACAGGGCCAAGTAAAACTGGGATGATCTTTAGAAGGAATCAACCAGCAATGTCATAACAACTCTGCATATTGTTAGCATCTTTATATCTTCCAAAAGCACTGAAAAAGTAATCAACATAATGATAAGAGTAATGATATAGATACACAGTTATAAACCAAACTAATCTTAAAATCATGCCTTGTATTTGGACTGAGGTTTATATACAGTGCATGTCAATCACTATTTTTAAGTTTCATAGCATATCTGGGGGAAAAGCAAATTTCATTAGCCTAATTGTGACAATAAGAAAAATGAGGCAGAGGAGTCCATCTTTCATGCAGTGTCAATGAGCAATTAAATAGCACAATGGGAAAGAGCAGCCAAGTCTCCTGATTCAGAGTGTCATGCTCTAACCACTGTTCTATTCAAGGGACTAAATGGGTCATTTATTCCTGAATTTATTCCATTTCATTTATTCCACGTCAGTATTCACATGCAGCTTTGCATACAGAAAGAAATTAAAAACAGGAATTCCTATTAAATTCCTCCATTTGTGTAAGTCTACGAAGATACAGGGCTTCCTTCACGCTGAAATCTGAATACTTATGCATTGAATGACATAATCATAGAATGGGTTGGGCTGGAAGGGACCTTTAAAGGTCCAATCCCCCTGCAAGGACTGGAGACATCTTCAACTAGAGCAGGTTGCTCAAAGCCCAATCCAATTCCGTCTTGAATATTTCCAGGGATGGGGCATCTATGATATCTCTGAGTTGCCTGTTACAGCATTTCACCACCACCCTCAATGTAAAAATAACCAAACCAATTTTCTTTATATCTAACCTATATTGATCCTCTTTCAGTCTAAAACTCCTACCCCTCATCCTCTCAAAACACACCCTGATAAAAAGTTTTTCCTCATCTTTCTGACAGATCCCCTTCAAGTACTAAAAGGCTGCAATAATGTCTCCCCAGAGCCTCCTACAGACTGAACCACCAGAACTCTGTCATCTTTTCCTCATAGAATTGCTCCAAATTTGTGGCTCTTCTGTGGACCTCCTCACCACAACAGGTCTATGCCTTTTTTTAATAACAATAGTGACACTATAGGTAAGGTAATTTTGTTTGATTTCCCTTGGTATCTCCTAGATCTGCGAAATAGGATTGCAATTACCATGACTAGTTAGTATTTGTTCTTTGAAATAAAAACCAAAAAACAGAAGACAAATAAATGCATACATACATACATACATACACATACATATATGTGTGTGTGTGTGTGTATATATATATATATATGTGTGTGTGTGCGTATGTGTGTGTGTGTTTGTGAGAGTATGTGTATGTATGTATGTCCATTATGAATAAAGGCAAGAATCATAATAATGCTATTAATTCTCTTGTAATGGCTGTTGGTTTTACCTATGCTTAGTTGCTTTTTAGTCTCTGGTCATGTTCAATTAGAGCAGTGAAAATTCTTGAAGGTTTTAGAGGGAATCAACACCAAATTTATTACTTTTTGTAAGGCTTAATACTGATGCAGCAACTTTGTCCACTAATTTATAAGCAGAACATAAGTATTCCTAATAACCAATTTCTCCTCTTCAGAAAAATGTTGCTTCTTAATGAGGGGGCCAAGGAAATCTTTTCACCCTTCTCCCTATCCTGTTTTTTTGTGTTTTCTAGTGGATAAATAGCTATCTGAGGTAATAAGCCTGTAAGGAGGACAAAAGGGGGATATTCAAATATGTGAATGGTGTATGACAGGGCATTGAACCTGTGCAATCTGGAGTCAGAGATGCTGTTCCAACAGAGCTATTGAATAACAGTGCCTAAGACATCCTTAGTGTTCTCATTGTACCTTGTAGCTACAAGCCTACAAAGCATGTCTCCACTTATTCTCACTAGGTCATACAGTGACCTTATGTCTCCTGCCTGAAATGACTATTAATGGCACAGACATGAAACATTTATTGGCTAATTTTGTGGAATTTGAAAACTTGCTCTCATGTGCCAGGACTTTTTACAGAGCTATTGCTGCCTTCTCTTCCTCTTTGGTGTGATGCTGCTGTACAGAGGCTGTTGCAGTGTAGCTTACCATCAGGATCAGTTCAGCATCCCACATGCTGGGTGTCATGGAAAATGCACCATGCAAGTAACCTAAAAGAGTAACACAAGGTTGTCAGGTAAAGGAACCTTGCCCAGGAAAGGGAAAGAATTTGAAAATCCTTAGAACAGCTGGCAGATGCTTAACCAGGGCATTTCTTATGGGTCCACAACTGCACGTCTGTCAGTTTGACATGTATGTACTAAATGGCAAGTAAAACCTAAACAGATTAGAACCAAACTAGGAAAATTTGGTTAGTGTTAGAATATGGGCTACTAGTAGGGACTGACACGGTTTTCAACTCTGGCCAAATGATAACCATGCATTTCAGAAATCAGTAATATCTAAAGATTACTGATGTCAACTGAAATAATTTCTGTAAGTCAACCAATCTTACTAATGAGAACAGGCAGGGAAACAAAATTTTACTGTAAAACTTTTCTTATTGTTCTCTAGTCCAAATAATGAGGAGACCATTTGACTATTTTGGCTTCTGTGTGATTATGTTTAAAGAAACAGAACACTACTTAATTATGTATGTGAATACTTGGAACATATAATTACTACCCAACAGGCAAACTCTGTCTGGGTTTGTTGAAACGCCAATGGGCTTTTATTAGTTCAGCCCATCATTCTGTTGTGAAATGGAAATGAAAAGTGGAAAATATGTTTTCCTTCTCTAGGGATCACTTCAGTTTCTTTTTCTCTTTATTTTATCAGACTTCTTGTTGCTATGGGGGTCTTGAAGGTCTATTATTAAAACACCCTGCAGTCCTAAGGGAAGAGAAGCAAGCTGGTGCTGCAGATGGGAACAGTGTGAATGGAATAAACTATAAGAACCAAAGAATTCCAATAAAAGCAGAAAAATCTATGCATCATTCTTATCTGTTTCCAAAGTTCAGCTAGAATTTTCACCTCTTACCACTCTTTTTTTTTTCTTTCCTGAATATATAACTCATAGTACCATTAAAATATAAAAGTACAAAAGAAAAAACAATGTAGTTACTGGTTCTTCTTGGGTTGTCTTTTTCACAAAATAAGTTAAATCGAAGTTAATCTATTCTGTACATATGTCCAACCTGCAGGAAGAATGGAATTATTATAAAATACACATCACAGAAATGACATCTCCCTAGCTCTTTCAGAAAAAGAAAGGGAAAGATACCAGATACACCTACTTGTCAGTTTAGCAGTAGCTTAACCTACAGATTGAGTCTATTGAAAACTCACGAGAGTAGTTTTTACAATAATTTAATCATCACAATCAGAAAAATTCTGGAAAATAATTAAGATAGTCATAAGGTGTAGGAATCAGGATATTTCTTATAATTGGCGTTGTAAGAATGCAGACTTCAATGCAGGATACACATAGGCTTTCTGGAACTTATTGCAACTGATAGTATGAGTACTTAGCATATTTTATTAATTTTCTTTTCTTTAGATCTATGCAGTAAATTTTTAACATAGGTAAAGAATATCCAGACACATTGATTAAGATGATGATGTTACACATCAAATGAGTCAAAGAATCATCTAAAAATTGGGCAAAAGCCAACTTCTACAAATGGAACACATCAGAAAGAATGAAAACATTTTCTATATTTCAAAAATATTTCCTGTATTTCAGCATCTAAATGAACAGAGAATCAAAGATTATTTTGTAATGATCAAATGGTTCCTGATCAACTGTAGAGCTGCCAGTGACACACTTCTGAAAACCAGGAGAGAAAGCCGCAACATAAATTACATTTTCTCTGGAACAGAAGTCATATTAATATTTTTCCCAGAATTTCCTATAATTTTAAAAGACCTGCTAGTTTAGACTAAAATTATCTTGGAAATATTTCATTCCTCATTGAATTCATTGTTCTTAACCTCATCTTTAGTATTGTATCAATTCAGCTTGTTTCATGACTTTATATATCCAGAGAATGTCTTCTCCTTTCCTTTTGCCTTTCCCTTTTAACTGATTTTATTATTTTTATTTCTGTTGAGGAACTTGCCAGCTGGTGTTAATTTATCTTGATCTCCTGCTAAGAGGCTCTACCTAAAATGCATTCACTGCCATCTGCTAAAGTGTGTTGGGTCTGTAACAGAGTGGGGGAAAATTTGTAGAACTTTCTAGAAGAATAATGCAAATCCATGCGCATGTATATACCTAAGCACAGGATTTTTAAGGTACTGAATTGTGCATCAATGGAGGCAGTACTAGTCTGCAGTACATGCTTCCATTGATTCTATTGTTGAGGTCATTCAACTTGAAAGGCACAGTCAGTAAGTACAGCATTGTGGCCCCTCTCCTAAAAATGCTTTAAATATGAGTGGTCATCAGGACTATGTAAATAATGGAAGTTAAGATTTTCAGCTGACCTAAAAGACTGGAAGAAGAAAATAATAAGTACTGTGTGTCTGGCCAGAATGAATAACTTTTTAGAACATTTTTGTGATTTGGGGTTTTTTGAGAGAAACACAGGCACTGCTAAAATAATACCATAACAGGGCTACATAACTACTTGCTCCCAGGTCCATTCAAACTGTGGCTGGATATAGTGCTACCTAGTGCTGCAGCATTAGTTACAATGCTTCCCATCCTACCCACCACATATCCATATATGCTTTATTCATCATCTCCTGATATGGAAATATATTGCAGAATTTATTGCAAAGTACCTTATGGACATGTATAAGTGAATTTGTTTCACTCTGATATGACCCAGAGAGACCTGAATCTTTACATAGTTTTTGGGTTTGATTACATTGAAGTACATAAATAGCTGCAAAATGCTGTAATCAACATATTGCTCAACTGTTTCCCACAGGCAGTGTCCAGCTCTGCAACCTTCTGTGAAGTAAAGCTATTTCTTGGCTGACTGACAAGCACTTGACAAGAAATTACTTCATGATAGTCATAAATGCAGTAATCTTGCCCCAGAGTGTCATACATTATGTTCACAGTACTTACCTGTCGTTACATGGCACTAAATGTATCAGAATGAACTGATTTCATTAACTTCCATGGATCTAGTTTGGAATGAATAAAATACTCTGAAGCCTTTATTACCAAAGAAATGTTCTTATAAGCTAATGTTTGCATTATACCTTCACAGTACCAATGTGTAGTGCAAGACTCAGGACTCCTTAACTTTGACATTAATTTGCACCAGAACTAGATTAACACGTGTTCTAATATAATTCTATCACAACTGAAGGGAAAACACTAATGTATTGTAAAAAATAAAATGTTATTTAAGAAAATGGAGGGGCTTCAGGAGAGAGAAAGCTGTAAGGATGAGGTTGTAAAGGCTTATTAGCAACAAAATTTGTACGTAACTCTATCTTAAGGCTGAAGAAAATCAACAATTTCTGCAAGTATGCTGAAAGAAAATTATTGCAGATATACTCATAGAACAGTATGACTGGATGAAGTATTACACCATTTATTATCTTGCCATTGTGGACACTTTGACAGTATGGCAGAATTGAAAGGTCAATAGAAATAGAAGCACAGAATGTTTCATTCAAATTTGAATTGATAATAAAGGTAAACTCTCCCTGGGTAACATGAATCAGTGATTCCTCTAAAGTTGTTTCAACTCCTGCCTTAAAATATATTCTTTTTCAAAACTTGTGTGGATATCAGGCTGAGTAGAGTTGCAAGTTGTCCTAAAATAGATGATTCTTTCTGTACTGTGGCTACCAACATATACACAGGAAAAATAATCCTTTTTTTTTTTAATGCTTCAGGACCACTTCTGGTACAAGGATATTGTAGGTGACAATCCTATCCAGGAAATTCTCCAATCTCCATCAGCTTATGGGCAAGCCATATAACATTCTGAGGAATGAAGTGCAAATTTATATCTATAGACTAAGCCTAGACTAACTACTTTTTCTTAGCATTAGTGAATTAAAATAAAAAAATTAAAAAGTTAATAAGATTCATGACATCTTAAAATTCAAAACTAACACAAAAAGAATGACAAAAGTTTAAGGAGCCCCTTGATACAAGTTTATTTACAGTGGTAATAATAGATCACAGCCTCACTTTAGAACTGTAGCTGGTCAAAAAGTTTTAATACCCACCTGGCAGAAGTGTGTGTGCTTTCAAAAGCTACTCTGCGTGTCTCTGTGTGATGAAGTAGGATCTTACAAAATTTGTTCAGCAGAAAATAGAAATAGATACTAAAAGCTCTCATGCTGGTGTTTATAGCACATCTTTGAAGGGACAGATGGCTGAGTTCAAGTTTCTAGAAACTGAGCATACATTTCAAATTAATACACTGCGCAGTATATTAGTGATATTACTGATATGTCTTTTCTTATTTAAGAAATTATCCAAAAGATAGTTTCCTGAAAATCAAGATTGTCTGCCATTATATAACACATTTTGATGGAAGTTCCCAATGCATATCTCTCAAATAATTTTAAACTTTCCCTGAAATGTCAGAGGTTAACATACTAACAAAAGAAATCAGAAACCAGAGTTCTTAAAAAATATATTTTGAAGATTCAAATTATAATTTTATTTACAATTACTATTTTTCTGTGAAAAAATTTTTATGTATGAAAAAGTAGCTTAATTTAAAAAAAAAGAACACTGTGGCACCTTACAAATTATGTGGGAGCAATATCCCAACTCAGAGAATTTATGGTTTGTATTTAACAGGAGTTGCAATGAAAGAAAATTGCAAAGAAGGCTTACTACATGTCTGTGTACTGAAATGAGAGCTCTGTAATTTTTATATTTCAACAATGCCGTAAACCATCCTTTTTATATCTGTTTATTTGTATTCCTTCTCCACATTTTTCACAATAAATATAGAAAAGATAATAACGAGTGTTCTTGGGAGACAATAATTGCTCTTAGCTGGGTAGGTTTGGTGATATCACAAGAAGAAGAGCATGGGAAGTCAAAAGGACAAGTCTAATCTGAAAGGCAGTGATTTTGAAGTAAAAAAGTCAGAAAGAAAGGTAAAGGATCCATAAAGCAGGTGACCAGAAACAAAGAGAAGAAATTAATTTCCGTGTGTTGCACAACTGTTGATCAAACAAAGCAAATAAGATAAAGTAATAAAATTATCAAAAGTCCTTACTTCATCATTTATTAAAAAATATTTTGATATAATTATTTTGAACTATTATCCTATAGGATGTATGAGCTTCATTTTAGATGAATTTAATGCTACAGTTTTTTGGTGGGTTTTGTTTTGTTTTGTTTTTAATAGGCAACACAAAGTGGAAACTGGGTACTTTTGCTCCCATGCCAATACAGAAGCCTTTCATTATTCCACTTTTCTCCTGTCTAGCACAACAAAACAATTTTATCTTTAGGGTATTTATTTCTGTGGGTAATGACAGGAATAGTCTTCAGTCCTTTAATAAGCAGTTCCATTACTACTTAAATTCTGCTATTATGCTTCAGAAGTGTCCTTCTCTTTACCTCATTGTCTGAATCTTACAGGTAAGTACACAAAACTTCCAAGAACTGTGTGACAATCCCTGTAGGGAAATAGAGCCCCTTGTGTGAAAACTTTTGAAATGAAGTTAAAATGTTTTGGCTTTTTTCCTTTTGCTGCTCTTTTATTAAGAAAAGAAGAGACATAACCTAGGGTTTTTTAGGGGTGTTTCTTTGTTTGTGGCATTTTAAAGTTGTTTTGTTTTGTTTTAATTTTTACATTTCAGTACCTTACTATGGCAGCTGTTGGTTTCACATAACAATTGAAATCTGTGTTTCTATTTTTTGTTTCTTCCAATTTTGTTATAGCTAAATTTCATTAACACTTTAGGAAATTAGAACATTTTCCTCCCATCTGCTACATGGCTTTTAAAACCCACTTTGATTTTGCAAATCTGGAAACAGCTGGCAAAAATGATTTTTATCAAGTTCCTCAGTTTCATATTTGCAAGATATGTGACTTTTGTATTTTTTCTTAAGGTCTGTAATTGGTTTCTATTTCTCAACTGTACAATTTCTTTCTAAATGCTAATCGACCAGGTGGTCAGATGTTTAGTTATCATTCTGCACATTAACCAATTTAATGTTTCTCAGTTTAAATGTCCAGAGCTGATGATTCAAAGTGTTCTTAAAAACTTTAGGAATGATTATTTAGTTTTCAGCCATTACCATGTTCTTCTTTCTAATTCTTAAGCTAATTGCAATGATTAAATCACCTAAAAATCCCCATGAAAAATAGGTTCCCTGGCCTGTGTGTCTGTATACAAAAATACTGATTTTTGCAGGCTTTGATCTAC
This sequence comes from Poliocrania exsul, assembly GCA_035041345.1. Lineage (NCBI taxonomy): Eukaryota > Metazoa > Chordata > Aves > Passeriformes > Thamnophilidae > Poliocrania > Poliocrania exsul. The sequence continues at coordinate 69,619,844 of JAWWLZ010000082.1, forward strand.
TATCAGAATAGTAGAATGGGTGACAGAGACTGGTTTATGGCTGCCTCACTAGCTCTTTCTGCTTAGTTTTGGATGGGAAAGCCTATATGCACTACTCATTCACTTTTAACTTACTCCAGTTCTACAACAGGAAGTATTCTGCAGCCACCAAAAGCTACTAATTTGTTTCTGCACTGACAAATACATGATTCTGGTCTTTCAGATTTGCAGAAGATATGTCACTATGTGTGAAACTATTAACAGAGAAAAATTATGTTTTTGAGACATATTCTTTGATCTGATACATCTGCTAAGGGTTATACTGTGGCAGCAGAATTTAAGGTGTGAAAGCAGATTCCTGAAAAAAAAAAAAAATCCCAAACCCTTTCATATCACTTGCCGACGGAGCTGCATACAGCTGTAGTAAAACAGCATCACTGAGGTGCTCTATATCAACCCATACCTGATGGGTTTTTTCAGCTTCATGAAAATATTACAAGTTGTTATTTTGGGAGTATGCAATTGAGATCAGATGTCCACAGAACAGTGCCAGGATATCAAATACCAAAGGTAAAGCTTGAGTCACCCATCCCAAACAAATTTCATCATTGCTTTATTTAGATCATTTACACTTAAATAAGGGCTCTATGTTTTCTTTATATTTTTCCATGGCCTGACACATAAAATGTATTTCTGCCACCTTCTTACAAACTAAATTTGTGATTGGTTTCAGGAGATAAGTGAGTCCCAGGAGGCAAAAAAACCCAACCAAACAAAAAACCCCCAAAAATCCCACAAAAAACCCCAAACAAACAAACAAAAAACCCCAACAAACCAACAAAACCCCATACTATCAGCCTTATCATTTGAACAAACATATAGACATCAAAATTTGTCATAATATTGTGGTGGGGTGTATGCATCATCTTCATGCTCTATCTATTCCCAAAGATTCTTTCCTTATGCCCAGTAGATGCCATTGTCATGAACTGAGTCAAAGACTTCCAACACATTTGGGAATCCAGATCATACAGATAAATCTTCACTGACTTTCTGCTGATGAGGTTAACTTCTTTGAAATGAGAAAATATGTTTGTTCCAAAATATCTTCTGAAAAATGTCACTAGACACTCCGGCACAAAAGGTTGACTAATTTGAGTGATGTTTCCAAATAAAAGATTAAAAGACAGTAATGTCAGACCACAGGACATGTTTTGCAATATTTCTAAATGGAACACTTATAAACAGTCACAACTTTAGCCATTGGAAAAGTTCCACATAGACACTAAAACCTCCCTTTAGTCCAGTAAACTTTAACCCTCAGATTCTAATGGAGTTTTCAGATAGTAAGAATAAATTCTGTTGAATTAGTATTTATGTAACCTGCACAGTGGTGTTCTTTTATATCTGTGCTCAAATTATGCACATATGATGGATGTGCATATTCAATGCCTTTAGTCACTAAACAGTATGATTTAGAGAGTTAATACAAATTGCTAAACATTCATGGGCACATCTGTCAACTCGTATTCATATCTTTTTGTGTAAGTTTTAATACTCTGAAATGTACCAGTAAAAATTTCATTCACACAAAGCTGTACGGTGTGGATTTTTAATAGGCTAAGTTACACGTACTATGCCATTTAGTGACATAATGAACTGGAAATACATTTTTCATGAAAAGCTTCATTTAGCATTTAGTTGTTGACTAAATGATGACTAATGGTTGAAAAAAGGTTGTGTGCATTTCACTCTGCTATTGTCAGTAAGGCATGTAGCTTAACCCTGTGGATTACAAAAGAAGCCACAGTAACAGAATGTAAAACTGGGTTGGCCAGGACAAGTTTAAAAGTACAGCTTTATCTTTCCATGCAATCTAGGTAATAAGGAGTATCTCTGTTATTAAGAAGAATAGCAAAGAGATTACTTGTGAGGGGATGTATTTAGAATACTTTAGAAGATGTACTTAATTACACTAATCATTTCATACTATCAGCTCTTAAATTTATGTTGTCTTTATGTGCATGACAGAAGCCCAACTGAGATTAGTAGATGACCATATGAAACAAACCTTATATTTCCCAAACCAGGAAAAAATTCCCTGTTCAGGTTTCTGAATACAGGCACTAAGAGGTGCAGAGAGTAGGAAGTAATCAAAAGCAGTCACACATCTCACAGCTTCTTATTCAGATTCCCCTCTCCTCCACCAGCTTCTCTTACTCTCCTGAAAAAGCAGAAGTAGCAGCAAGCAGTGTGTGATCAGACACTGCTCGCCTCCACCCCATGCAGACCAGTAGTGGTGCTCCTTTTGACAACCAACTCCAGCATAAGCATAGGGATACCACTGAGGGCAAAGACACCTCACCAAGCTGAGATATATCCAGATATCTCTGAAAGCAATTAAGGTGCTCTTGAAACACAATATGCTTGGTGATAGTCTAAGCAAGTGAGCCAAATGTGGAATTATCTGAATAAGCCCTTCTTAAAGAATAACCCAACTCTTTTTTCACACCCTTTAACAATGCAAAGGCCAGTTATACTCATCGCAAGGATTAAAAGCATGGTCCTGAGTATCTTAACCTCTCTTATTACCTCAAGTGTTATTTCTAAGCAAGCAACACCAAGCTGCTATTCAACCACTACTCAAACTACTACCAAAATACTATTCAGAGCCAAGTCTGTTACTCAGAAACTGGACACACCAGCAATCCTCACTCACTGTTTATGAGATATATGAGAAAGGATGCAAGAAGCCTGGTAATTTGGAGTCAGAAATCTAAGTTTGTCTTGCTATGACAAATCTTAGCCAAAATCCTTTACCATTTTACAGAGATAGCAACTCATCAGTGTTCCTTCATGATTTTATTGAGCTTCCTAGTTCATTCCATGCCCTTCTTGGCTCTTTTTCTAGACCATTCAGTTGAAAGCTGGATCAAAGGATGGACCAAGATGGCTGGGAAAGGCAAAAGCAGAGCAAACAATACTGAGTTTGTGATTGTTTTACTGGTATCACTGGTACCTTTTACAACATACTCAAGCAATTGTACACTAATTTTTTGTTTGTTTGTTTTTACTCAGACACAAAGATAAAGTACAAGACATTAGAAACTAAAGAACAGGAATTATATGCTACAGTAATATTTGTCCAAACTTCACAGACCAACAAAAACTTTGCTGGAAAGTAGTTGGAGTCATCATTCATTATTCTTATCACAGGTTGAAGCCCACACAAAAGTGAAATCTAAACTATGTCTGTCCAGTTCTGATTGAATTAATTCCATATACAACAGAAAACAAGGAAGGAAACAATTTAATTTTGCTATAAAAGTGTTTTTAGTTTCAAACCCTTATAGCAAGGTTGGGAAAAGTTATCAAAGGATGATAAAAATTCTAATGACTGACCTAGATAGGGAGAAAGTCAAAGAAAAATGGGCAATCTCACTATTTCCTTAGATATGGAGAAAGGCAATATTGGTGACTTGTGCCAACAATCTAATATGGAAAGGAAGATGCAGTGACAAAAGAAGCACTTCAGATATACAGTAGGAACACACTCTCTTCATGGACCTCCAGCAATAAGCTGGGGCTGAGCCTGAGATGGAAGCATATGGGTCACCAGCTAGTATTTGGACACACTGAACAGCTGGAGGATCCACTTCCTCTGGGTCCCTGCCACTCATCTAAACAGGCTGGGAGACTGATCCTTGAGAGGTGGGACTGGGTGGTCTACAGGTGTTGCAAAACAGAAATCATTCTTACCTACTAGTCACACACCAATTAAGTCTAATGTGTTATATCACTGAGTGATGCACTTCTGGTCTTTTAGTTACCCCACTATAAATTCCCAGAAGATTTTCTATGGCCAGAAATGCCAGTTTCTTATGGCTTGCATGATGCCTTTTACATATAAATTTTGAAAGAGTGCACTGAAGACTTCTACAACATAAATAACTTGAAAAGGAATAAGAGGTTAAATACCATTTCTGGCAAAATGTTCATGGAAAAGGAGAAAACTTTAGGAGAAGGCTACAGTTGTTTTTCAGGGAAAATTATGACAATGTTAAATATAATAAAATTTTCAGGATTTATGGAAAGAGATGATAGAAAATAGCTTCATTTTTTTCCTACAGATTGTCAGCAACTTTGAACCAAAATGTTTCTAAGAATTATAATTTATAATTTAAAATTTCTCAATGTATTTTACCTGCACTGAAGCATACTAGAAGCTCAATGCAAAATCATGATAATGAGAACAGTCTACCTTACCACTTGTTGTTACAAATCATACCTCCTAAATGATTCAAGCAGACCTAAGCAAACACAGAAAATCCTGTAATCCAAAAATATAACACTCCCCTTAAAAAGAAAAACAAAACAAAACAAAACAAAAAGCCAAACATGACCCCCTCCCAAAGTCAAAGGAATTAAATTTACCATTTTAAAAATCCTTTTAAATCACAGTTAAGGAAAGAAAGGAAATGCATGCATATTATGCAGCTTTTGCGATAACTCAGACATGGTGACGGCATACAGAAATTCTATCTTTGAAGCAAGATACTGGCTCCAATACAAGAACACAACCAGAAACAAACAACCCAGAAAATACCATATTTAGGAAGTTATCAATACTGACAGTTAAGTAGATAAGGAATGGGTTGGACAGTTAGTATTGGTCAACAGCTCAGAGCCCTAATGGACTTCAGTGACAAGTGGTGTTCCTCTGTGGTCCGTATCAGGATCATTACTTTATAATGGCTTCATCAATGATACAATGAGATAAAGTGAACCATCAGCAAGTTTCCCAATAACACCAAGCTAAGTGGGGTGGTTGACACACCTGAAGGGCAGGATGTCATGCAGAGAGACCTCGACAGGCTTGAGAAATAGGTCCGTGGGAATCCCATGAAGATTAGCAAGACCAAGTGTAAGGTGCTCAAGGGTTGGGACAACCCCTGGTATCAATACAAGCTGGGGGATGAACAGATCAAGACCAGCCTGGCCAAGAAGGGCTGTGGGGGTGCTGATGGCTGAAAGGCAGGACACGAGCTGGAATTGTGCACTTGCAGCCCAGAAAGCCAAATGTGTCCTGTCCTGCATCAAAAGCACTGTGGCCACCAGGTCGAGGGAGATGATTCTGCCCCTCTGCTCTGGTGAGACCCCATCTGGAGTACTGCATCCAGCTCTGGGGCCTCCAACAATAGAAAGACATGGACCTGTTGGAGTGAGTCCAGAGGAGGGCCACCAAGATGATTAGAAGGATGGTGCACCTCTCCTGTAAGGAAAGACTAAGAGTATTGGGACTGTTGAGTCTGAAAAAGAGAAGGCTTTCAGGTGACATAAACATGGCCCTACGGTGCCTGAAGGAAGCTTACAAGAAAGATGGAGAGACACTATTTACAAGAACATGCAATGACAGGACAAAGGGGAATGGTTTTAAAGTGAAAGAGAATAGGTTTAGATTAGATATTAGGTAGAAATTCTTTACTGTGAAGATGGTGAGACATTGAAACAGCTTGCCCAGAGGAGTTGTAAATGCCCCATGCCTGGAAGTGTTTAAGGAGAGAATGGATGAAGCCTTAAGCAACTTGGTCTAGTGGAAGGTGTCCTTGTCCATGGCAAAGGTGCTGGAACTAGATGATCTTTAACTGCTTGGAACCCAAACCATTACATGATTCTGTGATTCTATTAATACAATTGTCGGGGGAGAGGGTTGTGAGATTTTACTTCATCCAAGGACAATGTAAGACAAGACGACTCGTATCAGTGTTAAATCTACATATTAGATTGAAGTGTGGTACAGGAGCCTTACATGTATATTTGTTCTTATGGTTTACTGCAAATGATTGGCATAGTCAACCCTGGACAAGACTGGTACAGGGGCACACACATCACTTTTCTCGCCCCCAAATGCAAGCTGAACACTGATATAGAACTCAAAGGTTTCTGACATTCCTCATTGTATGTATGTGTCTCTTCCTTTGATTAGACACAGTCATTGGGCAGAATAGCTCAATCTATTCTCCAAGATAAATTGTGATTGTCCTGTAAGGCTTGTGAAGCAGCTCCAGTTCATCCCTCAGTGCTACCAAACACAACCTCATGCAGTGAACACATTTATGAAAGGTTTCCAAGCCTGGCAACCAAACAGTAAAAAAATCAATCTAACCCACAATCCCCATTAAATAAATAAATTAAGTTTAAATGGTGTTGTTTTAAAGTCTGTACAATGATATATGTGTGAACTGTGAATGCCAGTCTCATACCACAGAGAGTTAGCTTTGCAGAACAATGAGACAAGCCAACTGTCTCTGAGGTAGCAAAGGGTATAGCAATGCTTATATTCTCTCAGAATACCAGGAACTCCAGGAGCCAGAAGGCAGAAGCTCTCTATAAATCTGTCCAAGAGAACAAATGCAGAGCCTTGGAGCATCATTAAGCAAATAACTGCCTCTGTGTGACATTCCTCACCAAAGAGTGTGTTATGTCTTGTGAATTCAAAACATGCAATTAAAAAAAATACATTCCCCCTTCTCTTGGTCCCCAAATAAAATAATCCAAAAGTCATCACTTTGAATAGTTGGCTGCATTAGCTAGCACAGACATCAAATATTCAGCTGGGATCCTGTCTAAGCACAAATGCTTTAAGCTGCACTTATGTTGACTAACATAAGAAAAACCTCACCTCTTCATATCTACTATATATAAACTCACAAATAATTCTCTGACAGTTATTCAAAGAAGATTATACATCAAACCACCTTCTACTCTGTATTTTGTATGTTTCCAGCTAAAAATAAAAGACAAACATCTCATTGAGTGTTTGCTGCTTACAGACATCTAATATGCATCATTTGTGGAATATGTATAAAATGGACCAAAATAAATGCTTTCATCTTAACTTTTTAAACTTTAAATCTAATTGGACAGTTGCTTACAAATTGTTATTTATCCTTCTCTGTTTAAAACATACTTTGATTATAAGGACTGCATATTATCAACTATTCAGCATCAAGCCCGAGTTAATTCCCTTATTATTACTGCTCAAGGTTACTCAATACTACATAAAATGAAGGTGTATATTAGTTCCAATCTTGATAATAGAGAATATTAAAATAGTGAAAATTTTTAAAAATTTCATTGATGTGGTTGTTTTGCTGAAAAAACCAACCAGCCAACCAAACCAAAATCATAGAGCATAAGATAAATACTTTTACTTCTACCTTCATTCTGATTCATTGATTATGCAGGCTCTCAAAAGTTTAAGTGAACCTTGACTGTGAAATGATGCCAGATCTTGAAAGAATTGAGATAAAATGGATTGAATTTCCTAATTTTTTCTTCCTGTCTCACAGGAGAGAAAAACATATCTTGTAATATAGAAGTTATGCACAACGATCAATAAAATATTCTCTTTTTTTAATCAAGAGCAAGATGCAAAATATTATATTAAATATACCCCTATGGCAAATTATTGACCTTGACCTACATGCACTGCATTTGCAAAAATTAGTGCTGCTGCATCTAAAGAACTCTCCAAAGAATCTGACCTGAACCATCCTTTTTTGACATATCTCAGGTTCAAAGTCAAAGATATTTGCTTAATTTGCCAACTTCTGATGGCATTTGAAATACCACCACTTGAATATCACCTCTCACTCGAGATTTACAGAGTGTATTGCACGTTGTCTCATGACCAAACAAAAGTAACATATTGAGACATCCTCCTTAGTTATTATTATATCACATAATTATTTTTTTAAAAAGGATACTTTTTATTTGGTAGTCTAGGTATCATAAAATACTTTTCAAATAAGAAGAAAGTAATAAAACCACTCAAAATCAAAGGGCTGTAATAAACTATTCAGATGGTGGCATTTGTTCACCATATTTCTGCTACTTCAAATGACAGAGAATTTAATTAAAATATAGTGTCCTTACAGGAAAAAAAAAAAAAAAAAGAAAAGGAAAAAAGAATGAAAATGTCAATTAAATTGTTTTAGTGAATAATTTGGTCATATCTCCTTCAATCTAATGAACAATAAAAGAGAATTTTTGCTTGTATTTGAAATCTTTATTCAATTACATATCCAAATACAATCCAGATGTCTCTGCACAATACTTTATGCATATGTTGAATAGCTTGTTTGTTCTTTTTGTTTGGTTACTAAATAAAGAGAAATAGTGCTGTCCTTTACTTATTGTTGTCTTTTCTTTTGGCAATGAGAACTGAGTGTGTTAACACCTGATATACAGCTTAGTAACTTCTGTAACATTTCACTGAGAGGAACCATTTTTTCTGTTTGGCATTATTGTCAGAAGATCTACCTCAGACTCTGTATTTTTGTAGTTTTACCTTCAGCAGATGATATGCTGTGTTCTGCTTCTATTCTGAAAAAAATAGCATTGTTATAGTCAATAAAACTGGTGAAATTTAAGGGACTGTTCTATAATTACATTATTTTTCTGTAGCGTACCATTCAATTGCTGGCTTTAATCAAATACCCAAGGCAATTATAATATGCATTTGAAATTACTCTGAAAACAAAGATTATCCTTTACATTAATAATTTATACCAAATATTACACATACACACAAATGTATTTTGCTGATAGCTCTGTTACTTTACCTCTTTGTAAGTTGTTTTTTTTTTCTGCTTCTACAAATCCAATGTAAATCATTATTATTTAAGAGTGGATTGCAACATTTTTGATGGAGGAAAAAATGCACACAGCTACTGCTGTTTCATTTTTGTTTTGTTTTGTTTTTCTGATGCATTAACAGTATTAAAAATGCAGTAAAAATTTATTTCCTTGAGCTGGTGTGAATGGTCAAATAATTTTGTGTCACTGAAAGTTCATATTAAACTTGTCTTAAGGTGTTATGTGCATTAATCTGTTGAATTTAAGAATTCAGAAATGTTTAAAATTATCATATAATTACCTTATCAGAAAAGATATTAACTTTTTCTCTACTTCAGTATTCAAAAGAACATGGCACAGTAAGACCTCAACTTTATTTAACCTCTCAGCAAAGAAAGTTGGTGCAAAATAGTTACTTTTTGTTCATGTTAAAAATCCTTCAACACTTTAGTGAAAAGCTGCCTCTTTCCACAAGGAGTACCTTTTATACCAGAATAGTAAACATAGCATATAAAATTCCCATTGTGACTCTCATGAAAATGTAGTGAAAGTGTTGAGAACAAAAGGTTGTGATAAAATTATATATATACATATATATAAAGCTTAATATAAAAAATAAAGATGTTGTTATTAAAAAAGGTTGCCAAGGCTGCTACTACAAATAAAAAATATAGCCATTCTATGCAGTTTTGCTTTTTGTCATTCATCTCGGGTGTTTCCATCTGGTCTGAGGTAGCTTTACACCAGGGCTTGCCTGCAACTCCTGCCAGCTGATGCTGGCAGTAGAATAACACTTGTACAGCACTGGGAAAAAAAACAGGACATGTTTTACACAACAGAACAAACTCACTATAGCAATGGATGTAGGAATTGGAGTCTAACCCTGGTAAGAATTGAGTAGAACAGCAGATTAAAGAGCAAGCCAACTTTAAAGCAGGTCTTAAAATACCTCAAAAGACAAACAAATTAAAGGAGTTCTTTATACACTTGAATCCAATCTCTAACCTTTGATTTTTTGTAGCTCATCTAAGGATGCTGGGATAAAAATTAGTTAGCAAGCATGATTTCTTTTTTCCAGTCTTCAAGTAAAAAAAATTGCTTAACCAAAAAAATTGCTGCCATTTTCTTTCTCATTTAAATTCTCTTTTTAACTATTAAATGCTTTAATCTATTCCTCAGTAATTTTGTCCCTAAAAATTCCTAAAAATCCTGTCATGTTACAAGATTTTACTTCAAAGTGTCATCAAATTCTTTCCTCTTGGCATTTTAAAACATAAATATTTTTGCAGCCTTCCTATTCCTATATTTGTTGGGCGTTTTTGTACTGTGGGTGTTTTTTTGTTTGTTTACTGCTTTTTTTTTCTGTTTCTGCTGCAAAACTGAATTTTCGAGTTGTCCAGCTGTCCTATTAATTGTCACAAATACAGTTTTGGGAAATTGCACTGATAGCAGAAAAAAGATATCTCCAACTCTGCAGGGTGCTGAACATACAAACTGTCATTGCCTTTTTTGGTGAATGTTTTGTCTCCTCCTTTCCTTCACAAAAAGACTTGACAGGAAGCTGCACTTCTGGATTATCTGTGGGGCAGCTGGTTATTACTTGCTGCATCTCTTCTTTACTGCCTTATGAAAAAGCCTGTTATCCATTCCCCTTATCATTGAATTGTTGATGCAGGGTTTTAGTTGTAGCATTTAAATAGGAAGTTATCATCATGAGAAACAACTACTGAAAGAGACACACTGTAACATAAATATATAAAATTTAGAACCAACTAGAAACATTCAGCTTGATGAAGGCAGCCTCAAGCTCACACAAATTCAAACCTAAAAAAATGAAAACAACTTCAAGAATGCAATCCATGTATTTTCCCCTACAGTTTTGTGGTAAACCGCTTCAATTATTAGATATTACAAAATTTTCCATTCTATTTCAAAAAGCAAGAAATTCTCAAATTTCCAAGCTCATTATCTCAGCCTTCACAGAAACCGTAGGTACGTCAAAGTAGAATAAATTCCCATTTTCCTGCATTGTGTGACAGCCAGGGATGTAAATCTGTTGGTGTAAGCATATGAAGTCAGCATTAACACTTTTTATTAGTGTTGAATCTCAGGTTAATCTGAGAAAACAGTCTCAGCACTGTTCTCTGCTAGGTTACTTATGACTGAAAGCAAAGGATGATTTGAACATAAAAATCTATATAGAAACTGATGATGGACAAGACCTAAGAGAGGACAAAAATAAATTCTCAACTCAAACTCTTACATGAGAATAAATTTAAAAATTCCCATATGAGTGAATTTAAGGAAAAAGCCTTAAGCTGTAAATGTGTTCATGGTATTACTAGTAGTTTTAAATCTAAAAATAAAGGAGGGTTTTCCTAAAAGACTTCTAAAAGAGAAACAACAAAAACTATTAATCTGGATTCAAGGATGAAAGGTTTAATTCTTAGATGAATATAGTGAAAGACACAGGAAAATCTACGCTAAGTTTCTGTAACAAAAAGGTACAAATAATTTCCTACTTTTCAGACACTATTTCATTCTTCATGTCCCTGTATAAATACATAGTAAATGACTGCTTACTAATATTGACTATTCTTTACATGACTGTCATACATTACTGGTATGCCAGAAGTCTAAACAATATCTTCTCTTTCAAAATTTCTATAGAACCCTGTATCCATCAAAAAGAAAAAGAAAAAAAAAATTGGCTTATCCTTCTTTACTAATGTATAATCAAGTCCTGGTCCCATGATTACTGCTGCTAGATCTTCAGTACAAATTTTTTTTCTGATGGCTTTCCAACATTTGTGCTATTTGTGTTGGACAACCTAAAGATGAAATAAAGAGCTTATGTGATGCTGTTCTGGTGCTGTAAGAGGACTGAAAGTATCAGAAAGAGTCTGTTAGTGGAAAAGCAATCCATGAATATTTTAAACATACTTAAACAGGTAGACCTTTTCATAGGGAATCAACATTCAGAGCATGTGGCCTTAGATTTTTTAATTCAGAACTCTGAGGCTTAGAGATAGATATAACGTAGAGCTAAACAATAGTTTCAGATGCCTGGCCTCTGCAGGCACAGTTGAGATGTTTTGGTTTTAATCTCATAAAAAGTTCTCTGTTCTCAAAACCTCTATTGTCTTCAATAGACAACAAAATTAGTAGCAGAAGACAAGGAAATAAACACTAAAATACCTAAATTTAGCAGATGGCAAAACTAAAGCCATAGAAGAAAAGAGATAGATGAAGAACAATCTCACAGTATAGGAAAGGAAACAGTTGTGGTGTAGAGACTGCTGAAATCCTTTTCTGTATACAGCCACCAGCTTTTGTCTTTCCTCTTTCAACAGGCCATTCAGCTGATGATCTGTAGTAACTGGATAGTTCACAGGGTAATTCAGGTTGAAAGAGATCTCAGGAGGCCCCTAGACCAAATTTCTACTCAAAGCACTTCAGCCGTGAGATCAGATCAGACTACTTTCTCAGGGCTTTAACAATTCTGGTGTGTTGGGGAACAGAGATTATGCAAACTTTTCATGCAGCCTTCTTCACCGCTGATTGTTCTCAGGGAGAAAAAGCTTTTCCTTATATCCACCTGAAACATACTTCTGCAGGTCACAGAACCACTAAGGTTGGAGGACACGTCTGGAAATCATCCAATCCAACATACCTATTCAAAGCATGGTCAGCTAGAGCAGTTTGTCCAGGACTCATGTCCAGTTGGAATTCAAACATTTCCAAGGATGATTATTCAAATTCTGCATTGTCCAAATGCTTTAGACAATCTGTTGTAGTGTTTGACCACCTTCACCATGAAAAAAAAACAAAACAAAAGAAAAAAACCCCAAACCATATGTTTAAATATAATTTCTTGTATTGCAATTTGTGGCTATTGCCTCTTGTCCTGTCAGTGGATAGCACTGCAAAAACTGTGCCTTTGTCTTCTCTACTCTCCCCACTGGGTGTTTATATGTGCCTTCTTTCTCCAGACTGAACAATCCCAGCTCTCTTAGTCTCTCCTCACATGTCAGCACACACGAGAAGCACCAGCACACACCCTGAGGCTTCCAGAAGATCCCAGAAGATCTAGAAGCAGAGTTCACAAACTGTCAGGCAAACCACTGTCTGCTAGCAACATCGGTTTGCACCGCTGTTTATTGAAGAAGCCTCCAACAAGGGAGAACTGAAAGATGATCAAATTATAACCTTTTCATCAAAACAGATAGTGCTATAGGGAATAAATTCTTTGGTGGAAACACTGAATTTTTTTCAGTGTTTCAAGATCTACAGGAAATATTTCTTTTATCTTTTTAACTCCATTGAATTTTGACTTCACTTTCAGGTCAAACTTTCGTGAATAAAACAGTTTATGTTAATGATTTTATTAAATAGGATTATTAGATATTTTCTCATCAATAAAATGTGCAGCAACCTTGTAAAAAATTAACTTGCTCATGCTGACCTTTTGATATATCTTAATTGAATCTTTTATTACTATTTCTATTTTGTGAATATTTTATCTGTTAGGTTTGATTTTGAACAAAAGGATATCTTCAAACACTGAACTTTCCTAGTTATTCTATATTAAAGAACACTGATCATCTTCCCAAAAGTACATAGCTTGGGGGAAAGGAAGGAAGATACAAAGAGGATTATCAGTCCAGAAATATTACAGAAAAATATATCAGAAAACAACAGTAATTTTCTCCATGTACATAAGCTGATAAATGCGTTGCAAAATGATAAATAAGCACGTACAATGTATGACCATGGTTAGTAATCCTTTCAGTAGGGGAGTACCATTTTGTAATCAAAATATAGTTTACCATATTTATTAAAAATAATAATTTAATTAATAATTTTGGAATGGATGTTAAGAATGCAGGGTATTTTCATGCTGAAAGAATGAGTTCAGAGCATAGACAGAAAAAGAAGTACAGAAGGGCAAACCTGGAACTCGTAGAAAAGGACATTTTGAAACAAAATAGTTTTGTGTGACTTTGTCATTTTGTAAAGGTAAATTAAGCTTTCTAGCAACAGTACTTTCAACCATAGCATACTCTGAGACTTATCTCAAAAATTTCTGCCTTACATTCTTTTGTATGTCCCCAATTAGGTTAGGTGCCGCAAACCAAAAATCTAAACTATGGCAGGAAGTTTGTTCATCTCAGATAGCTTGTGCTGAAATAACATTTCTATACCTTAAAAAAATAACCCCAGATGACAAAATATGCATTCACTACAGGTAATTTACATCATAAAGGCTCTATCATTTAAGCATTGTTATCCTCTCTATAAAGTCTTTCAATTCTGCTTTCCTAAAATTCTGCTGAAATTACCTTTTCTCCCCTAATGCATATTGCCATTTTTTTGCAGATATTTCACACTGATAGTGAAGCTTTCAGTATGATTTTGTCAAAAATGTGTCTCATACTATCGAGAGATTTTTGTACAAGGAGTTAGAATCAGATCTGTAAAAATAACAACTGCATTTTCCTAAAACAAGGTTTGGTTTTGTTATTTTGAGTTTTTTTCCCCACATTCATGGCCACTGCTTTACATACAGCCTTTAACACCGGGCTCTTATATCCCTGTTTTCTTCCCTGTATTCCTTTTATCCTTTGCCAGAAGTGGTAGATGTCAGGTGTTACAGCAAAGCACTCTGCAAAAATTACTTCCCACCCCTGTACTCATCCCTAGTGAGGTCACATCTGGAATGCTGCATCCTGTTCTGGACTTCTCAGTATAAGAGAGACAAGGAGCTCCTGGAGCAGGCCCAGTAGAAGGTGATAAAGATGATTAGAGGACTGGAGCATTTCTCTTATGAGGAAAGGTTGAAAGTGTTCTTTAGCTTTGAGAACAGAAGAATGAGAGGGGATCTTATCAATGTGTACAAATATCATAAAGTCAGGTGGCAAGAGGATGGAGCTAGGCTCTTTTAGTGATGCCCAGTGACAAGAAGAGGGACAAACAGGTACAAAATGAAAGACAGGAAGTTCCATCTGACTAGGAGGTTTTCAAATAGCATTCTCTAGAGATATTCAAAAACCTGTCTGGGCACAATCCTGTGCTTCCTGCTGAACCTGCTTTATCAGAGGAGTTGAACTAGATGATCTCCAGAGGACTATTCCAACCCCAGCCATTCTGTGAAATATCTCAGGTCTTTACCTCATATGTTAATGACATACATGCATTCTGGAGCATATCTCTTATGAAGAGAGACCGTAGAAGCTGAGCTTGTTTAATCTAAAGAAAACAAGAGTGAGAGGGGATCTGCTTAATGCATATAAATATCCCAAAGGTGGGTGATAAGGGGATGGTGCCAGACTCCTTTTGGTGGTGCCAAACAACAGAACAAGGAGCAATGGCTAAAAACTAAAACACGAGAAGTTTCATCTCAACATGATGAAGAATTCTTTATGTTGAGGGTGGCAAAGCATTGGAACAGGCTGTCCAGGGATGTTGTGGAGTCTCCTTCTCTGTAGGCATTCAAAACCCACCTGGACTAGGTGACCCTGCCTTGGCAGGATGTTTGGACTAGATTATCTGCAGAGGCCCCTTTCACCCCTAAACATTCTCTGATTCTGTGATATTGACAGATTTCAGAAAGTATAATATAATATTATATAATATTGTTATATAATATTTTATAATTGTTATATAATATTGTTAGCAACAGGACAAGATTTTCATTAGAAGGCTTTGAATACAACTACATAGATAAGTTTGATTAATTAATTGGAACAGCATATGAAGTATTTTTTCTCTGATTAGTGGAAATGTTTACCACATGTTATATTCATGGAAAATGGCTGTAGGAATTGGGGCCCTAACAGTCTCTAAAATATTACCATATTTTACTATTACAAATCATAATTCAAGTCTACCAAATTCAGTTGCACTATACATGTAAACAAGAGTTGAGACAGGCTTTTTAATAAATTGAATCTTATATGCTCATAATAAGGTAAAAATTCAACAATTGATTTAACATCAGTTGTCTTTTCAGACATGACTTGTACTTTTTATTTTTTTTTCTTTCTCTCCAAGTAGGGCATAGATTTCTGTCTACAGAGGTCATTATGCAATTCAATTCTCAGCCCAGTATCCTTATATTTTTTAGGCTTTTGAGGCTAAAGCAGAAGCTAGTCTCAATGTATCATTTCTCTTATACTCTCATAAACATTAGAGAAGATCTGTGATTTTTGTATATATTATGTTCGAGCTCTGAACTAAGATTGAATCAATTAGAGTGATTTTCCTAGTTAGAGATAAATATGTAACAACTCTAATCTCTGTTTAATGACATAAATAGCTTATATTTAGTTCTTCTGAAAATACTTGAGAAGGTTATGCTATACATAAATGCTGCATTTAAAGAGTTCTTTTCATATCTCAAATCTGAGACACATTTCCATTGTTTCTATGTTTCGCAGACCGCTTTGTATCAGACACTGTATGTACTAATACTAAAAGGAAGATCCATGTCCCAATGTGCATTTTAAACATAAGGCAAGAGGCAATGTGGGCATATGTAATGACAGCAACATAAACAAAACCAGTAGAATAATAATGACCATCAAGACAAACTTTCACCATCTTTTTTAGCAGTGCATGTTACTTCACAGGTTTTTATAGACATCTGAGAATTTTTTGTGAGATGGCCTAATCTACTGTGATAGATTAGGAATTAGGAACATTTTCAAAAGCAGTAAAAGGAGATTTATAATAATATTCTAGCTAGTTAAGGTCTTATCTTTTTCCATCAATTTCACAGCAAAGTTCAGTTTGTCAAAATATTTAGTGTTTGTAACTTGAAGACTTAAGGTTGGCAGATGCTGGTTGGGGTAGAAGCAAATAAACATGTGTGCACATGTGCTGGGGAAGGTCACTGATGCTTGCTTCTCCTGATCAGCAACTTTACACTGCCTACCCAAAAGACACAGGTCTTTTGTAACTGCTGTGTGAGATGAAGTTGTAATCACTGTAGTTTAGCACTGTCGAGGCTCACTTCAGTTCCCATGAAGACTAATCCAAGACCTGAAGATAGCAACTAATATGCGCAGCTACTGGTGAACTGCTTTCAGCAAAGTATTTGTAGATTTAACTTGTAATAATAACCATGCTTAGGTCCTGAATTTTGGTCAGCTAATTTTACATACAGTGTTATAACATCAGTCATACTGATAAAATGATTATGTCTTATCAAACTTAATATTTCTTTTTTTCCCAGAAGTTTAATGTGACAATTAAAATATAGAGAATAATCCTGTGTTTGAAATCAATCTTTAGCTACAGCTAAATTATTATTTCAATTAGTGTATTTTATTCATTTTTTTTTAATATTGCACACAGGCAATTTGGAGCAAAGTTTAATGAAATTCATTTTATAAATCTACCTTCATATATACCTTTTTTATACAAATCTCTTCTTTATTTGAAGCTAAACTAGAGGAAAATGGGGTGTGTGTGTGGGAAGTCCATTTTCATTTTTAATTTGCAATGTTAATCCCTAAGGCTTCTGAACTACAAGAGCAGAGGATAAGTTCGTGCTGTAGTTTTTGAAGTTATAAATAGAATAGTAAAAGAAATGATCCATTGCCAGAGTTAGTAGGGATCTACAGCAGAACATCTTGATGAGGAAGGAAATAAAAGTGTTGCCAAACCATTTTATTACTGAATCTAAGAGCAGTGTGTTCTATTACAAGACCCACCAGGACAGCTTCTGGAAAGTTGGAGATTTGCCTAGGCAACACCCTGCAAAAACACACAAAAGCCTAACGACCCTACACCCACAAAACACATAGAAGGTTTCTCAAGATGCATATACTTAAAAAAAAAAAAAAGAAAGAAAGAAAAAAACCCAGTCCATATAAATACCAAACAAAAAAACAAAGTGCCAATCACATTACAGTTGGAAAATAACAAAACTCTAAAATTCAAGGATTGTAGGATTCAACATGCGTGTTTTCTTAAAGACTGGAGAAAGAAATATTCTCTATATAATCCATAAGTGTTTTAGGAAGTACAGAATGTCCAGTGGGGCACAACTGATGGCCCATAGATCAAATCTGGACACAAAGATTTCTGTCCCTTCAGCACATTCCTCTTCAGAAAAGGCAGAGAGTAAATGTTTAAGCTGTTCATGGTGTTAAGATCCAATTATTGAGAGATGCCTCTGATCTTGATGTCTTAAAATCTAGATTATATAGATTTTAGTATAACTCCTTTAGCACATTTAATAGCACTTTAGCTAAGTACCTTTGTATTAGATTCCTGAAATACTGTTTAATATTTCTTGTCAAGAATTCCAATGGACAAAGATTGTAGCAAGGTAAAGAACATTTTGTCTGTAGATGTACTCAGAAAAGAAGACATAGCAGGCACATTTCTTCATATAATTAGGTCAGAAACCTTGAAATTGTTCCAAGAAGGAGAGAGATGTTGAGGAAGAGGAAGATAAGATGAAGATAAAGGGTTGTCAAGACCTCCAACTCAAATTCAGAAGGTGTGTCAGAGGTGGGGTGAAGGTGGTACTGTGGAACAGTCAGTTTGGGGAATTGGGTGGAACAGATGATATATGTGTTAGATATTATAGAATAAAATACACCACCTCTGTAACTTGGTGTGTATACTTGAAATGCTTCCTATACACCCAGTACGCTATAAAGAATTCTTTTGCTTTCTAATACTCAAAAAGAAGAGTTAGAGGGTTCTTTCTGGCCTTTTTAAGTGATCACTCAAATTAAAGTACAAATGGGACCATATGCTGGAATCAATAATATGGATTTTATATAACAGTAAATGTGAGGAAGAGAGACAGAAAGAAATAGGAAAGGGAGCATGGGGAGTTGGGAGGTGGTGGGTGGAGAGAGAGAAAGAGAGAGAGAGAGACAGAGAGATGAAGTAGAACATAGTCATCACTTCATGAATCCAGTGACACCCCTTGGTCACTCTTTACCCTGGGCTTCTTGATTGTGGGGGTCCCAAAGTGCTTCTTCTGAGGGTTCCAGCTTTATACAGTCCAAGTTCTGAGTATTCACAGTGTTGTTCCCATAACTTGGGGTAGCATGTGTATAAGCAGTTCCTTTCTTTCCCAAAGTCTGCCACAATGGGATTTTTTGTCTGGATGCATTAACCAGAATGTGGTAACCAAATCTCAGCTCCTCTAAGCCTGGAATTAGCACCTTGCCATTGCAAATTCCTCTCTTCTGTGCTTATCTCAAGTTCTCACTGTAGTGGCTTATCTTACGGTAAGTTCCTTCGACGGCCTTAACAGTGTTTGAGACAACTGGGATCTCTAAGTCTCTTACACATAACATTCAGACATTGAAAATCTGCCTTCTGCACACAGCCCACCTAGTTCAAGTCCCTGAACTCCTACATCTGTCTGAGAAGAGGAGGATCAAATGCAGGCACCTCTCTGCCTTCAGATGGCCTTAATACCCAAGGAAGGGATGATGGGGTTAGGTGAAGTATTGATATTGGCATATGGTTTTGCAGAAATTGGACCTCTCGGGTCTATCTACAGCTCTTCAGCTTTGTTTTTTTTGATGGAAGGATTTCTGAAGCTGTAACTTCAGCCACACTATTTTACTGAGCCTCCATAATCAAAAGTGCTAGGGAGCAATCATGAGTCTTAGATTTCAGATTTCTTCTGAACTTTCATATCACATATCTTTGACCTCAGAGATAGCTTTTGAAACAAGGGAAGTGGTTTAAAATATTACAAGTTGCAGTTACAAGGATTCCCCTTTTGCAAATGTATAATTCTCTCTAAATAAGGTATTCTCAGTGATGTTAGGTAGGATCTTCAACCTGCTTTTCACCTCAAGTGTCATAATCAGAATCACAATCTCATCCATAGCAAATATCTCTAATGAATAGAAAATTCTCAGACATCAGAAAAATTGTCTTTTCTATTCCTTTGCATTTTCTGTTTGTCAGAGGAAAAGCATACAGTAACTCTCACCCTGCCTTTCCACCTGCCCCTTAAAAAAATTGCATTTTCCATCGCAGAGCAAAACTGTCATATTCATAGCTCAGAAAAGGAAATAGCTGAACCTAAACACACATGGAACTCTTAGTAACCTAGACTGATTGAGAGCTGTATTTCCTAGATTAGTTGTAACTGCCTTTTAAATAAAAAGGCAGTTTTAAACAAACAAACAAAAAAGAAGAATTGTTTAAGTCAAAAAGACTGCTGAAATACAGGTACAGACAACATCACTTTTTCTTAACCCTCCAAATGTTGATACCTCTATTTCTAGAATTTGTTTATCCTGATATGGGCTTTAAACTATAGATTTCTAACACCTTCTTAATTTTTTTTGCTTTTTTCTCTTTTAATTTCCTAAAGCTAAAACCAGTTTGATCCTATCCATCTGACTTATCTCATTATAATTGTCTGATTGGAATTATCTTCCCTATGGCTTTACTAAGCCCATATATTACTTTGCCTCTGGGAATCTTCAGGGGAGTATCTTCACCTTCCTTCTTTCTCAAGTTTATTCTATATTTTTTTAAATTAGCCTATGAAATGGATTTATGAATTATATTTTCTTATCATCTGAGAACTGAAGTTGGATTTATGATACGTCTCACTGAGTTTGCACACAAATGGCATCTTTACAGGCAACAATGAATGTAAATAAACTTCTTAAGCACTCAAATCTCTTGCATACCAAAACAAACTGAATACTGCATGTTTGTTTATTTTCTAAGTGAATGAAATATCTATAAAATTGACAGCAAATACATGGAACAGATTTTTGTAATTATGGCTTGAATGTCAGACAATAATGTAATCTATAGTATTTAAGTTAGATTAGCATTAATGCCAATATATTTATCACCCTGTTCCCTCAGGACTTTGTTCAGAAGTTACAGAAGTCAAGGGAAAGAAATTCATTGAAGTCAATGAACTTTGAATTAGGTTCAGACTGTTTACTTATTTTGTCTGCTTTGATACCGAAGAAAGTGGGTTTTTTTCTTTTTCATAGCAATAAGATCTTTCCTTTACAGACTCCAATTCTGTATACTGTCAGCATAAAGACTAAGCAGCTGACAACATTTCTCAAACCATGATATTATGCTAATTTCTGGTGCAACTGAAAGCAGACTGCAGGAACAGAAAGATTTGTGTTGTAGATTATCTGTTTGTTTGGAAAGATACAATTTTTTTTTCAACTCACCAGTGCGTTGAATGATGGTTTTCCTGCCATAGTTATGTATCACATATAAGTGGCCTAGATTATAATAAACAAGTGGCAAATTTGGGTAAGGTGTTTGTGACACAAGTATGTAGCCTTTTAAAAAAAGAATATCCACCTTCTGAAAATTATGGCAGGTTTAACAGTACCTAAAATTTGGTCACCAAAAAAATGAAAAAACAAACAAACAAAAAAAAATCACCAAAGGAAAAACAAAGCAAAAAATCCAAGAGTTTAGACTGACAAATTACTATACATTTCTGCTAGGGATAGAATGCATGTCAAAAATATTAATTGTCATTCACTATCTGCCTTCTCCCATAAATGATAAGCAAGAATCCAAAAGCTGAATATAAAGAAGGACATGTATGTATATTGCCATAATAAATGGAAACAACCTGAATAGTGTCTTGGAGACATAACTCACATTTTATGGAGCATATCGTTGTATTTGGTTGTTTATGAAAGCCAGAATGGCATGACAAATGAGGTGTGACACAGTAAGTCAACTTTAAAATAAAATTAAATTCTTCTATTTTCGGATCTGCTACTTTGGTTTATGTCTCAACAAAACATATCCATAGGAATGGAATGATAAAATATTTAATGTATTTGAAATGTCAAGGGTTGTGGCAGTTCAGCTAGAGTTAAAGCCAGATGAAGAGAAGTTTGGCTTTCCAGATACAGAACAGAGTTTAGTTAGTTCCTCATGCCTAATTATGGTTTAGTAGCCATCAAGAAGTTAAAAACAATTACAATCACTAGGAAAATATATTTCAGGTCACTTGTGTTCACTGGGTCCTCAATATCAAGGGCTATGAATTATTCTTCAACATATTCATTTTGTAGAATCAGTTCATATACCAACTGATGCCGTGAGAGCCCCCCCCAAAAGCAGGACTCTGAGCCACGTTAGTGTAGGGTAAGATAAAAAGTAAATGTCCTTTAATATCACAGGCC
>JAWWLZ010000082.1:69641737-69654628 GCA_035041345.1 Poliocrania exsul
TGTTCTGGGACAGGGGTAATGATAGAAAGGCATTAAACTTAAACTCTGAGAAATATTAACCCTCTAAAAATCTACAATTACTCTCTTCCTAAAATCTACAAAATGTGAAAATCAGAACAAAAACCCCTTTGGCATCACAACAACATAACATTGGACATGAAAACTATTGAGTTCTTAACTACATAAGTAGTATATTACAGTAAAAAAATATCAGGAACAACCAACTAATTTTGGATGTTTTACATGATGTATAAATATTGCCTGTTAAGTTTCTTAAATTCTTATGAAACCCATGACATAAGTGAATATTGCCCCCACAAAATTTTTTATAAGTCCCTCTGAAAATGGCATAAGATGCAAGTTATTCAATTGAAATCATGACTACACTATTGTAAAACCAGTTTAGAACTACAATCATGCTGAAATAAATCTTAAAATACTTCAGAGTAGTTCTATTATACTGCATTTGATCTGTCAATAGTAATCATTTTTAATGATTTCTTTCTCTTTTCTCTTGCTTTCTTGTTTTCATAAAAACAAATATAGAACATAACAAAAATTATTATCAAAGCACAACGCTATTCTAACATAAAAACACGGCATTTGAAAACTGTTATTTAATTATTGAAAGTATTTGAATCTCTTAAAAGGTTTTTCTCTGCCACACTCTTGTGAAAGCTGGCTGGGAGTGTTGATCATAGGCTATAATACCTCTCTCTCAACAGTAATAGTAGCATCCCAGGAAATGCTTTACCAAAGGGATATACAGTGAGTCAGAAGCATTCTGTTGAGAAGTTTTGAGTTAAGATTGAGCATAGTGAGAAACTTGAAAACAGATCTCCCAGTTTTGCAGACAAGTTCTCTGTGCCTTTGGGGAAGACAGGAACCTATATGCATACCCCTTATGCTCCAAAGTGGGTTTGTATTTCTGGGTTTGTTGTTTGCTTGTGTTCTGAAAATAGGGCCAAACTGCCCAGAGATTGCAAGGAAAAGTTAGATACATATAAGAACTTTTGTACCTCTTCAATAGAGATGCAGAAGTTGGTAACAGCATCTATTTTATCACTGCACTTCCAAAATGTGAAAAGTAGTTCCAGAGAACATAGAGATTCCTCTTCCACAAGAATGGACAGTGACAGGACAATAGACAATGTGCACAAATTGATTCAGGGGAAATTCTTTTTACATATAAGAAAAAAAAATCTTCACCATGTGAACTATTAAACTTTACAATGGGTAGTCCAGAGATGTGATGCCATCTCCCCTGCTGGAAATATCAAAGACTTAATTTGACAGGGCCTTGGATAACCTAATCTAAGGTCCACTGTAACCTATGGAAGGTTACACTAGATGATCTCTAGAGGTTCCTTTCACCTTAAACCTCTCTGTGATGTTGTGAGAGGCAACATTTGCTAAAATCCAGGTTTCCTAAATTCTTTGTGATGGTGGGTTTTGTTTGTACATTGCAATAATAACTAAACTACCACAGCTACAAGGAACTTCAAGAATAATCTAGACTCCAAACATGTTTTAAGGCAACATAAACTGTACCTATTATCATATTGATGATCTCAAAAACCTTACTTGACCAATGCCTTATAATCACTTCCATAAGGAAATTGTTATATTCCTTGCTCCTAACTTAAAGCTTTCTCACTGTAGTTTAAGCCTATTAACTCTTTTCCCATCATCTGTGGGCAAAATTTTTTTTATTTTTCTAATCAGTTTTGATTGTATTTTTTAATGTACTTCCGCTGACTCTTCTTCAAACTAAGCAACACCTTCATTCTGCCTTTCCTGATGGGTACTAGCCCTAGATGTTTAAAATAGAAAAGCTCACAATTCTCTCTATGGAGACAGCTATCATAAAAGACTTTGTGCATAGGGCCTTCCTCCCCCCACCTGTTCATTGAAATAATTGGGAATTAGTACATAAGTACTGCAGTGGTCCTAAATATAGTGATTGTTCAATGCAATGATTGGATTTTTTTGTTAAATCATCTTTTTGTCTTTGATGTCAGAACCTTGCAAGGGGATATTTTCCTGTAGCAGAATTTGCTTCTTATTTTATCTGGATATAGTGTGGGTACTCAATCTGATTTATTTTATGAAGTCCCTGAAATAAATATGAACATTTTAATTATAGAAAAACAAAGAGAAACTTAAATGAAAGACTACTTGGGGTTTGTTTGTGACCTTCTAAATAATCTGTAAGCAAATTTTTCTTCTTTTCCATTCTTTTTGTTGCTACTGAATAAGTGAAATAACCCACTCCGGCAGCTCACAATCATTCATATATGTAAACATTAGCTAATGTAGTGTTAGCAAGCCCAGGATAGTAATATTGCCATAAAATACTAGGAGTTGCAAATGAGTTAATATGCTGTAGAACTGAGCCTGAAATCAGAATCCAAATGCAAATCTTTGTAGGCTGTTCATAGCTTTAAGCTCAATGACTATTAAAATTATTTCTAGGAATTTTAGCCTATCACTAATTCTAACCTTGCCTAATTTTTACTATGCCATGCAGAAAGGTGCAGAAATTATGACCTAGATTGAATAGTTCAAAGAGAAAGAACACACAAGGGACACACTGATGTTAGCATCCTAATTAGAAAATGAAATAGTTAACTAGAGATGAAACATTTTTGTTCCATAATAGAGAAATTGTTCTAAGAATACATGGCAGTGTTAGCAGTCACTATCTCTTCTATGGAGAAAAACATTGGCTTATAGCATTCAAAAATGTTGATATTTTTCCTTATTGAAGAGTAATGCTTGGACATAGCTATTAATTTTATTATAGATCAGAAATAGAGGCAGCACAAAACAGACATTTAAATTAGATCAAAGGCCCTAGTTAAACTAAAAAGAGACAAGAAAAGCAGTTAAAAATGACACTGAATATTCCTATATGCCAATGTAAAACATAAAAAATAAACCCACACAACAATTCTTCATTTGATGTTTTTGTAATCTAACAAAAACTGCCTTATACTATATTAAAAATATTCTTGATTATGAGGGATTACAAAATACTTTAGAAATGTGGCAACTATTAAAAAAAGTTCATTTATTAAACTGGAGAGAGCCACTAGATATTATTTACAGTGTGTTTATTGAACTGGTAACCCCCATATGTTTGACATCCATTAGAAGAACACTAGTATTTAATGCAAGTTGATACAGGTGTGAATGAAACTTGAAAATATTTATAGGTACCAGAAAATATTTTCTTCCTAACAAAACATTAACAATAGGTGATAGAATAATTTCCTATTGCCAGTTGTGACACTGCAAAACATACAAGTACAGTATCATTAGTGCTGAAACCTATGGTCCAGACACAACAGAAGATTAGGCAGAATAAGAGCTGCAGATAAAGTCAGGATAATCATTCACAGCTGAATGTTTTGCATGTCTTCTGATTGTTGCAATAGGTCAAAATCTTAAAGCAATTACAGCAAAGAGAGAAAAAAAATCCAGTATTTTATGTAAGTGAAGGGATAATAATAAATAAATTAATTTTAAAGATTCCTTCCAAAAAGACCACATCACATCACATCTAAGATATTTGTATAGAATTAGGATACCAGTCTGTACACTTAACGTCTTCCAGAGGGCAAGCAGAAAATGGGGGACACAGAAAGGTCTCCAAAGATATTATTTTCCAAGTCATCCAACCCACTAAGAAATAAAATAATCAGAACAAAAGAGTCATTTTATATTTATGGAATCATTTCAATACATACCTACATTGAGGCATACAGATTTTCCATCATGAGGTAATAATTTAAATGGTAGGAAAGGCACAGTGTCAAAGAAGAAATTGCAGAACTGGAGAATAGTCAGAGAAAGAAACAGGCATTTGGCTAGAAAACAAGCAATACTAAAACTGAGCAACAAATGCCAGTAATGTGTCAAGGTATGTAGGGAAGAGTCCTTTATGTAATGAGAAACAAATAGTCCCCATATATTCCCCACATAGCTCAGCAAAAGATGCTGGCCAGAAGTAAGCTCAAAAAAGGCTGTGATCAGCCAGTGAGCCAAATTATTAAAAAATAAAAATGTTTGTTCAAGTAACTTTTTGTGGTCAGAAGATGAAAAGGGTTTAGGGAGAAAGGAAATGGAAAATAAAACAGAGCATGATCAAATGACTTATTGGACCAGAAGTTGCCCCCCATTGAAAATTTCTACAGTTTGCTAAACCTCCTAACAGCATACAGATAAAAAATAAAAATCTTTAATACCCATTCACATGTTTCCACAATGCCAATATACTAATCAAATCAGTGGCTGACTCTCCATGAACAGTAAACTGATACTTTCTTGCTGACTCACTTCTACTGCTCTTAACACACACATGGAGGAAAAGCAGCTAATCCCTGGATCTTGTCATCCTGTGATTGTCCAGGAACTATTGCTTAGAGGTGTGTTAGCAAGTCACATGGAAAAAGTCTCTGTCTCATGTGCCAAGAAATCCTTACAGAGCAAAGACAGGCAGTGAGAATGAAACAGAATTTCATCACCTGACAAATGCAATAAGGTCACTCCCAAAATAATCATGTCTTTTAAGAAGGTTAGACACAAGTACAAGAAACTTGGAAGGAGAGATAATAACAATGGTAGCTTTCATGAAACAAACATATAAACAAACCCAAACAAGCCATAACCATAATTTTGTACCTTCAACTTATCTTCTGCTTTATGAATCACCATTTTTTGATCAAAGATTAGAAGAATTAATGATCAATCACTATTAAAACCAAATCACTGCTTGTAAGGGTACTGGGAAGAAAATATAAAACTATTCTGATTTTCTCTTGTATTTCTATCCAAAAGTCTTTTAATTTAAGGAGCTTTTTGCTCTGTTTTTAATTCAATATTCTACTGTTGAGTTGCATTTCCTAGTTTTGAATTGTCATATAAAGTTTATTAGTAAACTATTACTATAAATAAACTATTAGTTTATTTATAAACTTTATTTTATAAAGTTTATAAATCAATTGCACATTATATGTGAATTTATTTATATACAGTATGAATTTTTCATGTATATTATTCTAGTATTATACATTCGTCTTTTCTAATCCAAATAAGTCTTGGCTACATTTGTTCACTTAGTGTTATTTTGTAAAAATAAATTATAACCATTAAGCATAATTCTGGTAGTCCAGGTTTACTACCAATTCCAATTAATTTATCACTTGGTAGCTGAATAGACTTAAAAATATCAAGTCATTAAAGAATTTAAGCTACAAAAGCAAAAATATTGCCTTTGCTCACACATGCAACTTCACTTGAGATTGATAGAAGTTATCTGGAAATCACTAAATGTAGCTTTCAACTCTGCTGCCCCTCATCTTCTGTCATCCTATTTAAGACATATTAATATTTCTGAAAGTCATTCCACTGTTTCACTGGGATTAGTCCTATAAATATCAGAGAATTACTTTAGTAACTTCATAGTATCTGATAAATACATGGAAATTGCTTCCTTAAAAGTTGCCTTGTAAAATACAAATTATTTGAATATCAATTAATCAGCATTGCATAATGGTACAGAAGACACTAAATTGCAAGAAAAAGTTAACTACCTTTCTGACCAAAAATGGCCAGGTACATAATAACAAAACATAGTTGCAACCCAGAGGTTGCAAAGAAGGCAGAGAAAGAAATGCATCCGTAAAGCACCCAGAACAAAATTAACCATGGCATGTTTTGTTAAAAATTACACTTTTAATTACCAATAGTAAATTTATTCTCAGTTTTTATCAAAATGTGATGTATTTGTATTATGAAACCCAACTCCTTTCTGAAGTCAACAGATAACTAATAAGTAGGATACAACTTGGAACCAACAGAATCTGTAACATTCAACACAACAAAAGGATGTGACATAGATCACACTCTCAGAATATCCATTAAACCTTTTTCAAAAAGGACTCTATACAAAGTCAGTAATGTATTTTCGTTTCCCTGAAAATCCTTATGTCATGTAGTGACTCTAAAAGCCTGTGACAAATCTCATCTTCATCAGCATTTAAAAATTGCAAATGCATATTGCCAAGGACCTGCTCAGAAGCATTCCCTGGCCACACATTCAGGAGATGGACTAGTATTTGCCAGTGGTTTTTGGTGTCTGATGATCATTTTAGTTACCATGTTGTAGTGTAAGAGTCTCAGAGCACTACATTCCAAGCTATTTAAAGGTTTGCTTGGTTTTTTTTCCTTGCTTTCATTTATTGGCTGTGGTTTACTCCTTGTTTACTACTAGTCAAAACCAAAATTATCTTCATCACATTTTCTTATCACTTTTTCAGCGCTATCATGCTCAGAACATATGACTGATATAAGAAAACACAATGTCAAAATACCAATAGGTACCTGATTTTTCAGTAAATGATAAAATAGAGCTTTCAGTTCTTTTAACTTTTTCAATTTAACTAATTTCTACTTACTTTTGAAATTTCTTTTTTTTTCTGAAAGAACACAAATAAAACAAAATTTTGGCCTGCTTTTCATTACACACAAACAGAAATAATAAGCATAGAAAATATTATTTTATTATAATATTGAAAAATTTCCCCCATCGATTTATTTTGATTGTTGCATTTATAACTGCAAAATACATACAAATTTTGACCCTGGACATCTAAAAAACTATTTACTTGTGCATAGCAATGTAAATGACCCTATAATTTAGAAATCTTTATATATCAGAAAAAAAACAAAAACAAAAACAAAAACAAAAACAAAAACAAAAACAACATTTAAAAAATGAGGCAATTGAATCCCTAGAGAGATGGGTAGCTGAATGGTTTCTAGTCTTCATTTAACATGGATGAAGCTAGACACAATGTTGAAACTTTAACAATCCCAACTAACATAATGAGAAACAAGACTGCCTCATGTTATATTCATGTTATTCTGTTTAATGAAAAAAACCCTCATACATCAGGAGGTGGTCTGCAAGACTTGTACTACTCTCATTTTAGGCTTCATGAGTAGGTTTCAGGTAAAGAGAGAACTACACACAGAAGAAGGCTTCTTTTTTCCCAATTTATTTTTCCAAGTGTTCATGTGTGAATACAGCAAATACTAAATTGACTGAAAAGTAGAAAATATAGCTTAAATTTATTCATAAGGTACAAATGGATTTAAAAAATAAGAAGAAATTTCTAGATGTTCTTCTAAACTAAAATAAATGATAATAGTTTCCATCAACCATCTGCTGTTCCACGTAATATTAAATATTTTGAAATAAATCTATTTGGCAAATATTTAAGGAATTTGACCCAAGAGTTCTATTTACTTAATATATTCTAAAGTTGTCATCAATACAATGAAAAAGCTTCAGGTAAAGGTATATCAAATACGTTAGACACTCCTGAAAACAGAACAGGATAAAGGAGCATTTTTTCTAAAGTATTTTGTCTTCCTTCACCAAGCCTCTCTATTCACACAGCAGCTATCATGTGGTATATGCTGTGCTTTAATAAAAATGAACTATAGCCTTATTAACAAAAGGAAGTGAACAAATTTTGCTTTAATAAAGAAGGTCATGCATAAGATTTTTCAACAACTGTTTTGGTAATGACAATCTTTATAGTCCTTGCAAAACGAAACCGTTTTGTGGATTTATTGTTCAGAAAGGCCTGTTGCTCATGAAAATTAAAAGCAATTTCCACTGGCAATACAATCTACTATAAAAATACATTAGATGTCATTCATGTTTCAAGGTAAGAGCCAACAACCAAGTTCCAGCTTTATCTTACATAAACTTTCTTGCTTCTCCTTCTGTGGCTTCAGGTATCATGAATTTTGAGACAAGAGACTGAGAATCAAAAGTGCACTTTCAATGTTTATTCCTGAAATGACAATAACAACAACAACAACAACACCAAAAGCCCAGTCATCCCAATTTATTTAAGAGCATTTTCAGTACCTGCTGAAGATGAGATTCTATTTTGTGGTAATATTGGTGGGATTCAGTTGCCTGAACATTAGTACCCAAATGTCTTTATAGATACTCTAAAGTTCCTGAACATATTCACATTAGACCTACATTTTGCAAGAACACCTCTTTTGTTGTTAAACAAAAAAAGGAACAAGGTTGTGTGAAATTTAATTGCCTGAATACAGATTTCTAGCATCACTGCAGGATAACCCACCTGGCCTTTAGTTCTTCCAGGATGGTGCAAGTTGTTTGTTGTATCTGCCAGCTCATTCAGATGTCTCAGAAAGCCAGTATCTCAGTGACATAATTTTGTTTGTAAATATCCATGAAAAAATGTTTTTGAAAAGTCTTTGAAAAAGACTTTGAAATATGAACTAGAAAAATATTAGACCTTACCTGAAAGGCATGTCATAAACAAAACAAAACAAAGAACAAACAGAGAAACAATACAAAACAAAAACAAAACAAAAAAAAAAACCACCCCCAACCCCCCCCAGTTTGGAGTGTACATAGATTTCCTGTTTTCTTTTCTTGCAGTATTGAATATAGATTAGACCAGAAATAAGAAAAGAGAAAGCAGAACTTCATATGCACTTCCAGTCATCTAAAGCTGAAAGATATCGTTCTTTCTGTTCTGTATCTCTCTCTCTCTCTGAGCCAATAGAGATTAGCTCAGTTGGTTAGAGCATGTTGCTAACTAACAAGTAGTTTGCTGGTTTGATCCCCATTGGGCCATTCATTTAAGAGCTGGACTCAATGATCTTTGATGGTCGTTTCCAACTCAGATTCTGTTTTCTGAGGAAGTCATAATATTGTTTTTTCCAAGCTGTACACCTGAAAACAGAATTTTCTGTATTTCATTACTTTCTTCTTCTTGTTCTTTTTTTTCCCTTAACTTAAGCAATATCTCTTACAGCAGCTGTCCACTTATTTTACTGACATCTACCTGTAGAACCTACACACAATTCACTTACCTCACAACCCTTACTTCTACATATATATATTTTTACAACTCTCCCACTGTTTTCATGAAAGTAGAAGAGCTGCTGTGAGAATCCTGGAAAAGTAGGCCTAATAAGGATGAAAAAAGGTCCCTTTATGGCACTGAGTGGGAAGCAATAAAAGATTAGAACATGTAAAACCAAAGTAAAGACTGGAGAAAAGCTGATGACTCATATTTGAAAAATGTATGCTTAAGACTGACAGAGATTAGGACAGCTTTATCTTTACTGAAGCTTTAATAACTTCACTGTAGTTACATCAGAGACTCAGCTATTGTAACACAAAGAACCCACATTTATTGCTTTTTAAATATTTGGGCTTTTTTAAAGGTGTCATTATTTTTTAGCCTACTGGGACTGCGAGCTCTGAAAGATGAATCCTTACAGGAATAATCTGGGACTGATCCATGTACACAGCGCTGCTGCAGCATGAATCATTCCTAAACTGGCAACTCACCCTGCTGTCAAGAATTTAGTATTTACTGTCACCTTTGGTGCTATGTTTAAGTAGTTAAATAAGTGAAGCAATTTGCCTTTTCAGAACTTTATAAGAAAATCTTTTTCCTCTTTCTGACTTCCCACAATTAAAAAAAAAAAAAAATCCTGATATCAATTTAACCAAAATTAAATACAAAATTTCAGGTACAACTTAAAAGGAGAAATGCAAAGGAAGTCTAAGTGCAAAGCTTTCTGTTGCCTATTCCAGTTTTTTCTTTAGGCTGAGAATGAAAAGGAGTCTTCAAGCCTGTGGAAATATATGATTATTCCAAAGCCTTCCTGTAGCAGGTAAAAATAAATATCCTATAACTTCAGAAACAGAACCTGACCATTTAATGGAAAGGTTTATGAGACATGATTGCAAGAGCAATCCCCATAGTGTGGATAACCATATGCAAGCCCAAGTAACATTTATTTAAAGTCACTAGAACAGAAAGCAATTATAATCAGTGATTATACAAAAAACAAATGAGTAAAATATAAACAGAAATTGTCTGTACTTTTCTCCTTCTTTCACTTCAAGAAATATGTCCTGATTACATATCCACATAGTGTTCTGAATGTATTAGAGTAAAAAAAAAAAAAAAAAAAAAAAAAAAAAAAAAAGGATATACATACACAATGGATCTGCCACAAGTTATAATTTTGTTCTTCACACTTGTCGGCAGAGACTAATCTCCAAAAATAAATATTTCCTAAACCAAAATTACATTACAAAAATATTTAGTTCATTTAAATTCAGAATCACATCCTAACACTTCAGACCTTCAGATGTTTTGTTTTGAAATTAAGCCATTTGCCCATAGAGTGTAATCAGTTTACATGTATTGTTCTAGTTCAGTCACTGTTTGACTTGATCTCTGATATAGGTCTTTCACCCTCTTATATTTAAATTTTCTTCTCTCTCTCTCTCTCTCTCTCTTTTTTTTTTTTTTTTTTTTTTTTTTTTACTATTTATATGACAATAGCATCATGACAAGATAATTTTTGTGCTCATGTAAACCTTTCCTTCCATGGTGCTTTAAGAAACATTAACAACAGTTGCATTTTCCTCACTTTATGTGAAGATTGAATATCCAGCTGTTAACTTAATTAAGTCTGCCACAGGCAAAGATCTGGCTTTATGTACCTGCAGAGAGAACTTTCATGGTGCTTTAATGACTAGCTATAGATTGAGCAAAGTAACTCAAGAGACAATGCAAGAAAAGCTTAGCTCAAATGGAGTGCCAAAACTATCAATTTCCAAATAGGAGACTTGTTTGTCTCTCATGACAGTGAACCACCACAAATTACTTGCTTTAGCACTGCTAGTTAGTCTTTTGCCACCTGACAGATGGAAGTAAATCAGTTGACTTATGTTAGTTACTTCCAGGAAGTGAGAATATTTAAATCTTGGCAGAGTTTTGCATCTGTGAGGACGGCATCAGGAGATAACGTAACAGCAACCCATTATTTATACATAAAGCATCATCTGAAGAGTGATGGGAGGGGTGGTAGAATGACTGACAGGAAATATGGGGCAAAGGAAAGGCATCATTCAGCCCTTTCTCAAAAGCTTTCCCACTTGAGGGGAAAGCTTCTGACTGTTCCTCTCTTGCAGATTTAATGTTTTTACAAAGCCGAACACAATTATCACCAAGATATGTTTTAATCATGCATATATATGTGTGTCTATGTGTGTATATATATGTGTGTGTCTATATGTGTATATATATAGGTACATAGACATACAAAGACACACACACACATATATATGTATGTATATATGTTTATATATAGATGTATGTATATATGTGTGTGTGTGTGTGTATATATATATGACATGTCTACAGGTTTTCTAAAGAGTTGTTTGACAATTTAAACCAGTATCAGTGAGTAGTAACTCAATACACCTCCACTGAAAATAAGAAAATAAATTTGACAACACCAAAAATCCCTGGGATGAATTCTCTGCAGAAAGATGGAGAATAAGTTTTTTCATTACAGAAAAGACTAAGTGATATTTGAAAGTTTATGAAACATCTTTTAAAACATTTTGACATGTAGCTCTAAAATCCAAGCTGATGATGTGAACTTTGGACTACTGCCTGGTAACACCTGCCCATGTAAGAGTAAACTGCATTTCAAAGCACACAAAGATTGATTCCCAGTTTGCTTTTTGCAACTTTCCCTTTTTAATGTAAATAATAATAATTTAGAGAACAGCTGGGATTTCCATGGTACCTCATGTTCTCCTAGTGACCGTCATTTTCACAGGATTAATACTGCCGTAATTGCAATAAGTTATTTGATAGATATGGGCTTTCAAACACTTTTATTTCATTCAAAATCAGATGTGATATCATGTAATTTAGGATAAAAGGTAATAGGATCATTATTTAAATTCGTTCATATTTTGACTCAAAATTCAAGCTTCTACAGTTCATGACAGGACTTCTGTCCTAGTTCAGCAGGTAGGACCAGTTTATCACTGTGTGGGTGAGACCAAAGCTATGTATTCTACCGCCTCTATTCATTTCCCAAGAACAATGGACCATTTGCAGCAGCCCAGGGCACACCCAGCTCCTCAGGATGTAAGCTGGGTGTGAAAGAAGCTTGTGAGATAAGAGCTGTGATAACTCCCCTCCAGGGAGTCGTTAGCACCTTCACACCCAGCCTGAGGTGTCACATCTGCTAATGGACAGTCAGTGATTCCATAATACCCCATGACTCACAGAGTCAGATGACCCATTGTGGAACTCCCCGCCCTGAGGGAGAGACTGGGTGCTCCCACCTGAACCTGAGGGTACATAATCTGGGGGTTTGAAGACCTTGAAAAAACCACTTCTTGGATCCAGAGGAGGAGCAGAACCTTGACAGGAGGAGACCATTACTTTCAACCAGACTGAGACCACCACTTTTGATCAGACTGGGACCATCATCTGCACCAATAGGTCTTCTCGCGTCCTTTTACTTTGGACTTGGGGGAGCCATGTGGGGGTTGTGCCCCAGGGTACTGGGTTACATTTTTGGGTTTTGTGGGTTAAAACCAGTTTCTCTTTGTGCCATTGCATTTATTGTAATATTGTTATTAAATTGTAACTCGGATTTATTATCTCTCTTGTGTTGAGTTCATTTCTCCTACCAGTTTATCTTTAAACCAGCACAACTTAAAATTTGTTAAGGAGATAAAATAAACTTTTCTGGGAAATGTCATCAAGGAGTGTTTAAGAGGATTTTTAATTCTAAAAAGAGAAAACTAGTTCTATAGCTATAAAACACAGTTTGCTATTTAGATTGCAGTCAGGTAAGCTGGTATTATTTTACCTCTGATCATTAACTTGACCACCCTAGTGCTCATGAAGGATGCTACAGTCTTAAACTGCACCATCCCCTTAAACTGCACCATCCCCTTGTATCATCAGCACCTTCCTGCTTACACATACATTTACT
>JAWWLZ010000082.1:69659276-69672156 GCA_035041345.1 Poliocrania exsul
ATTTTGTTTGAATTCAGGGAAGTAGAAACATTTTGTTGTTACTCTTTCTGTTTCTTGCTAAGTGTCTTTTAGAGTACATACAGATCTAGTGTTATAGACTTTACTTTGTGTTAATTGAGGAGTAAAAAGTTATTTCTTGTTATATATATAACTTGTGTAAGTGTGTGTTATATTGTAGTTCTCTCTTAATTTCCTCTTTTCTGTATAAATATATGTAGCTAGTTTAAGCATAAACCTGATTTAGAGGTTTTTTTCCCCTCTCCCTCATTCTTTTTTCCCTTAGCTGGTTGGGGGGAGGAAGAACCCTTTTCACTCTGTCTTGGACAGTTGGCGTTTTGCCAGCTCAACCCAAGACAATAGTGCTTTATATTTCACATTTAAAATTTTCTAGTTAGGCAAGTGAAAAACAGTTGAGTTGCTCTCTATTTTTTCATGTCATTTTTTGCTTAAATACTATTTACTGAACTAGCTAATTTTGACCATATTTTTACAATAATTCTATTTACAAGTTTATCTACCCTGCCAATTGTCACAGCTTGATTAAGCAAACACTCTACACTCATCCTACACTAATGTCCTAAACTTTAGTCTCCTTGTAAAGTACAGCAGAAACAAAAAGAAGAATAAAGACAGAACACTAGAAGTTGCATTGAGGCAAGAGAATTTGACTTAATATATAATAAGGTCAAATATTTAAAAGGAACAAATGGAAATTCAAAATATGTATCTTGAAACATTTTACATTTTCATAAGTAGATTCTTTTGATGTTTTTGCATATTATAGTTTGAAAACCACATTGAAGAGAAGCTTTCAGTTTAATATGTAAAGTAGACACTTTGAATATTATGTAAGATTCACTTAAAAAACCAAAATGTTTTATAATTAGGATAAATACGTAAGCAAAGTGATCATTGACATTAAGATTTCTCCATAAGTTGTGAGTGTTTCCTTTTGCAGGAGCACAACATATTTCTTGATGCCAGTTTAATTTAATTGGATGCTCTTTGATACTGTGGAGCAACTGAAGTGTTCTTAAAGTGGTAAGCTGTATCATAAAAGTACAACTAATATGCTTGGGAAGCTGATTCTAGAAAATATACTTTTGTCAAGGGAAAAGAAGAGTGGAAGGGGGAGAGGAGAGGGAGAGAGGAGGGAGGAGAAAATGTCTTTCATTGTCACTTTACCTGGGTAACAAAATAATGTAAAGTACAAGTTGGCAGTGGTATTTCAGAATACAAGTAAGCAAAACACAGTAAAAAAAAAAATCACACCTTTATAAGTTTTCAGAACTATTTCTAATGAAAAAAAAATAAAATTTAAATGATAAATAAACACCAAATCTATAAAATATCTAAACCTCCTTTATTCTAGATTAGTATTTCAAAATTATTCACTATTATATGGAATTGTGAATAAAATCATAATTCACTTCAATTCACAATGAAATGGAAAAGATGATAGTAAACTTTACTGGAAAAAATATACTAAGCATTAGGAAAACATAGATCTGGAGCACAGTAATACTGTCTCTTTCAAAAGGAAATGTTCAGGAATGGCTATGTCTCAGTCAAGACAGTTAAATGTCATATAGAGGTACAGTAGAGGAAGTATAAACTTTGTAGACTCTTGATGGAAGCCATCACACAAAATATCTCATTTCTAGATATCCATATTGCACAAATGGATAATCAAATATGCAGATTTACCAGTCATTTGAGAAGAGCTCCAGGGAATTCATTTCATAATCTAGTGGAGTTGATGCTGCTGAAGGAAGGAAATGCAGTGTCATTTAGTCTCTGCACAGACTGAAGGTCTTCACTAGCCCCAGTGCAAGAAGTCCAGGTCTGGGTTGTTTCTTTCTCCCTGAGAGAGAAGGGAGTGGAATGGATGGAATGAGGATGAGGATTAAATTTTTTCTTCCAGTCAAGACAGAGTCAATAACAAGTGTTTATCTGCTCACATCTAAAATCTGGAGAGAAATCTTTAAAGTTCCTTCTCAGCTTTGTATTCCTTCCTCCTCACTAAAATCAATAACTATTGTAGACCTCTGAGTGTGTTTATCATTCTAGTTTGATAAAAAGCATGTAAACCACTGAGATTGCACAAAGGGAAAATGTGTATTTGAGTGGTTTTTACACTTTGTGTTTTTGTTCACAGAAGCATTATTATCTCATTGAAGGATTCTGTCCCCTAAAGTGATCAGCGTGTTCAGCTTTACAATGTATCCTCAAAAGGAACAGCATTGTGTGTGAAGGATCCTGACTGCTTTTAAGTTCCAACAAAGTCAGAGGTCATTATCACAAATTTCTTCAAGAAAACATCCTTATTCTTGAAGGCAGAACCCATGGCAAAATTGGATACCTAAACAAATTTCAAAGTTAGGGAGAAGTTTTCTGAAAATAATCTGTATAAAACAATTGACAGCCTTATCAGGGCAGAGGTTTGGAGTGACATCAAATAGAAAACTGTTCTTATGTACAAATGAAAGTGTCCTCTTGATTGCGAATAAAACACACAAAGAAGCATCCAATATGAAAATTGAATTTTCTCATCCTTTATGTATATGAGAATATAACAGCAGGATGTAAGAAGGGATATTGCACAATACAAATGGGATCTTACATGGAACCTTGGCCAGGAGACCTTAGAATAAGTAGTTTCTTTCTGTCTAGGACCTCCAACATAAGAAGTACATAGACCTGCTTGGGCAAGTCCAGAGGAGGACCATAAGGATGATGAGGAGCCTGGTGCACCTTTCCTATGAAGACAGGTTGAGAGAGTTTGGGATGTTTAGCCTGGAGAAGAGAAGACTCAGGGGAGGCCTTATTGCAGCCTCTCAGCACCAGAAAAGGGCTTACAAGAAAGGTGGAGAGGGACTTTTGGCCGTGTTGTGTAGGACCAAAGTGGTATGTAAAGTTAGGACAAGAGGAATGGCTTTAAAACGAAAGAGGTAGGTTTAGAATAAATATTAGAAAGACATTCTTTACTGTGGGTGGTTAGACATCCTGAGTAGTTGTTCAGGGAAACTGTGGATGCCCCATCCCTGTAAGTCTTCAAAGCCAGGTTGGATGCGACTTTGAGCAACTTGATCTAGTGAAAGTTGTCTCTGCCCATATAAGGGGTGTTCAAAGACTTGGTAGTCTTCGAACATTCCTTCTAACCCAAACCATTCCACAGTTCTATAGCAATGTAAGAAGTAGCATTAGATACTGTTAATATCTCAATAAGCCTATACACCCTATACACATGCTAAGAGAATTATTTCTCCACTCTTTAATTGAAATTAAAACTACTCATTTTCCTGTTGGATTGTTTTGCTTGGAAATTGTTTTTCAAGTGCCAATCTTTTTCAATGGCAACAGATTATTTATTTTTTAAAAGAACAAGTTAAAGGAACTGTTAAAGCTGTTTTGCTACAGTGAAACATAGCAGCCTCAATATATTTGGCCTCACAATTGATAAATAAGCCATCTAAAGTCAAAAACCTTGATAATTAAAACAAAGTCTCCTTTGGTGCATTTCATTCTAAAATTTTTTCACACACAAAATCTCCAAACTCCTATGCAATTTATGGAAAACTTTGTTAGGCAAAACATACCATAAACAAGGTGGAAGGGGGGAAAGTAGAGTAAGTGACCCACAAAAAAAATGTATTATGTAATAATTTCAAAAAGATTTTGAGAGGAAATATTGAAAAATTCCAAAGAAATTAATTTTTTTTTGATATTGCTGACAAAGTAATGTCTGTTTATTTTCTGTTCATTATCTTCTTTCCTCACAATACTTAGAGGAAGATGACTGCAACATTTTTTTGAGATGCATTGCAGATACCATGTAACTCATGTTTTAAAATTACAGCTGTTTTTATTTTAGGTGTGATATTTTGACTCAACGAGTTAAAAGGGGAAAAAAACAAAACAAAAACAAACTCCCACCACCACCAAAAACCCCTCCCAACTGTAAGCAGCTAAATGTAGTAGTTCAGATGTAAGAAGAAACCAAGCAGACTGCACTTCAAGCTGCTTTGGTGATATTTTATCAGTTTGCATTTTGTTACACGTCTTCTACAGAAATGGTATAAAGAGTATGAGTTTAATGTTGAAAAGAATTTTCCTCCTTTTGAATAACAAGATTTGGATTCTTGAAAATCAACAAAATAGCAAGAGTTGCATTCTTTAAAATCAATATTTTTGTCATAAAATAATATCTGTCTCTCATTTCAAATATCTCTGGGAACTAAACTGAACTCCATAACCAAGCTAGTAGGACACTTCCTTGAGTCTCAGTAGAGAAATTTGCCTTACAGATTTCCAAAAAAACTAGTATATTCACTACTCTCAATTTTTTCTATGCAAAACCTGTAACTTCTATGGGTTTGATCTTTTTTTTTTCTAGCATTACATTAAATTAGGCAATTTGAAGTTTTTTGAGACATGATAAGAGAAACAGATATTTCTGAATTAAATATACATATTGTGACATTGCCTAAAATTACAGCATAATTGCTCTATTTCAGAACACAGGCTGATTTCAGTTTCAGACAAGTGCTATCTAGAAAACTGTCCAGCTGTGACCTCAGGGCTTCTATGCTGGCTGTTGACAGGAGCCAAACCTTCATTAAAAGCAGAGTGTTTGCAGCAACTGAAGAGTTGTTGTTGCTCTGATGAAACAGACTGTTCCTGAGTTGCAGAGCTGAAATCTTGTGCCCACCTCCTGTGAGGCCACCTGGAAGTTCTGCCAAAAGCCTAGGTGTCCTTTCACTGTGTAAGTCAACTTTCCCAGTACTGCAGTTACTCAAATACAGGGCTACTACATCATCTCCAAAGCTGGCAGCTAGAAGCACTGGGTCCAGGCAATGCAGGTGGCGTCTGAGGGCACTTCCCCTGGAAGCTTCCAGCTCTCTTGAAAACTGTTTGGAACTTGGAGGAGAGAAAAGTTTCAAACTGGTATTTCCAGAGCCAGATTCCTACATAATACAGGAACAATAAACTGTGCTTCCCTATGATTTCTGTACTAAGATGAGAAATCAATCTCAGTTAGGGTGTTCTGAGAGAGATATTAACAAATGAATTAAAGCTTCTAAATTACAGTAAGCTCACTACACAATCCCTTGCATTTCCACAGCAGTACCACACATCCTGACAAATTGCTACATACACTGCTTCTTTTGTTTTCTTTTTTCTTTTTTTTTCTTTTTTTTTTTTTTTTTTTAAATCATGATGCCTCTGTTAAATGCAAAAATATTGCAGCTTTCTAAGCTTATTGCCATTTCAAGTTTTCACCAACACAGTATCTGGAG
The DNA here is from genome assembly GCA_035041345.1 of Poliocrania exsul. Classification (NCBI taxonomy): domain Eukaryota; kingdom Metazoa; phylum Chordata; class Aves; order Passeriformes; family Thamnophilidae; genus Poliocrania; species Poliocrania exsul. Next base: position 69,664,577 of record JAWWLZ010000082.1, read on the forward strand.
CAAGACTTCACCTAAACAAGAACATTATAAAAGACAGCTGTATTCCCAAATGTTAACTCTAGAGAAGTTATAGTATCATTCTAGACCAATAACAAAGCTGAATGTATATTTCTAAGTACACTATAGGTTTTCTGTTGGCATGATGGCCTCCTTAGTTGAAGACGTGTTACACTATGATCATAATAATGATAAATTTTTGAGGAACAAAGTTACCAATTTACACTGGGTGAAGAGTTTAATAGCAGTGGCTGCTTTCTGATATCCACTTCCTGATGATATCAACTTCCTGACTTCTAGAATGAAAATATTTTCTTTTTTTTTCCTTAAAAAAACCCAAACCAAATCAAAACCAAACAGTAAAAAATAGGGAAAATAGGTTATAAACGTTAGGCAGAAAGCGGCTTGTATCAGATGCTTCCATATTATTTTCTAATCTCTTCCTGAGGAGTGACACTGTGTGATTTGAACTTGTAGTCAGACTTTATAAAACCTGGTCACAGATTTTTAATAAGAGGACAGCTGAAGAAAAAAAAATCAACTACAAACCTAAAATACCAAAAGACAAGCACACAGGGAGGAAATTTCTCAAGAGAAGACATGTCAATCTAATGTTTCTGGAAAGAAATCTCCCTGAAATTAAGTAGTTTAATAAAATATTTCTAATACATTTTGTTTCACATTAAAAGCATTATTAAAGTAACAGAACTGTAAACCTAAGCATGACTATTTTAAAACACCAAAACAAGTGAAAACTATAAACAGAAAAAACATTAAAACTTTTGTATAATAAAAATATGTATCTTTATTACTTATATAAGAGGATATTGATGAGGTGGGAATACCATTTTGACTAGTTCTGAATCTTATATAGAACTGAACATGTAACACAACTGGGATGAATGTATTTGTTACTGATTAGTGATCGCATAAGGTTTTGCCATCATAAAGTCTCTCTGATTCAGTACTCATAGATTAAGGAATAGCCACTATTCTTTAAAGCTATTTCTCCACAATGCCACAATAATATCCTGCTAAGGGTCAGACTCACCAAACAACAGTCACACAGCTGAGCTATAGACTTGATAAACTTAGTCTGAATAATGGCACCTGCTTTGGAGAGCTTGCCATTTGAATAAGCAAAATTGTACATGTTCTCCATTTTGCTTATCTGGAGTACAGAAAGATAAAGAGATCTGCACAAATTCATGCAGTAGGTCAACCCTAAGACTGTGGTAAGAATCACAGCATCCTAACTCTTGATGTGAAGCTTTAACTATCATGCTACATGTGAAGGATACCTCTTAGCTCTGGCAGGTTTTGCATCAAGCCCTAAGGATTATAGAATGTGGCTGATGATTGTAATTAGTGTTTATTGTTTGTTGTGTACCAACAGCATGCTAGGAGCAAAAAAACAAAATTAAGACAATGACTGCTGTAGAGAGACGGAAGGGAAAAAACTAAACATGGCAGATAAAGAAATGAAAACAATTACAGATGTATCATGCTGACTTAGAATCCATGCAGTTACAAAAATAATAAAGTTAAATAATAAAGTTGCCCGCAGGCAATCTAAAAGGGATTTAATTATTTTTGAATTACCCATCTTGGATGAAAAATCATTTCCAGAACCAGGAGAATTAAACATTCTTTTGACCCTGACATGAACTTTATTTTAAAGATTCTTGTTTACATATATAGCTTTTATGTAGCACAGTTGTGTATTTCTGCTTTGTTTATTAAATGTATAACTTTGCATCAGTCACAATTTATATTACCTGAGACACATTTGTAAGTACAATATGAAGTAGTGATGTATTTAATGATAAATACAATAAGCTGTAACCAACCATTAATTGTGAGCTGTGGTATATGGTGTTTATAGATTAAAAAAAAAAAAAAAAGTCAGTGTTTGCCCTGTTAGTACTACTGTATTTTGGTCTGCTTTACAAATGGAATTTTTTTCACCATAACAAAGTATAAAATATAATGAGAAAAAAAATCAGATTTTTTTTCTTCTTTTCTTTTGCTTGTAGGTAGATAAGCTGATACTATTGCACTGGAAAAAAAAAAAAGTGTGTGTAGGAAGCCATTGCAAAACTGGCTAAAATTCGCACTAATTCATGTAACTCAGAACTATCTAACAACTGTGTCTTGGGTATGTCTTTTTTTTAAAGGTAGCCTTTATAAATGCAGGCTATAGTAAATATTACTTTATGTAAGGTCCTGAAGGCAGTTGTCATTTATATTCATAGATTCCAGATTCAGGTTGCATTTTTCCTTCCGGTAGCTACAACATCCTATGAAGAATCCTAATTCTTTGTCCAACAGTAGAAGAGTTTCCAGATCTCTGCTCACCTCTGTGTGGATTTCATCCTCAATTCTGGCATCATCAACTGATCCAAAACTGAGTCATCAGTTCATCAGAGTCATCATCCAAGTTGGCATGTTCTCAAGTAAATTTAAAGGTGCTTAGTTAGTTTCCTAATGAACAGGAATGTCACCTTAAGCAAGTCACCACAGCCAGCCTTAGACTTCAAGACTCACACAGATCTTTAAAAGTTTTGTTTTGCGGGAGAATAAAACTCTAAAAGAAACATACAGCAGAAATAACATATTAATCCATTAACGCAGTCATTTTTCTTTCATGATACATGAATTTAATTTTAAGAAGTGTATAAAATATTATGAGCATCTGTAGGTATTCTTAGGTTAATTACCTGAACATCTGCTTTGTTTAACTATTAATAAATTAATGTGTTAGTTGTTTACTTTTAAAAACAATGTTTTAGAATGGAACACATTAAGAAAATACTACCAGAGTGGTTTCTTCTGCTGGGTCCAGTATTTTAGGTACAAAACTTTCTCAGCTTACAAAACATGGATGTCTAACAGTCACGTATTACAAATTTACAAGAAAATAATTGTTCACAGAAACTCAGTTCTTTTAGAGTCAGGTCAAGAGTAATGATGGCTCCTGACCAGAACATGGAAGATGCAGAGATATAGCAAAAGGCTATGACAAATAATTTTCTGGCTTTTTTGGAAAAGTTTCATTAATAAAAAATTAAAATAAAATCTCCCTGCTCTTTCTTATTAGATGTGTACATTTACTTCAGTTCTGATCTTATTAAATATGATTAATTTACCTATGTTAAGACTATTGATTCAAGCTAACTTTATTTCAGGAAGACTGAAATATTTTAAAATACCATCTAGAGGAAGCTTTTAAATTGTCCCTGTATCTCATTCAATACAATTATATTACAATATGATAACACAGTTAAGTTTAGTTATAGTGTCTAGCTTCACACAAGAGGAATCTAAAAATTTTAAAGACACATGCCCTGGCTGCAATAAACACTTCTAGACAGCTAAATTGCCTGTCAAATATTCTTATGAAGCTTTGATAGGCATTTCTATTCTCCGATAGCCATTTTTTCTTTTTACTTCATTACAAATACCTTAGCAGAACATAAAACTGCTTTAATGGTCCTGCCTTTTGCCTCAGAAAACAGTTTGGTATAAAAATTATTAGCTCCTACTTTCTGGCAGCATTCTGAAAAAAGTTCTGTTTGCTCCTTTATTTGGATGAAAGACCTAAATATATTTATTTAAAGCTATCTTTAGAAATATGCATGGAAGGAAGACTTCAAAATTCCTAAAAACTGTTAAGGCTAAAAATTTCCTTTCTGCATCCTTTGACTGAAAAGTTATTATCAACCACATAGAAAATTATAACTAGTTCATGAGGTCCAAAGCTGCTAATATCTAAAAATAATATTTACAACACTTTTCCAATTGATCAGCAGCACCTGTCATGAGCCTATTATAGCCTTTTGTCAGAAAAAACAGGAAAAAGCAGCATCTTATGAATTTTGAAAAGCAGAAATTGTGGGGGTCTGTGCCTTTTTGCTCTGCCTCCTTTAGCCATATGACAGCTGCAAGTGATATAGGAAAGGGAACCATCAATACAAACCAGAAGCCTTTTCTAAAACTTGTAGTATTTTCAAACAATCTACACACAGATCTTACTTTTAACTACCTGAAACATTTAAAGATCTACATTTGAAAGAGTATTACCAGCCAGGGAAGATAGGAAAAATAATACATCCTTCAAAATGTTATGATATTATTTTTTATATTGTAGTTAATTCATGAATAGTTATTGAAAAAAAGTAGCTAATTAGGTATTCTTTAATAATTATTATCATTTCCTAAGAAAGGAATGTACTGTTCATATGTAAATGAGTTTTCCAATTAATGAATAAAGCCAGTCAATCAATCAGCTGTGCAAATGGAAAAATTATGAGTAAAAGTTTTTTTAGACTGTCTGTTCCTTAATTGAAGAAGAAAAGCATAGTTATTAAGATACTACTGCCAAAAACTTTCTATTTTATGAAAAAAACTATACAAATTAAAATGTAAATAAATATATTCAGAAGAACACAAATGAAAAATATTTTAAATACTGTTTGAAATTAATAACCTGCAAGATCTTGTGTGGAATGACTCACTATCATTGTGCCTTAAAATACTAAAACAACAGAATTATCATTACACTGAAACACATACTAATGTTTCTTTGATCATCTCAACGACAAGTAGATAAGGAAAAGATTGCTTGAAATATGAATTCAGGGGAAGGCTGGCTATCTTTCTATTAAACTGGTTGGGAAATACAAGTGTTACAATGTAGCCCAATTTTCAATTGATGTGTGATTATAATGCCTCTACTAATAAGGTTAATAGCATTTTGCTAAAGCATTTCAAGTAGATTTGCAACCATTTGCATATCAGAACAATTTCTTCAGAGCTTTAGCGAGTAAATATGTTCTTTAGTAAATGCAGTGGCAGCTTCATATTATTTTGGCTGCTTTTCACTATTGTCCATCTCTCTGCAGAATGGCTTTTGCTTCATTTCTGGAATTAGTCAGAGGTATGAAAAGAGGCTGCTCCTTGGGCTGCAGCTGAACATGACCCATCATCCTCTACAATCATATGCAACTATGGCCAAATTTTAGAAGTCTTTGACTACTTTTCACCTGTAGGAAGGTGAGTGAAAATCTCATGTCCAACAAAACATGTAAATCTATTTTTCTTTTTAAACACTCAGGAAATGTTAAGAAGGAGAAGTTTATTGTGTACTGTACTCAAAGAGATTCTAGAGGCCCTTAAGGAACAGAAATCAGAACATTTTGTACTTTGCAGGGCTGAAAAATACAGTTTTCAAATTGGAATGTTGTTAATTTCCATCTCTTGCATCTAAGGTACTGATGACAGGAATTCAAGAAATAGAGAATGAAAATGAGGTCAGAATAGTTCTGATGCCTTATCTAGCATAATATTTAAGCATGTCAAGGGACATCTGACCTTCTTGTTCATGATCAAATTCTCAAATGCCGATTTAATAAAAGAAAAATCACCTTGTGCCCTCAGAATGAACACTACGTTGTTCATTCAAAAGATTTTCTATTAAGATTCAACTTACCATTACTGTATATGATCATTACACAGAAATTAACAAATTACTAAATTTTTTTCAGATCTGAACAGAGTAGTCATATTTCTGCCTAAGATTTGCCTAACAGAAATAGTAAGCTTAACAGTCTGAGTTAATATCTTGTACATTAGTGTATCTTCTGTGCATGCTGAATCAATCAGGTGCATCTGGGAAACACCTTATTTTCTGTGACAAATCATGAGCCATAAAAATATATTACCCCTTATATAGGGGTGTTCTTTGCAGCACTTCACATGCTATTTTGCTTATGAGAAATATCCTCAATACATCCTGGATGAGTCCAGTTTCCATATACTCTGCAGCTATGCAGTTTATGCAGAAATCTCATAATTTTATTGATTACTTCTGAGAAAGAAAGACCTTTCTGGGGAATCTCTGAACACAGGTAACTCTAGATTCAGTGCAATATATCAAAAGCTAACCTGGATTCAGCACGGGCAAATCATGCCTGACTAATCTAGTGGCCATCATCAGTGGTCATCAACATTTATCTTTAGACCTCACGGTAAGCACGGTACTATTGTCTAAGTGAAATCAAGGCATACATCTGAACTCCATGTGAACTCTGCTATTAGAAATCGTATGTTCTATTATAAATTATCTGTGGGAATTACTTCTTCTTTCATATAGCACAGTATATGCCCTGTAGTCTGAATTAAAAGTATTACAACAAATATTTTGGAAATTGTTATAACACACTGCTAATTAGCAGTACAAGCTACAGTCACACTTTCATGCATGCATTTCTGGGGAGGCAAGAAGAATTAGAGTAAGGGCACAACCATTTATGAATTGCAGTGCCCAGGTTTTTTATTCTGGTTAGGTCTTACGCTATTTATACAAATGTAATAATGAAAAAAATAGTAAATGCAAGAAATGAAAAGGAGCTAGAAACAGTATTCATTTGTGATCAGAACTTGATGAGGGCTTATTGGGCATACTAGTTTTAAAACATTTTCAGACATAAATTTCTCCCAATATTTAAAAAAAAAAAAAAAGTAAGTAAATAAATAAATATTAATCAGGTCCAGTATTGCAAGTTATTAATTCTTCTCTTCTCTACTTTCAACTGATTGCTCTGAATCTATTCAGTCTATTCTGGACTGCTTTATCACACTCAATCTAGAAACTGAGATTTAGATTTTATTTATAGGTCTGCAGGTATCATTTTTATTAAATTAGCCTTCAGAACATACTTACTTGTACCAGAGATTTACCTTTCATTACAGCAGAACCTCACACAAATTCCAAAATTAAACTAAGAATGCCCTTCGTGTTCATCACTACAAGGGAAAATTTGATACTTCTTTCAGAGTAAAAAGGTTTAGAAATAATATCACATGCCTGAACCAGATGGGTTTTGATCAAAACTGGTTTGATTTTATCCAAAACTTCATTTTATTTCTAACACTTATTTTTTTCCTATGTGATAAGTCCTTTGGGAACATCTAGATGTAGCATTTTGTTAGTGTGTTCTGACTAAAATGGTGAAAAAGTCCGAAGTCATGTAAGCATAGACAAATTTGTAACATGTCAGTCTGAAGCACCTTAGCACCCTTATCCTCAATAGGTTTTGCATAAAAATATATACTTAATAATTGTGCTTGCGCACTCAAGTTTACAAAGAATAACATAGAATTAGCTGATTCAGAGGGTGGTATGAGGTTTAGAGATGCCTACAATGTTGTTCTTTTACTAAGATGCTGAAACTTGATTTCTCCTTGGCAGATAAAAGGAGAATATTTTTTATATTTACATAGAATATCATGGGGGAATTCAGGATTTTTGTTCGCTCTTAGCACTTTTGAAAATACATATACATTACTACTCCAAGTCATAATCCAGTCAACATCAGAAAGATAAGCAAGGATGTTGCATTCTGTAACAGCGAACTACATTATGTCTACTGTTGCACTAATGCGAATTTTTCTACATGAAACAAAAGCAGTGAGGTAGATTTAAAACATCCAGTACTTACAACTTAGTGCTCAGTTTCCATGCAGGCTTTCTTGCCATAATAAATCACACAACATAGACTGTTTTATATAGATAGTCTATG
>JAWWLZ010000082.1:69672573-69686395 GCA_035041345.1 Poliocrania exsul
GCTTTCTTGCCATAATAAATCACACAACATAGACTGTTTTATATAGATAGCCTATGTTGTGTGATTTATTATGGCAAGAAAGCCTGGATGGAAACTGAGCACTAATAGATTTTGCAATCTATTAATGTCCTGTTTTCTGCATCAGGATATTATGGCAGCATTGAAAGGCTTGGTTGGTAGAAAACAAAAATCTCTTTTTTTAGTCATGCCTGAATTCCTATAAGTGTAACCTAATATCAACAGCATGTATTTTTATAAACCTAAATCAGAGATGAACTGTAGTACTAAGAACATTTCACATACTCATTTTCTTCACAAGCGTAACTTTTTCTTTTGTTTGAGCAATAAGAAAGAGATGGAAAAAACTGAAATGACTTGCACTGGAACTAATATTGTTTCTGTGGAAAAAAAATTAAAAAAAAAAAGAGAGAGAAAGAAATAAGTAATCTATTTCTTCTATTTGACTGGGGATCTTCTCCTATATATTTCACTCATTTTTCCTTCTTCTCCTGAGCTCTCCACCTGGATAATTTAAAGCTGGAAATTTTCCACTTTTGCCTCTTAACATTACAAGGATCAGACTTCAAGTTGTCTGGATCTAAAACGATGATTCAGGCACCAGGTTAAATAGATGCAACAATGAATCCAACTGTATTTAGTAAGTTATTAGACTGTTTCCTCTGCATTATTAACATATGCACACATAAATTATTTTTTATTTAATGGTCAGCAAAATGAGAAGTTTATAAATCAAGTTTATTACACACTTCTATAGCCTCAAGCTGATGGGCACAAATTAAATTTTATGGTAACTTGCTCAGGTAGTTAGTTCACAATTAAGATCTTGAAGAATTAGGCTGGTGGTAATAACAATATACGAGAATTTGATCTAATCTTGGGATTTAACAGCAGTCTGTGAATGAGTTTCCATGCAACTTATCACCACTGGAAACCAACTTAATATAATAAGACCAGATTAGGAGGAAAAATGAGTGAGACGTGAGGTAAACGAAACATTTTTCCTTTCTTATTTATTCATGCAGTTTCTCATCCACTGCCATTTCAGTTAGAAACTATTTCACAAAACAGCTAAACAGCCATACAAATATTAAGAATGCCCTAAACACTCTTGCAGACTTTGAACCCACTTAGACCTAAAGACACTAAATAAATAAATATTTATTGTTTTAGCTGTGATTGTTTTACCATCCAGAATTAAAATATTCAGATGAATGACTAAAGACAGAAATAGAGAAAAATTTGTCAGAGAGACTGTACAGGTCTGGAAGTCAATATGTTTCCTTTTTAACAGAAGGTAATGATTTTGGAAACCTTACAAGAAAGAAAAGTGTATTATAATTCTGAGAAGCATAAGAATCATTGATAATAAAAGTACAAATAGAAATGTTCATTTAAAAATATACACAAACCTTAATCTACAATATACTTTCATTATTCTTTCTTCTTAGGTTAACTCAGAAATACAGTATTATGAAAAAAAGGCCCTAAATTTAACCTTGTTCTGGAATTTTTACTTTCCATCTGCAGCACAATTGTGGGTCTCTGATTGACACATTGATTTATTCTCAGCAAGGGTCCTATAATTAATGTGACCTTTTGATAAGGTGGGAGATATGGGGTGAGACAAGTGCTCTCAGGAGAGCTATTAGCAACTTCTGAGCAATTGCTAATGTTAGAGAGTTATCTTTTTTTAATACAGTTTGGAAGATAATTGACAAACCATGATAATGAGTATGTATAGGAAAGGAAGGACAGCACAAAAGAGGTGCAAGAACTGCTAATTACTCAAAGAGAGGTGAGATTTCACCACTAGATAAACTGTGCATTTTGGGCTGTGGCCTCAGGAATGCAATTAATAATTCCAATAAAATATAAGAAAGAAACAGTAGGTCTACATGGGCCAGAAAGAATAAAAAAAGAGTGAAAAACTTTATCTTAAGAAGCCTTAAGTTTCTGCTTTTACATAGCATAACAAGTGGCTTTATTTCTTCTCATCAGATGGTATTTGTACCAAGGGAGTTTTCTCATTTCCCTTCCCATCTGGTTCTGCACACAGTGATATAGTACCAAGATGACAAAGATCCACTAATGTTATTTGAAGATTAATTCTATAACAGAGAAACTAACCTGTTATTTCATAATCATGATCCAGTAACCCATTCATGACACCAAAACAAGTATTTACCTTATGACCATTTTTGAAACAAAAGGGACGATTAAATTGACCTATCAGTAACAAAAAATTGTATGAAAATCTGTGACTTTGATTCAAAAGGATTAGGTGATAAAAAGAAACTTGTATACGTAATGTATGCATATATACATATTAAAATATGTTTGGTTTAGAGTTGATAGAAGTGTATACATCTAGAATGGGAATTTTCTCATTACAGATGCAGAAAGCAGTGTGTTCAGAACAAAAAATGGCACAAAAACCTGCAGGAACATAAGGTAAATGCAAACAAGAGGAGAAAAGTGTGAGTGGACTCAAAGCAAATCTGAATGAAACAGTATACTATGACTATAGCTGGCACAAAATTGATCATCTAAAATGAAAACACACACACACACACACACACACACACTCCCCAACTTCCATTCTGTACGGACTTCTGAATGTTCAGACTGCCTGAGCACTTGTTTTTTCTCATTTGGAAGTTACATTCTGGACTCCAAAGCAAATCATTTGACAAAGCTTGTCTTTTTGGCTTAAACATATCATCATAAAATTATGAGACTGAAGGAACAGCATTCAACATTTTTTGTTCAACACTAACTTTGCCAGAAATGGTGAGTAGCCAGTAGCAAGTGGTAGTAGATTGGCTAGACATCAGCAACTCTCTGGGAAAAGATCCTTTTGAGCAGTAAGTCTTTATGGAGTTACACACAAAGCTTAGCCAAAACAGGATGTAGTGAACAAAATGTAATGGCAGATAATATTTACATCATTAGACAGAATAAATTTGGTGGCAATTTCAGTACCTGTGAAACAAGAGTGGTTCATAAGAGTCTGTGATTAATACTTTCATTTTGAAATGATTTGGCAGACTGCACTGAATTTCTGTCATTTTAGAAAATTAAAATTGAAATCATTCTAATAATTTAAAAGTAGCTGTACAAAAATTACTTGCTGAAGGGGAAGTTTCAGCTCTGTATGTGCACAACACACTAGCCAAAGAGCTGACAAGCTACTGGCAAGGTCAGGCTGACCTTGGGGCAGCCGAAAGGAGGAGTAAACAACCCAAGACCCCTAGTAAACAGCGCCACGCTGTCGCAGGGGGTGGAGGCTCCCCATCGTGGGGCCAGGTCGTGATAGCTGGCTTCCAGCCAATGGGAAAAAGACCCCTGGCCCCTGGATAACCTTTTGACCTATCCCTAAACTGATCCCAGTTCACGTGTTCCCCCAAAAATCCATATAAGCTGTTGCATTTCCTGAATAAAGATTCTTGAACGTTCTTTTAACACACATGGAGCTTGGACTATTTATCTCTGTGAGAATTGATCTAAGTTCTGGTCGCTGAAACCCAAGGGCCGCCGGGGTTGGGCCGGCCGGGACAGGAAAAGCCTCTCGCTATGCAACAACTACAGCTTTTCCCCTTTAACTTGCATTTCTCTGTAAGGCATCATTTTACTCTTCAATATTTTAGCTAGGTGTTTTAGACCTCGTGCATTTGTTTGAACTTACTAACTCCTTTTGTTTTTCCTGAAATACTTTTTAACATGACTGTCATGGTGTAAATAGGAAGGACAGGGAGGGCAAATGGGAAAAGAGACAGACATAACCATTGTGAAATTATTAATTTCTCAAAATCTCAACCAGAGCCTTTCACGATCTTCCATAACAAGAACTTAATAATCTCATTCCCAGCCTCCCTCATCACCTCTGTTCCACCACCCAGTCTCCTTCTCTTGATCTCTTATTCAGAGAGAGTGAGGCTGCATCCATCAACACTAACAGAAACTGGTTGTTACAATTTCAGCCCTCTGGAACAGGTAAGGTATTATCAATTGACTATGGAGGAGTCAGGTTTGCACCCAGAATACTAAGTTAAAGAAATGTAATAACAGGTAATACCTTGAGCAGAATAGCTAAGAAATCTATCAGGGATGTGAACATCTACTTTTGTGCAAAATCCTGGAGATGATTGATGCTGTGTACCTGCATCAGGCAGAAACAGGGGAGCATGACAAAATTCCAAGTAGACTTTTCCACTTTGAGCAGAACATGAAAGGGGTCAGCTGCCATGGTACCTCACTATTCCTTTTAACTGCTAATTATCATTGCATGCTGGAGTGCTGCATCCAAATGCAGCACCAGACGTGGGATTAGTACATGGTAAAATGCCAAATTCAGACACTAATGCAACACACCAGCAGTTGTGTCATGCAGGTATATACTTGGCAAGAAAAAAACCCATGAAACAGAATCATGCTGTCCTGCAACTCCTGTATCTCTCCTTAGTCTCTGTTCTGCTTTCTCATCAGTAGCTTTTTTCTATGATAAATTTTAGGAAATTTGATTTTAAGGCAAGTGAAATAAAGGTCACCAGTCCTTACTTATCACCACATTCCAGCCTGAACATATTATTTGCCTTGCCTGTTAGTTTTTCAATAGAAAAGTAGTACATACTTCCCAAGCGGACCTGGCAATAATGACAGGGCTAGGGGAAGATGTTCTTTTCATATTTTTCTTCGTTTCTCACTATCCAATTCAATTTTACCTATCAATAAATTCAAACTATTTTCCCTGGATCAAGTATTTTTCCCATGATGGTAAGTGGTAAGAGATCTCCCTGTCTTTATCTTGACCCACAAGATTTCCCATCTTACTCCCTCCTCAGTGCTGTTGGGGGTGGTGGAAGGGTGGGGGAGAGGCTGGGAGAAGAGAGAGAACAGCTGGATGGGCATCTGGCAGCCAGCGAAGATAAACCCACCACAGGCATTAACTAAAAATTATGTGAAAATCCCCAAACTTGTATGAATAGGTATTTAAACATCATTATTTTTAGATGATGATTTTCTCATGTTTTTTTAGCTTGGATACTTTATTACATTTGCTCCTGCGAGGAACATTAACATTTATTTGGTGCACTTGCACTAATACAAATTTCTTTCTTGGATGATTTTTTCTCTTCATTTTTCTCTATTATGAGCCTCATGAAGGTAACTTTTCCTTCTCCCAAAACATCCTTAAGTTCCACCCCCTGCTCTACAAGAGTGCTAAGAAACAGGTGATGGTGAACATCTCTGTTCAGCTCAGCAGGCTGATGTAATGTGCACAGCATGCAGCTGGAGCCACAAATGATGAACAGTTAGCAAGAGCTTCAGAGACCTTGATGTATGTGCACCAGATAAAAGTCATCACTCATGGATACTGTAAAGGGTCCAAACCATCAAAATATATATCAATGCATAACAGCAATAAACAGCTGCTAATGTATCACCAGTGGCTCCTGAAGTCTTGCATGAAAGAACAAACCAAAGAAGTTATATTTTGCAACAGAAACCACAACCAAGTTGTGCCTGTTTACAGTTATGTGTACATGCACTGCATTAACAATGGTGGGGTTTTTCCCTCTTCTTTAATGCATTACATTGCTTTCAAGATGAAATTTTACAGGGAATAAAGTCAGCATATTTATCGTTCTGTATTTTTATATATATATATATATATGCATTCAATATATATATGCAAATGTTAGTGAAATAACTTGCCCATATGAGGCCTACACAAGTGTCCTATCTACAATGTAAACCAACAAAACAAACAAACAAAAAGGCAAAAAGAAGAAAATAGGGTAGAGACAGTAAAACATAGTTTTAAGAGGAACAGTCTGTGTCACTGGTGCTCATTAGTACTGCTGAGAACTACCATGCCAGCACACAGCACAACCATTTTGCTGTCAGCATTCATATGCTGCTGCAATGTGCTGTGTTGATACTTCAGCCTGCCTGGACCTAGCTGGGGACTGTTTGGGCTGTGTTCTGCTACACAGTGTAGACATACCCTCAGGGTCTAGCGCTGCTTATTCACATTTCTTATAAGTGCTAACCCACTAATAACAAATTCTGCATTTGTTACAGAGCAAGCAGTGCATGTCCATTCTGCTATGTGCTTCCTCACAACTCACACCATGGCATTCTTAGGTGTATCAAAATCTAGTCAAAGCAGAAAAACAGAACATACTGAAAAAAAGAGATAAAGTTAAGGGTTAATTTTTTTTCTTGAGTGTTTCTTCCTTTTGCCCTAGCTATTACAAAAATTGGATTGCATTTTATTTGGGTGAAGACTTTCACCAATAAAAATATCCCACTGAATACTGAGCAAAATTAAAATATATGACAACAAAACAGAGCATGTTAAAAACTCAAAAGAAACCAACTCCTGACCCTTAACTCATTTCATGTTTCTTGAATCCACAGCAATTATATTATCATGCTAACACCATTGTCATTAGTAGTAATGAGAAAACTGCTCTATTTAAGGATCATGAGACAGGTACTACAAATTTATGAGAATAAGAGTCCTAAGGGATTAATGATTTTCGTTTCTAATATGCAACACAATTACAAAGTACTCTCTAGCAATGGGAGACTCATCCTTTTCAAAAAAAGGCTAGAAAGAAAAAGTAAATTAAAAGTATTCAGCCACAGGCATTAAGCACTAAAGCTTTTATGGAGAAGATTAGAGATTTCTGTTATGGATGGTGTAATCCAAATGCATGGAAAGTGGGACATGGAAAGAGAGATCATCAGAGCTCTATTCCTCCCCATCCAGCCAAGAATACCAACATCTCCTTAAAAAGTATACACTTACTCTTAAAAGGGCCTGCACAGCATTAGCACTATTAAACTGTAAGACTGAGAGAAAAAAAATATGGACTCAAGAGGAAATAGAAAAATATCATTTGGTAGTTGCTTGTCACTTCAAGAATACTTTCAAATAGTAAATGAATGAAGGAGGCATTAGGTTCCCAGAATCGTAGGAGATATAACTGAAAGTTTTTTACACATGCCTTTTTCTTTTCATAATGAATTACATATCAATTTCTATGTCTGAAAAGCCAGCAGCAGCCTGTTTTATTTTATTATTACAAAACCAGAAAAGAGGAAAAAAGGGGCAGAGACACTGAAAAATGTCACAGGTTTTAAAAGATTAAGATAACAGGAAAAAAACCCAAAACAAAACAACCAAAAAACCCCCAAAAACCTCCAATCAAACAAACAAGCAAAAAAACCCCAAACAATGGAATTTGATCAGGAAGGGGGAGAATTCCACCCCCCACCCCCCCCCTCCCAAAGTATAAAATTTAGCTCTACTTACATTTAAGGGATATAGCTCTCTTACGAGCACTTGAGCAGCCTGTCCCATGTCTATAAAACACTCTATACAGAGCTTCACAGACTAGAGCATTAGGAAATTTCCTGTAGAGGATTTTTACCTCACAGAGGATAAAGATTCCTAGAAGGAAAATGTAGGATTTGAAAGCAGAAGGTTGAAAGGGGAAGGCAGGATGTTTGAATCTTTTGCTTTGTAGGCAGGGAACATTCAAAGCCTCCTGACACATCTACAGGCATGAGCCTTTCACACTAGCACCAAGAGAAAAAACTTAAACTGTTACTCATTTGAAGCAAAACTTACTGAGGGCTCATTTTGAAGTCTTTTCAAAGTATCTTGCTCCAACAGACTTCACATTTCAGACATTAAAGCTCTGCCTTTCCTCCCCCTTGCAATCATGTATTTGAAAAGGCTGCCACCACCCAAGTATATTGCTCTCCCTCCCACCCCTTTTGGCTCCAACGAACTTATAAGTACATCACTGAGAAACAAGTGCAATGATGTCAGGTTGAGACTGATATCTTGAATAGGGTGGAGATGTCTTTGTGTCTTTTAGAGAGACAGCATTGCTCCTCCCAGATCTGATCAACCCATGGCTTTTAGCAAGTTGTGCAAAGTCCAAAGTTTAAGTGGTTAATAACATAAAATTTACTCAGAAATGTAATCACAGGTAAACTACACTTTCTGACAACACCCTTAAACACTTTCCTAACAAGCCTAGAAAGTCACTGACATATTCTCCTTCGTACTCAAAATAAACAGCTTCTTCAGCTATCAGTAAGGACTGGAGCTAGAGAGGGACTTTATTGCTGGGAAATGGAGTATTTATAGGCAGGAATACATTCTCCCTCATAGTGTCTCTAGCAGTCTCTAGTGTCACACAATTTAAACAAGTGGTATTCAGGAGGAAGGCTTAGTAGGTCAGGCTTAATAATGTGGCACATAATTAGGAACAGTTAAGGTGATATTGGAGTATCCCTCTTCATAGGATTCTTACGACCCTCTAATTACATTCTCGCTTGAATGAATTTTAAGGAAAATAATTTCTGTATTGTATTGCATACCTATATAATGCTGTTCTGACTCATTAAAAAGTACTGTGGTAGCTCTTGGCACAGGACCATGCAATTCATCTAGATTTTAAAAACAGAAGACTATGAAAGAGAAGTTGGCTAAAAAGGATATAGAGGCAGCATCAGGATGCAGTGCAAATATTTGGAAATTCTAGGGTTACAGTGATTGTTAAGAAATTAATTTACAGTCCAGGACCAGAAAGAAAAACATATAAAGCAGCTTGCCTTAATTGCATACACTCATGCTGTTGAAGAAGAAACAGTGAAGAATGAATGCAGACAGTTTATCCAGCCTAGCTGCAACACGACACTGTGACCACATTAATAGGGCTTTGGATCAAAACCACCCAGTCTATTGCACCATGTGGACATGCTGCCTCTGACCTCCACTATTGAAGCAGCTTCTAACATTGTTATAAAAATTTGTGTGCTACATTGGATAAGTCATTGAAACACACAGTAACAAAAGGATTAAAGTTACTACAGCAGAAAACAACACATTTGTTTTCAGCAAACTCTGTCCAATTCCTGCTTCTTTGTTGTAACACTTTCTTGGTGCCTTCTGAAATTCTGCTCCTCTCTACAACCTCTGAAACACTCTAGACAATCCAGGAGACTCCTGGAATGCATTGAGAATAACTTCTTAAGCTAAGTAATAGACAGCTCTACCAGAGGGGATGTGATACCAGACCTGATGCTCACCAACACAAGTGAGCTAATTGAGGACATCAAAACTGGTGGTAGCCCGGGCTGCAGTGTTCATGCACTGGTGGAGTTCACAGTCTTGAGGGATATGGGTCAGGCAAAAAGTAAATCAGGAACTTCAATGTTAGGAAAGCAAAATTCCAGTTGTTCAAGAAGTTAGTCAACAGTATCCGCTAGGAAACTGCCCTCAGAGGCAAGAGAGCAGAAGCGAGCTGGCAAACCTTTAAGGATGCTTTTCATAGAGTACAAGAGCTCTTGATCTCCACATGTAAGAAATCAGAAAAGAAAGACAAAAGAGCAGTATGGCTGCATGAAAACTTCCTAGTCAAACTAAAGGGCAATAAGGAAATGCACAGAGTGGAAGCAAGAACAGGTATCCTGGGAATAGTACAGAGATGCTGTCCAGTTGTGTACAGATAGGAACAGGAAGGTCAATGTGCAGTTGAGCTGAACTTCAGAAGGGATGCAGATAATAATAATAATGGTTTCTATATGTATGCCAGCCAGAAAAGGATGGTAGAAGAAAGTGTAGTTCTCCCCTGATGAACATGACTGGCAAACTGGTAACAATGGATGCAGAGAAGGCTGAGGTATTCAACAACTTTTTTGCCTTAGCCTTCACTGTCAATCTCTTTTCCCACACTTCTCAAGTGGATGGATCTTAAGGCAGGGACTGAGGGAGAAAAGACCCTTTGAATGTAAGAAAAGATCTTATAAGATCTTTCCATAAAGCCACTTCTCATTCCTCCTTCAAATCTCTCCATGAAAACCTTTCCTGATGTAAAGCTTATCATGACCTTAGCAATGGCTAAACAGGTGGTAGCTGACTCCAGATGATCATAGGGAAAAATACTCTCATTTTCCCCCCATGTGCTTGACCGTGTCTGACTTTCTAAAGGTTCTCATGGCAAGGACGATCTTTTAGACAGTTTTCAGAGTGTTTAGCATAGTGAGACTGTAATCTCCAGGCTAGAAAAGCTAGGTAGGTTTTTTAGTGCAAACAAGCGATAGCCATGATCACAGTACCAAGCAGTAGTATGTTGAGCTTCTTGGGCCTTTTACACCTACTTAGGCTGCAGAAGGTAAATGAAATCAGCTGGATGTCACTCTTCACACATTGTCATCCCACCCTCTGTAAACGCTGCTAGAAGTAATCACTAACCCTCTGTAGAAATGCACAGTGATTTCTCTTTTTTCTTTTTAACTAACAGTCTTACTATGGCTAGATCCAATTAGATAATCAATAAACACATCTCATAAAATGCTTTTTTTCCTACTTAGGATTGAACATGACTAGAAATGACTCATTCTGGTAAGATTAAACTTACTGAAAGTACTAAGGCCCAAAGAGTCAGCTGGAAATATCAATTTACCAATCTAATAACATTTATAAACTTTGGAGCACACATTCAGTTGGTACTGTTTGAAAAGCTTATTGTCACCTGAGGGTCTGTCTCCTGTTTCTGTGTTTTGTCTCTCTTCCACAGTGTCAATAGCTGAATAAAATGATGGGAGAGTTAGAACCAGTATTAAGCCCCACTAATCTAAGGGGTGTGGTTCTTGCTTCAATTTAAATGAAGTGAAATTAGCTATTACTTTTTTAAATTCTGTGGAGAAATTTGGGGACATAGTAATGCCAAGCAATAAAGATTATCAAAAGGAATGCAAATGAAAACAATATCACATTATTAGATCTTTAGGTATTAAGTTAAAGTAATTAGTCTTCAACTCATAGTAGCTATATTATCACCATACAGTTCTGCTATAATGGTTTAATTAAACCAAATACTCTCTAGACTTGAAGTCTTAATAAAGATGAAAAAGATCAAGGCCACAAAATTTAAAAACTCTTAGAAAATAATAAAATACAGTGGACAGTGGTTGAAGTCTAAAAGGGGGGTGTAGGAGAAATAAGTGACCAAAATTCTGCTTTTGTAAACTATGAAACATGGAAAAGTAGCCATGTTTGAAGATAATAACTAGAATTATGACCTTGCCTTACCTCCAGATTCCACAAGAAGGATTTCTCCCCACTTTTTAGCAGATTAAGATATTTTTAATTAAAACAAAGCAGAACAAAACCCCACCAACAGCAAGAAATGAAAGGATGAAATTACAGCCCTCATTACCATGCATTCCTTGTGGTGAACTGTGTGGCCAACATTTTTTAGTTTTGTAAACACCACAGTTCTTTCACTGGCTTTGCCAGGAGGAGATAAAAACAATCTTTCAAATAAAATTTTCATCCCAAGCTAGCCAGGGTGAAAGATAATTTGAGACTTCTTAGACTAAGACAGTAAAAAGCACAAGTTGGAATTGGGAAGCTTGCAGTAAGTATATTGATCAAAAGAGATGTGGCAGCTACAGGGCACAGGCTATTATCTTTTACAGTCTGTTTTGTTTGTTCTTTTAATAGCAAGTGGATAAAAATCCCACTCCCGAGCTCCCATATGTTCATCCAGAGCAGAGAAATATGCCTCACATTGATCTATTTCTGAAAATGAGACCTTTATTCTCTACCAAATTTTTACACATTATCCAACTGTTACAAACCCTTGCAGATACCTCAAGTGTAACTTCAGATGCAGTCATACTGAACCATATATATGAGCATAGAGAGTAATATTCATGCACATATAAATGCCAAAAACTCCAAATATGACTTGAAATTAATTGCCATGTAACACACAAAGAAAATTTTCTCCATGTGGTCAGATTTCTTTTTATTGCTACCATCAGGAATTCCTAGCTTACACTTACAGCTTGTGGAAACTCAATTAAAATAATAAATTGAAATTACCTATTGACATGTACTACAAATATACCCATTGAATCTCCTTCTGTTTTTAATACTATATGCCTAAATCACTATGTATTCTTTGTACAAAACAGCGTTGCAATGTAATTTCATATGTCACCAGACTACATACATCTATTTTTCTTAATGTTTATTTAATCATTTTTTTCAGTTTGGGTTGAGCTTTAGCGGGGGGTTTTCTTTGTTTCTTTGGTGGGTTGGTTGGTTTGGTTTGGTTTTTAAGGAGTGGGGTGATGTATGGCATTTCTTTTCTTTTTTATTTTTTTGTATATATAATAGTATTTCTTTAGAAACATTGCCTTGTTTTTGGAACTCATGAAAATGAGTAACTTTCTATGGAGATCTAAATGTCTATTCAGATAGAGATCAGCTGCATTTATACAAGGCAGCTGTGCATTCTACATTCTTGTCTTGACTTGTAAAACAAGGAGTGCAAAGGTAGAAATTAAAAGGCTATATATATTTGGAAGGAATTATTATATGGAGAAGGACAGAAAACATAACTGACTACCCAAAAATCTTTTCCTGTTTGGACTTGGGACACTTTTTTCACTAAATCTAAAACAACAACAAAAAAAATAATTGGAGCTTTTGTTTTTGTTTGTTTTGTTTTTTTGTAAACAGCTTTTTAAAGCACCTCGTCCAGTCTATACATAGGATACTACTATTAGGAAAATCAATGGATGTTTTTGTTGCATTAAGACTATGCTCAATAATTCCTTAAGTTTTAAACTAATGACATTTACAGAGCTACATGCTCTATTATAAAAAGTAACCTTTGTTTAAAAAACAAGCGAGCAAATGATCTGTGTCCCTATGCTGCTGTTTTCTGGAAAACTCTTTTTTAAGTATGCTATCTTTTCGTCTCACTTTTCTAGACCCCTTTTTTTCCACCTGTCCCTAAATAGCTCCTTTAGAAAAGACAGTTTGAGGAAAGACACATATTAACATCAGTTACCCAGAAAACATATTCAAATTAGACTTTTCCTAGAATTCAGTAAAAGAGTCTTCATTACTATTAGTTACTTCCCATATAGTACCTGAAAAGACATTACAATAATTGTTTCCTGAAACTCAAAAAAAAGTTTCCTCATGCTTCACTTTTATGAAATTTAAGGTAAAAAAGAATACTTTTCATTACTTATCCAGAACTTTAAGTAACAGAGATATGAAGCTAGGTGCAATTCATTATATTTAACTAGTAAGAGAAGTCAGTACTGAATGTAGACTACAGTTCTGCATGGTGATGAATACTTCATCAAAAGAATTATAACAGCAAGACAACGAAGGCAATATATCAATTATCAGAAATATCTGTATTCTAATCTGGTGCTTTGCATTATTTAACATTTTCTGACACAAAATATATCTTAACTCCCCTTTCTATTCTGTGGCCATTAATTCCCTGCTGTAGAACACAAATGCCAATGACATAGGAAAACACTGCTGAGATTAAGATTTAAATGAAAATCAATGTTTCAGTTGGCTGAAAAACTAACCTCTCTGACTTGCTGAATGGTAAGACTGAAAACACAGTACACAGTTCTATTTCATGTACAAAATTGTGGATTTTTTCTTCCCCATTGTTTCAGATGAAGCTCTGATAAGTTGAAAAAGAAAGAGGAAAAAAAGCATGAAAATTGGTTTCAGTTTTACTGAAATAAATTAGAACATCTCTAGGTCAAGCATAGCTTGCATTAGCACTACCTGACAAGCTACTTTTGCTGGAAATAGCTTTGCATGCCTAATCAATTATTCAGGCTTCCCCCCCCCCCCCCCGCCCCCCCCTTCTTTTCTGAGTGTTATTTGGATGCTAAATGGAGGAATTTATTCATGTGTCCTGGTTAACATCTGGGAAATTACTAT
>JAWWLZ010000082.1:69686400-69704067 GCA_035041345.1 Poliocrania exsul
ATTACTATAAAACTAAAATTATATTAACTGGCTAAAAATCCTACAAATCTCCATGACTGTCACTTACTCTGATTTTGACATGACTGATATGACACTTTTTTCACTGGGAATTGGGAAAATCAAATCTTTTTTTTAGATTGTAAGAGCTTTTCACAGTGTGGCTGAAACCCCAGCAGTAAATGAGATGCACATGATCCATCTCAAAACTACAGAAGCTTCCCTTTAACACCCCTAAATGCAGGTGACCTTTGTACATGAGTTGGTTTAGTTTGCTTGCTAAAATGTTGTATAGATTCTCTACACCTACACACGAGAATTTCTCCTTCCCTTCAATTAAGAAAAAACCCCAAATCATAATATATCTGCAGACAAAGTCTTTGAGACCCAACTAACTGAGGTACTTTGAGATAAAGTCTAGCGACATGGAGTGTACGCTTATATATGAATACCTGTGACCGTCAATTATGATGTCAGTACAAGTGGCACTAATTTTAAAGTTGTTAAAATTCTTCTTCTTCTGATTTCCTCTTCATCATTTTGTGTCCAGGGACAAATAGTAATTGGAAATATGCTCCAGAAACACACACTGCAAGCTGAATATTTAGGTTCATTGGAGGTTAGACTAATATGAAATAGCTTTCTGTAAGAGTATAACATCAAACTGTACTATGTTACCTCTGAAAGTAGCCTGTGGGGTAAATGAAGGCTTTAATTAAAAAGCCAGTTTAGTATATATGTGAATGAGTTAAATTCCACCAGATGGTAGTAAATGTAGATGTTTTGGTACCAATTTAAACTTTCAGATGTAAAAATCTGCTGTTGAAATCCTGTTGGATTTTTTTTCTAGCCCTGCCTGAGGCATTACTTTGATGCTATGTAAAATTTATACAGTACTGTAGACATGCACAGGAAACAGTTTCTTTAGATCCTCAAATGCTACCAAAGCCTTATGCCCAACACTGTCTCCATGTCTCCACTGCTGCGTTCCCTCCTTTGTGTGATACTGAGCCCCATGTAAACTAATGTGAGAAATAAGTTTCTGTGTCAAATCCAACTACAAATTGCAAGAAGGTTCTCTGCTGTCTGAAAACATGTGAGCACACTAGGAGGGCTCCCCAAATCATGAAATATAGGTTCTAGCTGTTTATTCTTGGCTTCTGATAATAGTTCTTAACCATGATATTTTATTAACATGTATTTGAGGTAGTAGTAAGTTTCTTCCTTTTCTTTTTTTTTAAATTTTTAAATGTTCATACTTGGAAGTGTAGTAAAATAACCTTTTTCTTCCTGCAATGGAAAATCTTTTATATATTAGTGACTAACACGATTGGCAATAAAATACACTTTTTAAGTAATAATCTCATGAGAATAATTAATTTTATCTTGTTACAAAGAACTCCACACATTAATTTCACTGATAAGCATCAAATAGACTGGTAAATATTTTTATTATTATTCATTGTAAAAATATCTTTATGTCAATAAAGAGTACACTTTTTGAAGAACAACTAAAATATATGTATTAGTAATTTATGTGACTGAGATGCTCATATTTCCAGAGCATTTACTCTAGATTTAAACTTGGAACTTTATATATTTGTGTGTGTGTATTTTACTTTCTGTTTCCTTAATTGCAACTTCTGATTCCCCTAAGGTGAACTGTGAAAAATGAGTAATTTAAACATGCAAATATATCTGAAGTCAGACAATAGAATATTTACATAATTTGAAACAACAAATGCATTGAGATTATAAAGTGCATATATTTTAGATTTCCTCTGAGTAAGGATCATTTTCATTATATTTTTTCCTTTTAGTTATTTTCAGTGTGTCATCACAATAAAATGTTTCTTAAAGTATATTAACTGTATGAAATGGAAACATAAAAACCTATGGGCACAATTCTCTTCTTAATAAATATGGCTTCATTGGAAATAGGGTGTAGAATATTTTTGCAGCTAAGAGGATTTCAATTTTGATCAATCATGTCCTGGGTAAAAATTTAAGCTATCTTATTTCAGCCTAACCTTTGAGGCGAGCAGGCATTTTCAGGGACAGTTGCCACTCTGGAGAAGTACGAGAATTTAGCATTTCTTTCTTTCTTTCTCTCTCTGATTCAAATCCATCTCTTGCTTGCAGAGTACTGAACTCTTGCACCATGGAGACCTTGATGAACCTCAGCCTAACAAACACTCTCTGTAAGGCTGGCACGCATTTTTATTAGCTGGGCTTTTTCTTGATCCCAACAGCCTTTCTAGCCCCAGGTGTGATAACTTTAGAAATACAGAATCCCTGTGAATTCCCTGGCTGAAAAAGTGAAGTACTTGGCAAATGATGAGATATCTACGAGAACCCTTATGGATTTATTCAATTAAAACCAATGCCATGAGATTCTTACTAAGGTCTGTGAGGAAAAGAAAATTCTATTTGGGATAAGCAACAAAGTTCTTTATGTTTAAAACCCTTAATTTGTGTGATACATGGTAAAAAGATTAACACCTTACCTGCAGTACAACTGGTTTATGCTCTTAAGTGGACTGTAGAAAAAGCAGCATCTGCTCTTTAATATTTGCAGATCGCATGACTCTGTTGAGATAGTGGGAAAACTTTGATAAATTCTAATTCATATCTTACACAATAAAACAAAAATGTAAGTTGTCACTGCAGCCTCCTTTCCAGACACTCTAATTTGAAAGAAACACATAGTTTTATTAATTCACTCCATGGATTTAACCCCAAGGATTTAATTTTGCAAAGAACCCCAAAGTGAAAAAGCCTTTTAAAATCTTCTGATGGAGCTCAAACTCCAGGGAATGAGGAATGTGTCAGTGTTCACACAGTTCAGCAGTGAATGGCTTTTATTAGAACAAAGATCAGGAATTTTATCTTAGCTTTGAAGTACAGGTACAATAATACAGAAAATTTGAGCCATACCAAAATTAATGTCTAGTACAGACCAGAACTAATTTGAGTTCCCAAACCCCTATGCTTCTCCTACATCTATAACTAGCTGTACTCATTTCAGGAACACCTTTTGTTAGAGGATACTTAGAAGCTTTATTCAATCAACAAAGTAAACATCAACAGTGTTGTTAAGAAGTTGAACATTATTCCTTTACTAGCTGAGGAAATGAGACCCACAGCGTTTGACATTCACAACGGCACCTGCAACTGAGGACAAGTCTTTGTTCCCACATTTTTTTCCTCCTTAAAATGGCAAATTATTCACTTCCAGTGAAAGTGTGAGAGAACTCTATGTAGAGAACCATTGCAAAATTACCATTTTTAGGTGTTCAGTAAAACTGCACTGCATAATACAACCTTACTGGTAAGATCCGAGCTGTTTTCATCACTACTGTTCCATCTCTTCTCCCCGAACATAAAAACCACCTCAAATCTTCTGTTTCCACTATGTCTAAATGTTTTCACATCCAGCTCATGTGCTCCCAATATAAAAACAGACAACCACAAGTGTCTTGTATTGGTTACTGGATACTGTCCCATCTTGTTCTGACAGACATCCATGCACAAATTGTAAGTTCTTCTGCTAGTTCCTATCCTGAAAGTGGCTTTAGGAAATGAAAGAAAGGAAGTGTAGGTTGAGAGTGGCTGAGCATATACAGCCACATACATGTGTTCCTGGCAAGAAAGGAATATAACAAGTATTTCCACCAGCTTCCAGAAACTGCTTATATGTTTCACAATACTGTCTTGGAAGGGTTAGGTCTTTCCAGCACTCAAATCTCACCAAAAGGTAGGTGGGGTGTGTTTTGTTTTGTTTTTAAACTTCTTGATGAAGAAAAAGCCAAACAACTGTGAATTTGCCTCAGATATCATGTGGAATAAGAATGACAAAATACACTCCTATATGGCCATTCATATGAAACATCAGATAGATG
The DNA here is from genome assembly GCA_035041345.1 of Poliocrania exsul. Classification (NCBI taxonomy): domain Eukaryota; kingdom Metazoa; phylum Chordata; class Aves; order Passeriformes; family Thamnophilidae; genus Poliocrania; species Poliocrania exsul. The sequence goes on from JAWWLZ010000082.1 coordinate 69,690,300, forward strand.
TTATCTATTCACATGGAAACAGTGATGAGGTCTGATGCCTTGATAATTTTACCAAGTGCCTCTCATCTCTCTGTATTGACACACTGACTTAATCCTCTTGCTACAGTTCCAATAGCAATAATATTGACTTCCTGGATATAAAGTCATACATAATTTATATAATTTTCTCAGGAAAGTTTATAGGCTGGAGAAGCAGTAAGCTAACTCTCCAGAAGGAGCTCTCATCACATAAGACATCAGTTCCACATGGTACATACACAGATTGGAGAATGGAACTGGGTGTGTGACAGGAAGACCCTTATACAGTTCCTTTTCCTCTGTGTTGGACTGTCTCATGCTTTGCTATTATAACTGGCTTGTAAACCCTCTCATTAAATAGGGTCAGGTTTATGGAAAAAGAGGAGCAGAACTAAAAGGAAAGTAGACACCAAATTACTGCCCACTCCTTCCTCTAGCATTGTATGAGGTTGTACATGCATCTGCAGCAACACTACTGCATTTCTCCAGCATGTCTCTCACTGTCCTTTAGTTATGTTTTGTTGCAAGTTGCCTGTGGTACCACTTGGGTTCAGGTACTCAGAGGTTAAAGAGCAATGGAGGCTGGGTAGCTAAGCAGAAAACAAGAATCTTGGAAATAAATCCAGTCAAATTTATTAAGAAATGTCATTGACATACAAACGAAGATCCATGAAAGATCTGTGTTTTCCAAGCCTATTTGTCCATAATTTTGTCTACATCATTTAGTCACATATCTCATAAATCTCTACTAAGGCTTTGATAAGAGATAAGCCATTTTTTCCCAATACTCGAGGTGTTTTTACAGTAAACTAGGAGTTACAAAATTTCTTAACTTGACCACTCATGGGGCAATAGAAAGAAACTTAAAGGTAAACAGGGGACAGAGTATGAAATTACAAAGAAATGAGAACATTTTGATGGATAAAAAACAATCATCTTATTGAATAACATGGAGAACAATATAGCACAAATCTTCCAGAAGAAAGTAGAAAATTTACTTTCACTGTTAGGAAAACCTAAACTAGTAAATATGCAATATTGATGGTGGGGGGGAAAAAGTAATCAAGAAGTGATGAATGGTCAGGTAATTTTTTTCTTTTTATTATTTAAAATTCATTCATTAAAAACTGGAAAACAAAGGACATTTTTTTCTTTGGCATTCAAATATCAACATCATTCTTTAGCCACAAAGTGTTTTGCTCTTTTACTGCAGATTCAAATTATAGACATTAGTCCAGGGTCACAATAAAACCTGTCTTGAAAGCATATGAAAAAGACATACATTTCCTTTTTTTTAACTCCACTGAAAATACATACTTGTCATATATTATGACTATTTCATAAAACTATACATTTTTTTAGATTCCAGTAGATTTTCCGCTTAAATTTTGATATTGAATGAAACCTAGCTTCAATCAGCAGTCTACAGCTCAGGCCCCTAACTGGTCTGAATAGAAACCTGCAAAATTAATTAACAAGTCTATTATAATTTCATAATTTATTTTAATTCATTATACACTGTTATATTATAATATTTTTATAATTCCTTTTTTTTTTTCCTTATACATTCAACAGACCTTTTTCTAAATTCAATGGATATTTGACACCTAGGTTTTTACCTCTTTTGGACAAAAATTGTCTGAGTTGATGATATAAACTTATATACTTTTTTTTTTTTACAGTAAGTTTTAAATTACCAGTACTTTGAGCACTTAGATCAGTAGGTGATTACAGGAAGATCACTGCAGGTGATCTCTTGGATCATTACTTCCACTGTTCCATCATTATTGGCAGAGCTGCTCAACAAATAAAAACTTATTATCACACATATATTACACATAGATGGGACTGAAGAAAAAAAATCTGAAGCTAGATTTAGAAATATTAAGGCTAATATTTCTAAATTAATCCTGCCTACTAAGGTCCTCAGGAATTTTTCATTTTCTAGGGAGAGATACAGATATTATTCTAAATTATATGGTGGCAAAGCACACTCTCCCATACATAAAAAGTGCAAAATTTTGGTTGTGCTTTTCAATAAAGTTTCAACACACCTTTGATGGTTTCTATGAGGAAAGTAATAGGAAAAAAAAATATATTTTGATCCTAGAAAAATTAGGCAATGAGCTTACATTAGCATACATGTTGCTAATGTGATGTATCCATTTACAGGATTAAAACTTTTCTTTAGAACTAATCTTTTATTGTATCCCAGAAAGTTCAAGAACACCCATTAAGAGTGAGATTTGATATTTGAGTCAATGGCAGCCCTAGTTCATTTACCTTTTGTAAAACAGCATGAGAGCTATCTGCAAAAAATAAGTTTACATTCCCTTTGTGACTTCTCTGTCCTACCAATGAATTTAAAAGGAAAGTTTATCTTTTCAATTTTATTCTCAGAAATAGGTCACAGTGACTTCTAGAAGGCTTAGCATTAAGAAATCACTTTTCCTTTAGGAGATACAAATCTTAATGAAGAGAGCCAAAAATGTCTTACTCTTTAGAATAGGTTTATTACTGATTTATCAGTTCATTATCCTCCTAATTTCCCCATTTATAAATCTGATTAACTCTTGGACTATCCTCATGTCACTGTCTATGCAATATTACATTAAATCCTCTGATGACTAACTAAGATCATTTCCCTGACTTTCCTGAACTCTATAGATATTTTACATGCCCTGAGGAAGAAAAATATAAAAATTACAATGGTATAGATTCAAGGCAAAAGAACTCTAAAGCTTTTTAGGACAATTAGTCCTAGAATCTTTAGAAAATCACTTTAAATAACAACAATCATGAAATATTCCTAGAGATGTTAATATATGGAGCCTAAACCTCCCTTCTCACTATGTTGGTATTAAGAACTATTTAAAGGTACGTGTTATCAAAAGGTGTCAAATGCTATTTGTTCTTCAATTTCACATCCTCTTTAGTATCTGTATTTCAGAAAAGGAAAAGGGGAAGAGGAAAAGAGATAATGATAAATTTGCTTCAAAGACAGTGATAATCAATTTCCACTCCCCGTTTTCTAACACTATGTTAAATCAAAGTGCCTTCTAAGAGAAGAAAAAAGCGTAAAATGCCTTGATGATCCAATACAAATAAATTTTAAAAATTCTTTATAAGAATTCTTTATTATAAACAAGAACACACATTATGATGTACTTTGCACACTTCAGCATTACATATAGTTCTTCAGCCAAAGAATTTAGGCTACTGCATTAAGCCTAAACAGCATAAGAAATTAGGCTTCTCAATTTATTTAGTTTCACTTCGGGGACAGTAGAGTGCTTTGCTAGCTTTTCCATTTTTGCCAGTCTGAATAATTAATTGTTTTAAATGCCATTTACATTTTCTGATGAAAAGCAATACTTAAAATTTCATAAATAATAAGCATGCATAATTTGTGTTTCAATTACTGAATTTATAATCTCTCTGAATGCTATTCAATGCATCACTAATGTACTTTTGGCCAATAATTTCTAAATAGATGGCTTTCTAACTTATAATTTTTCCCCTGAAAATGCATATCTCAAGTTTTCTTCATCTTATAACTGGGAATAAAAACCAAATTCTTCAATATACAGACCACATATATTACTATTTCAAGATTCATAGCTAATCTACATTTTTAAAATGCAATTTTAGCCACATTTTCCACTTCATCATTGTAGAGCAATTGCTAATTATAAGTTAAACTTTTCTTACTTTCATTTGTTCAAATGCAAATTAGAATCAGAACTTAAAATTTGCTTCTATATTCTACAAATACAATAGTGGTAGTTCCTAATGCTTTCAGTCAAAGATGACACCCCATACCTCTAGTCTGTGGCTCTATACCACTTATAGAATTACTGGAAGCAAAACCAGAATGCCCTTTGCACTAATCATGCAAAAGCCCAATGTTCTTACTAAGGTGCTATCATGGTTTAACCCCAACCATCAGTCAAGCCCCACTCAGCCAGACATTCAGTCTCCCACCAGCAGGACTGGGGGAGAGCTGGAAGGGTAAAAGCTAGAAAACTCATGTGTTGAAATAAAAACAGTTTAATAAGGAAAGCAAAATCTTCATCCACAAGCAAAGCAAAACAAAACAAAGAAATAATTCACTTCTTTGCATGGGCAGGCAGGTGTTCAGCCATCTCCAGGAGAGCTGAATTTACTGAATGGCCCCTATCACACATAACAGTGGCCTGGTAAGACAAATGTCATCACTCCAAACATTCCTCCCTTCCTACTTTTCCCCATTTTATGTACTGTTCATGATGCTATATGGTCTGGAATACCCCTTTAATCAGCATAGGTCACCTGTCCTGGCTGTGTCTTCTCCAAACCTCCCATTCACCCCCAGTCTCCTTGCTAGTGTGGCAGTACAAAAAGAAGGAAAGGCCTTGGCTCTGTGTAAGCACTTCCCAGAAATAAAAAAAAACATCTCTATATTAACCCTATGTTCAGCATAAATCCAAAACACAGCCCCATATTAATCACAGTGAGGAAAATTAACTCTACGCCAGACAAAACCAGCATACATTGCAGAGGCTTAGAATCAATGTTTTTGGACCAAAATTCTAAACTGGGAGTTTAACAATGGTTAAAGTGAAAGCTGTATTAGCTGTTATTGATAAAACTAATTGCTTAAATATCCTATTGTTACCTCCTTCTGACTCCAGTATGTTCAGTCTGCCTTTATATTTTTTCATGGTGTTAAAAAATAGCTATTTTAATGGGACACCAAGGGACAATTAATCAAGGGATCTCTAAGTCTACTATGTCTATTTATAAATATATTAGGATTGATTCTGTAAATTTAGAGAAGCAATAATTTACGTTAGTCAAAGTTGTCTTGTACTTATACTGAGGGAGTCACAATTAATAATGGCAGACATTATAGTTACTTGTCCTTGCTTAGGGACTCCATCAGATGAAATATGATAAGACCATATGGGATCTCTACTACTAGAGTGCCTAGAAGAAATAACTTCTTAAGGCCCTCCATCTTTTAACCTCAGAACAAAGCTTAGTGAACTTAGGTCCTTTTCTTTTTTTTCTTTTCTTTTTTTTTTTTTAATAATTATTACATTCTCATACTGGTATTAGTGAGAAATTGTGAATGTTTTTAGGAGGGGACTCCAGAGATCGGGATAAAGTAGATGAACATTTATGGTGAAAGTATCATCCCATAATTTTAACTGAAGGCCTTTGGCAACTAATGCTTAATTGCTCTGGTCTGTTTGAATCTTCTGTGAACAGTTTTTCCAAGTAATTCTTTCAAATTAAAATAAATGTAATTGCTAACAAAGCCATATGCAACCTGCACAGTGAATGGTTCAGTGATTAGTGACTAGAATTTCACTTAGGCAATGATTCATAGTGGAAGCTCAAGCTATCAAAATAATTCTTATTACACTGCTCAGTACAAAGATCAGACTTAGGCTGAGGGAATTAATGTGACTTCCTTAAGACAGAGACTATTAGACTATTAGCAGTTCTTTTTGCTGATGTAATTTATTCATGTCAGATATTCAGTTTATATTGTAGTTATTAACAGTAGGATAAAGGTAGTTCATTTTTTAAAAAATAGAACCAACTATTAAAAACAAACCCCCCAAATGAATCTACATATCATATTTGTATTATGCTAATAAAAATTAATCTTCAAAGTAAACCATACTCTATGACTTTTAAACTTGGAGGGTCTGCATGCTATTAATGTAAAACTGTGCTATTTTTGCAGTAAATTAAAAAAAAAACAAAACAAAACAAACAACCAAACAAAAACCTTTAAAAATGCTTTGTATGTTCTTATTTAATCAGTATCTCATAGATGTCAACAGCATAGCCTTCACTCATATGAGATATCAAAATAGTGTAACTCTGAGAAAGGTTTACTGGTATTTTCTTGACTTTTTCTCCATTAAAAGTATCAACAACATTGAGAAGCCTCAAATAAGTTTTTAAATTGTGTATTTTTTAATGTACCACAACCTTAGCCTTCCAGATCTAACTGGAAATATGAACCTCAAGAACAATAATAGTAACAAATCATATACTTGGATGTCTCATTATTTCAAGTTTCAGTGGGTTATGTAAAAGAATCTGTATTCCGCAATGGTAGTATAAGTCATCCATACAAAGAGATAAATTGATATTTGTAAATTAATGAAGGCTACCTACACAAGCTTTTCATCCACATGCATTATCTCATTACTGTGTGAACATTCAATAACATAGCTGAACATAAAATTCGTACAACCATATAAACATGACATATCGGAAAAATGAAAATACCATAGGAATCATTTTGTTTACCTATGACTAAATATCTGTTTTGACATTTAATTTCCATAGATGCCTGGAGCAAATTATGGTTATGAAAGGCAAACAACTGAATACACACTTGGTACAGAAACTTCACAGATTTTTGCCTCTATGTCTAGTGGAGATACAAGTACACTGCCACACATCTGATACCTCTCCCGCTAAAGTTAATGCAATGTTTTAAGGATCCAGAATCAACTGAGTCCATAAACAGAAATTGCATTATCTTACAGAAGATACCAAATGATAAACCATTCACAACAAACATGTATTTGCCAAACAATAGAAAATGGTGCTTGAACTAACACTAACTTGAATTAAATACTTGTGCTTTAAAGCACAGCAGTGTTTGGAGACAGACTACATTCTGGCTATGTTAGAACAGATATGTGTATTTTTTGAGAAGGTTGTAACTCATAGAAAAAGCATTCTTTGAGTCACACATGAAATTGTATAGTTCTAGTACATGCCTTCCTTGACACAGCAGTAGTGGCTTTAAGCACATTCAGCATGATGACACAACCAAATTCAGATCATCTTGTTCTACAACTCCTGAGCAGGTTTGAGCAAGAACAACCCCAGCCTCCCTGCCTGAACACAGCTGCCATACATAGCTGTGAGAGACAGCTGAAAGCTGTTTCACCCTTCTGCAGTGGTGCAGCTGTTTAAAACCAAGCAGGAGCCACAGTTTGCTGATCATGAGCTCAGAAGTAGTGTGTGCACCTGTTGCCTTATTACGGAAGATGTTGAGCACACTGGAAAGGAGCTATTCTCCCTTAAGGCTTTAAATTATTGTTGGTGTTAATTTTGAGTACATTGGTATTAAATACATTTCTATTTCAGTATAAAGTTACAAAATCAGATGAGCAATGTTCCCTATTTGGAAGCATCTCAATTCCAGTACAGACAGACTGACTGCTTGAGAGGAAAATAAATGGGTAAGGGAATTAAGCACCAGAAGTAAATCACAGATCAACAAATCATATTTATGTAACTGTCAAATCACTCAGCTTCTACCAGGCAGTTGAATGAATACTTCCTTAAGGAGAACTTCTTTTTTCTATCTTTCAGCCAGATCCATGCACCTGCACAATGTGGTTTAGAGGTACCTTGCTCAAGTGAGGGATGTGAACTTGCAGAGTAAGGTCCAACCTAGTGAGTGATACATTTATATACACAGTTACTTGAGTGAAACCAAATATAATTCACTGCAATTTATGATTAATTGCCTAATGGCAGAATTAAAGTGAGTAAAGCAATCACCTGTTTACACTATTGTATGGTGCATGATGTAACCGAGGAGAGTGGACATTTTACGTTGTCACACAGTCCAGTGGTGGAGCAGCTGGTTTTGCCCCATGCCAGATACGGATGGTTCTAGTCGACTCCGGTGGTCTTGCTGCAGGGCCTGGCTGAATCCCTCAGACATGGGCTGGCGAGGGTGTGCTCATAAAGCTCTCAGAGGATAATGCAAAGAAGCTGACTCTATGTCAAAACAAAGGGAACAAAGAGTAACCTTTGTTTTAGGTAACAGCAATCCACAATTGCATGGATTATCTGGAGGTGTCAGCACCTCCCTGAGTTAGTCAGATCAGTGTAGGGGGAACACTACTTTGGAGCAAAATGGAGTACAAAAACCAGACAACCAGCAAAATAGTTTTGAAGATAACCATTGTCTTGAGCTGGTTGCAGGCCTTATATTCCCTTCTGGAAAGTGAGGATGCCTAGTATCATGGCAGTGAATGTATCACAGAGATCAGCAATAGGAAATACACTGGTATGTATTTGAACTATATATTGCTATTGCTGCATTTTGATAAGTGTAACTTGCAAGTGATGTGTCTTCAGTATACTTTATATCATTCTGGAAAAAATCTGTGTAACATAAAATATCTTAAAATAGGTATATTCAGTATTAAACATTGTATTCTCCACAAAAAGGATATCCAAAAGAATCTAGTCAGAGCATTTGACTTGTCTCACCATCCTACTCTATTTTAATTACTAGTAAGTTAAATTATTTTTCCCCAGGTTGAGTGTGTTTTGCCCATAACAGTAAGTAGTAAGGGAAGTCCCTGTCTTTATTTCAATCCATGAGTTTTTCCATTTTACTTTCTCTTCTTGTCCTGTTGAGGAGAGCACCTGAGTGGGCATCTTGTCAACTGGGGTCAACTCACCACAGAGAGCTCCACTGAAAATGAAAAGTAACCAACTACAGTTTAGACTTGATTATTTCAATATCAGAATAATAACACAACTTTCTAGCTACAAATAGAACAATATGACTTGCAAACCAATTGTGAAATAAGAGTATAAACCATTCAACAAGCAGATATAGCACAGACTGTTCTTCTAAACTGCTAGTGGAAATCTGGTTAAGTAACCTTCTTCTTGCTGTAGAAAATCTGTTCCACTGTAACAGTTTCACTGCTTTGTACTTCAATTCATACAAAGGAAAATGTAAATGAGACTGTAAGAAGACTGTACCAGCTCTGGAAATGAAGAGAGTTAAAAGTGAAATATCACTGTGTTTCTTCCTTGCTCAGGACCTAGGGATATTGTATCTGACTACTTGAGATGGGATTATAAATCATGCTGCAGAGATTAACTAACCCTCACGAATCATTCATTGCTTTAGAGCATTTGTCTTCCTATGGATAAGATTCTATAAGTAACAAGACTTACTGGGATATACATATATTAAAAAGAAAAATGCTTTAATGCATAGGTTAAAGTGAATGTGCACTCTAATACATAATGACACTAATGCTACAAAATCCATATTGGTCTAGCTTACATCTAAAATTCTATTACTACATTATTGATTAATCACTTGAACTTTAAATTTAGTTGAGAATGATCTAAATGGTTTGAGCACTTTACTTTATCAATTCATTGTAGAATACCTTACTTGTCAAAATGAAGGGATAAGAAGGTATTCTTTACTTGAGTAGTAAAATTCTTTTTGCTTAGTTGCCTATGAAAATGTATGGTATAATCTTAATTTTATGTTAGAAAAATAATAGGTATCAGAAGCAACAATCAGCAACATTTCAGGTATTTCACATTTCTTTCAAAAATATACTTTACTATAGCAAATAATTTTATACAGCTTTTATTTTACTACTGTAAAACACATTGTTGACAGTCAAAATTTTCTAATGCACTACTAGATCACATCAGAATCTGCATATATAGAGAGCATCTCCAGGAGAAAAACATGTACCACCAAAGCAAGTTGCAAGTAGGAACTAGAAGTTTCTCTAGCCATTTTTTTTCTACCTACTGTCAAAACTCTGCCATAGAAAGAATTTCTCTTTAGTATCATGTATTATCTGAAAATCCCTCTATCTGGTTAGTAAAACAGCTAAACTAATATGCCACTGACTAGAACTCAGGTCATGGAGAAAAATAAAATATTTCTCTTAATTGTTATTTTGTATTCAAATTAGGAAAGTAATATTATATATGTTGATTTCAGTTGAGTCCAAATTTGGCCTGACAGGAATCTTCATACAAAGAAGGATTTGTATGAAGGATTTCATGAAAACTTCTTTGACAGAGGGAAAAAAAAACCCAAAGCTAACCACAGCACTCAGAGATGACAGAACAAAATTAAGCCCAGAAAAGTAAGGATAAAATTTGAAATACTGTGCCACCATGAATATAGAAGGAACACAGTATGATTTTAAAATTATTGTTGAGGAATATGTTATAAAAAGAAAATAAAATTAACAAACAAGCCACTTATCTGTGACATAGCAGCAAGTTTTTGATGAAATGACAAAACTATCAGCCAGGAGATCCTAACCATTCTACCAGGAAAACGTCACACTTTGTTAACTTGGTATTCCATCTGGGTGGGTTTAAGTTCTTTAAGTTTATCCTGACGAGTAAATTGCATAAACTTCAGCTTGTGTAAATCATTTGCTAAGTTTGTTTTTCATGTGGACATATCTCGTAAGTCTACATACAGTAGAAAATACATTGAACTTTAACTCATACACTTTTACAAAGCTAAGTCTGCAATGTGAACATGTGCAGAGGCAAATGTGAAAGTGCTGATGTTTTCTCAGATACTGGCTGTATAAACTAAGCAGCCTGTAAGATTTACATTGAAAAAATTCCTTTTGTTTTATATGACAATAATTTTCAGCCACATTTCTCATTAAAACTGGGCAATTTTTTCACATCTCAACATCTCAGAGTAGAAAACCTTTCAGTCAGGTGAACAAGAAGCACTATAGTTGTCTAATGATCCTATTCCAAAATATATTTAATATCAAATGATACCTCATTTTGGTAGAAAAGATTTTTCCTTTCAATTGAAATCAGACTGTTTAATCATTTACAAAGCATTAGGATAAAGCTTTTTGTTTTGTTGCTAAATATATGTAGTTGACTGAATTATTTATCTGAAAAAAAAATCTGTTTGAAATTTATGCTGAATAAATCACTCTCCATATTCTTTAAAAGTTTTCTCTACTTCACTGTGATACCCTTGCTGATAAGAGATTTACCTAAAAGAATCCCACTTTTTAAGCATCAGGGAGAGAGAATTTATGATTTTGTCTTCTAGCAGTAACTTTTACATGTACTTCTCTGAAGGACCATACCCCCACATGTTCTTCCCAATGAATCACAACCATGACTATTTAAAGATATGATTTATGTTTAACCTTCATAGATATTAATTTTTTCAACAGATCTACTAAATTACATGACCACACTTTTCAAACACAGTGATCAAGCAATACATTTATCTCCTATAGTCAAATGTAATTCAGGCCCAAATTTCTATCACTGATCCTAGACCTGGCCAATTTTAAGTTAATTGGCTCTTCTGGACAAAGTTATGGCATTCCTAAAGTCTTGGCAATATTGAATCACCACTTGGTGCTGGGACTCAAGAGTCTGCAAACCCTCTCAGTATATTTTTTTATTGTCTGTGAAGCAGCAATCAACTTATAAAATATAACATTATTTCTATGATAAAAGCAAATTTTGTTATGAAGAAAAAAAACACATGTTTTCCATATGCATTGCTGTATAACCAACACTGTAAGCAATGGACCAGAGTGAAAATTTTTCCTGCACAGAATCACAAAATCAGAATTAGTTTCCAAAAAAGGAGACATTTCTATAAAATGGGGTTGTAAACAAGTCTGAACCTTGATTTTATATATTCCATTAATACACTTTGGTTCATAAAAGATACAAGTTGATAAAAATATATGTTAACTGCAGTTGGTGCTGATGAAAGCAAGACCAAACAGAGATATCTTTCTGTGAAGGCTGCTGGCCGGTGTAAATATGTGGACTTCAGTTATTGACACTTGCGCTGAAATGATAAATTTCTATTTTTCAGTTTGATTTTTATAAAGTATTAGTTTAAGCAAGTTTACACAGCTTGGGATTAATTATTTGGTAGGAAATAAAATCTCTCCACTTCTTCCATCTTACTTTCACATTTGTCAGCTCTTCCTATCAGCCTCCTCCTACCTTTCAGATCACTGTTAATTCACATTAAAGTCAACCCTGTGTTTATATAACACAACACTTTTGTTCACTACAATTAGAGAAAATATATATAAATAAATGCTGTGTCCAGACTTTTGTTTGCTCTTTACATTGAATACTGTCTAAATGAAGGAGACAAGTTCTGTTGAAATGTTTTAAAATTGTAATTATTTTAGTCTTCTGATGAGTTAAAATGTAAATGCCAAGTATTTCACAGACCAAGTTGTTTTTATATTGAGCTATGGTTGTTAGCTAACTAATCACAGGGCAAGAGAACAGTGATTAACTGATATATTTAATAAAATGCCAAGTTCATAAGGTTTCTATAATTAAGAACTCTAAAACTCATTTCCATTAATTTTATATAGTTTAAAATCATACTGAAATGTTATTAATAATAATTTCAGCTGAAGAACCAAAAAAAGACTGAGTCTTTCCTTAAGGGTCTTCAGCATTATATAGGACAGAGGAAATCCATCTGCATCAGCAAAACAAGAATATCACAATTTTTTTCTAAACTAATTTTAGAGAATGAACTAAGAGGAAAAAAAAGTACTATTAGGTTGTTTATGAGGAACCTCCCCATCTAAAAAAGCCAATAAAACTTTTGTAGTCAATTATGTGGTTTGATAGTAAACCCACTAAAAAATTCTGAGCAGGATCAATAGCAAAAAGACAAGTTTTTCAGGGGATTTTAAATACTTGAACAGAGAAAACAAAGTATTTAGCAAGGACACTTGCAAATGTAATAATTATTAATATATTATTAACATAGATAAATCTGAGAATAGTGATTTTGGACTCTTCAAAAATTAAGCAGTAATACATACTCATTTGCAAGAGAAATAAAAGAAGAAATTAATAAGCTAATCTACGAAGGTCAAAATTGTGTAAATAGCTACATAAACATAGAAACAGTCTAGGATTGCCAACAGTAGTGATTTTCTTAAAAAGTCCATTTTAAATTGAGATGCTGTTGTGCTTTTGGACAAAGTCTTACTTTGTAAAGTAATTCCAGACCAACAGCAAACACAAATACTTTATCTTCTTGCAATATAATCTGTTTTAAAAGAGCAGGAAGAATTACTTTTCAGGAATGCTATATTTTTCAAGTGGTTAAAATTTAAACATTTTGGGGGGGGATGTAGAAGATTTTATCCAAGAAATACTAGTTATGACCACAAAAATGCTGATCTTTCTGTAAAAGCTTATCTTGTGAAATATTATTAAGGAAAAGGAGATATAAAGGGAGAATACTTGAAAATTATAGAAACTGAAGGTGTATTTGGTAACCTATCTATATACTATTTGGTCTTTCATAAGTTCATCTTTGATTAGAATTCAGTAACAACTTAGGTTTAAAATCAAAGTTTTAAAAAATATAGACAAGGTTAAAATAAGTAATAAATATAACCTTTTCGTGTTTCTTTTATTTCTGACTCACATTTAAGAGAGGAACTCCTACTCTGTAGAAATATTAGCCAACATGATCATTAATTTTTTTATATGTTCTCAGCAAAAACTTAACCATTGCATTAAGTACTGCTAAAACATCATGGACAAACTCAAGCAAAGTGGGCCAGATGAAAATCTCTCAATAATATTCCTAGAAGAAATGTTAAAACTTACATTTAAATTCCAGTGAATTCGTCCTTTCAAATACAGCTACATTTATCAGTGTTATTCCCACTCTGTAATGCATGATGTACAACAACCAAGTAGGAGAATTTATCTTATATGTGTATTCCCTGGTTTGCCAGAATACACGTAACTAATTTCTGATACTAATAGGATAGATCCTCAAACACAGTGTTTATTCTCCATTCTTACTGTTCTCCCAGGCACTCAGCTATAGGACAAGGGGGCACGGGCTCAAGCTCTGCCAGGGGAAATTTAAGTTGGATATCAG
>JAWWLZ010000082.1:69704877-69755926 GCA_035041345.1 Poliocrania exsul
AGGTGGTGGATTCACCATCCCTAGAGATTTTTAAACGCAGATTGGACGTGGCACTGAGTGCCATGATCTAGTAAATGAACTAGAGATGGACCAAGGGTTGGACTCGATGATCTTGGAGGTCCTTTCCAATCCAATCGATTCTATGATTCTATGATTCTATTTGTTTCTATTTCTAATGCTTCTGTTACATTAAACTCTTGATTCCATTTCCCAAGTTCTTTACAATATCTGGTTCAGGTAAACAAGGTATGTACATCTAGGTGGACAATTAGATGCAGTCAATAGATGGACAGAGAATTTACAGTAAGTTAACCAACTGTATCAATTTCTGCTTATTTCTTTATTTTTTCATCACAGATTTTAAAATATAATTTATTTTTTAAAAATTATTTTCTAGATGTATCACGAAAGGTTTCAGAGGGTCTTTGGTGTCCATAGCTCAACAGTGAAACATCTCCATTACGCTTTGATGTACTGCTAAATAAAAAAGTCTCAATTGTACATTCCTTATTCATATATGGGATTGGATTCTGGGTCCCACCCTGACACTTTAAATTTTTGAAGTTTACTCCACATTTTTCCTTCATAGATTATATGCAGTGGCAAAAGGAAAGTGGTGAACTAGTTTTCAGTAAAAGAATCACAAGCATTTATGCATCTACATTTTGTTGTTGTTGTTATTATTACTACTACTATTGTAGCTATTGTCACAATGGTTACTAGTATTACTATTATTTGTGTTTTGTTGGACCATCCAAGTTGAAGCACTTCATTTCACAGCTAGCTGCCTTATTTTTTCTAAAGTATTTTTAAATTTAATGTAGTTGACCAACATTTTATAGCTGGCCAACCCACTTCTATTATCTTTTCTAAGTTACTTGTGCAGCAATTTTTATCAAGTCAGACTAAAAGCTACCAGAGATTTCAGGGTGGGTTTTTTTTTCAGTTTTCATTAATTCAACAAGAATTGCCTATCCCTACTTACAGATTTTTTCCAGCTTATTTGGCTTACTTGTGGGGTCTGTTATGGGATTTGGAAGGTATCTGTATTGCTTTAAATTCATTTAGTAAACCCCAAGAGGGTTTCAGAGGCAAAGCTTCTTAGCAAAGGATTGCAGACATTGATGAGAAAAAGTTCGGCTAAAACTTTCACAACGCCTGCAGTTCAATGCAATTCAGTTATTCAGAGAAGTTAAACTCATTTATTTGACTTAATATTAATCAATTCATTTTAAGTCATACTACATACTATGCAGTGAAGACTGCATATGGACAAATAAGACTGCATAAAGTACCTTCTGCATTGCCAAAACAAAATAATGTAAACAAGGCAATGAAAGAAGACATTTATACATATATAATGTTTAAATGTGAGAATTTCTTGTGCTGTTTAGTCAATAGTTTAGAAACTAATATCCACAGTCATTTATATAGGACACACAATTTGAGCAGGAAACTTAATGCATTTGAAACAATCTAAAAGACATATTTTTTCACAATAAACTGAACAATAAAGAATTAAAACACATGGCATTGGCATGAAAACCAGTCATCTCTCTGTTGGGGTAAAAAAGAAATTCTGTGGTTACAAACCCTCATAACTCACTAACAGTATGAAAGACCATGTTCTTCAGCAAAACATGCAACTTTGCAAATGTCTAATTAAAAAGAAAACACAGGTCAATATTTTTTTATTTTCTTGTTGCTATGTAGCACATCAAATTGTTTTGCAGTATCACATAGGTAAATGAATACAGTCATCAAATATCCTTAATATATATAAATTGAGATTTGAATAAGCTAAAATTTCATAGAACATGAGATGAGCATCCAAAAAGGTATTTTCATATTACATTCCTATTTGTGCTTAAGAAGGTTTTTCTCGAAGTGCTATCTTCCGCCTTTTAGTGTCTGTGCATATTACAGAAAAATCTTTCAGTTTTTCAAGATGCCTAATTCCATATACGTCACTTATGACAGAGAAGTAAATTAAATCCCGATTTTTCAGACCAAGGCTAGCATACTAGAATACCCTTTCTCTTATCGTTGTAGTGAAAAACAACAAATCTAAAAAGTCATCTTGCTCCAAACTATAATGCTAATGAAAGCGATATTAAAAAAAAAAAAAACAAAAAAAAAACAACAACCCAACAAAACAAACCCCAAAAAACAGTAAGAAAACATCCTTCATACTTAATTTGAAAACTGACACAATGAGTAAAAATCATTCATGGAAAAGGGTCAGAAAAATAATAATAAAAGAAAAAAGAACAAAAATTCAGGGTGAGTTGATGTTTAAAACTCTTGAATTTCTGACAAAGGCCTACTTTACCCTGAGGTTTCCATACCTCTGGATATGCCCCATTACTTCAAAGGCCAATGTTTTAATCATAATAACAGAAACAGACACTTTCTCTCCAAGATGAGAGCTCATATTTGATCTCAGACTTCAAGCTCAGTTTGCCTTCTCCTTCACACACAGATCACTGATATTGTGAACCTGAAAATGCAGTTGTGCATACTCAATGAAATGAGCAGCTTTTCTTTTGAACTCTGAACTTTGAAAGTCCATGAAACATGCACTTTACACAGTACTTAGAACTTGAAACCTTTTATGCACATCTATTCTTTACTCCAGATACAGCCAACACCCCTAGAATTTTCCAAGAAGGACAAAGTATGTGACAGAAATATCACTTAAAAAAACCTGAGATCTAAACCTGGAGAAAGATCTGCAATTTTTAATTAAATAAATTATTTTTTAAACATAATGAAATATATATGTAGAGGGGTCTATTCTTAACCCCATCAAGGGATATTTTGATAGGAGGATGTAACTGAATTTCCTTAAAATTACTGAGGGACTTCGGGACCTGCTGAAATTATCTCTCTTGTTTAATTTTCCATTTGGACATGGAGAGCTGAATATGAATCTTCATAGTACTGGGGAACTTACTGATGGAAGAAAAAGCCCTTAAGTGATGGCTTCCCTATGGAAAACTATTCTACAGCCTAATGTATCTTCCTGTCAGAACATTTTTCATGATATTTAGTGTAGGTTTTTCTGTTCCCAATTCCATCATATTATTTATATATATCTTAATGTACAACACTAAAACCACTTCTAGCCTTCTTGACATTTACATAATTATAATCTTATGGACGCCCTTTTGATCCAAAGTAAGGGTGTACCTATTTCACTGATAAAAAGTTTTCTTCATTCAATCTCCTCAGTATTTTTCTGTTTCTTTCTCTTCCTCAATAATAATAAACTATGTCCCAGGACAGTCCTTTTGTCCCTTTCAATTTATTCTAATTTTTGTGGCAAGAAATTGAGGTGCCACTTCCCTCATAGATGATGGAACCTTTAAACCATTCCTCCATTTCATAAAGCAAAGATGTAGTTTTGTGGAGAGAACCTCTGCATAGGAACAGTCCCGGCATTGGGTACCCAAGATATAAGGCTATAGGTGCAACATTCCCACTTGTGACACGATCTTCTCCTTCACCAGGTGCTAGTGGAAGTTGTCAGCTGCAAATATTATTAGGTAGGTAACCTACATGGCGAGAAATTCACCCCCTTAAAAAAATTTCAGTTTTCATTCTGTAATTTCACAAACTTTTCTTTCCTAACTTTGCCACCACTCCCAAAACTCCAAAACTCACAAACCAGTTGAACAGCAACAAAAACAGAAGAAGAGTTCTATATATGAAAGTGGTTTTTGATATATGTTCCATATTCTGGGATTCTGGTTCCTTAATAAAGGTTGCTTACTTTGGTTATTTGCTTAAGATGCTCAAATTTCCTTATATGCACTGCATCAAAGGAATGCAATGAAATTTTCTCATCAAATTGTGGCATTATTTAGATATGCAGTGTTGCCATAAAAAGTACATCAGAATCCTAATAATGGAAAAACAAATTGGATATAGCATCTTGCAATTTAAAATGCAAGATTTTAAAGCCCTTACCTACATCAGAGACAAGAATCTCTGATTTTCTTTTGAAGGGCATTTTAGAAGTTGAGATATAAAGATTTTACACAAAGATGGATTATTAAATGTAAATGAGAAATTCCAGTGACTTATGTCATATCTCACACATATTTCTATTAGTTGTTCAATTTATTCCTAAAAACGTTTACTTTATTCCACATTTTTCATTCAGATGAACTTGTTCAAATAACAGCTTTTTCATGCAGACTTAAGAGTACTAAAAGGCCATTCCTTATATAGTCTTTCTCTGACAGCTTGAGCCTACACTTTGAAATAAATTATGCCAAACAAACTTCTCTCTGACTAACATTGAACCTTGGCAGCTAGTTTGGTATTTTTCTGAAAGCCTGTATAGAGAAATAAAAGACAAATCTAACAAGGTAATCATCTTTGCTCATGTCCTCACAAATGAATTAAACATGGACTACTCATTCAGCTTTGGAGCACATTCAAAGAGTGTAAAAAGAGCCAGTAGAAAAACAGAACAAGAAAAAGAAAGAAAAAAAAAAAAGCAAAAACAAAGCAGGAGGTTAGGAGAGCAAAGATAAAACAAGAAAATAGCTGTGACAAAAATTATAAGGACATGTGGAATCACTGGGCATATGAATTATCTCTCATGAATGTAAATGTTCTATTACTGGATACTGGAAACAATTGAAGGGTCTGTACTTGATGCAGTCTTCAAATTTTTGTGTTATAGTGAGTGAAAAAAAATCTGATTATGTTAGACAAGAAAAAGAAGTAAAATTGGCACTAGGCAGCATCTTTTTGATAAATATATATGAATAATTCAGTAATGGAACAGATTTTCCCTTGTGTCCAGCTCTGGGATGGAAAGGAAACTCAGACCTTGACAGTTATATGGAGCTGGGTGCTGAATTGTTCACTGGAGTTGAAGGCAAGAGCCAGGATACCTTAGGTACCTCTGGTCCTTGTGTATTCATGCAATACAAACATTCTGCTCAGGGGAGATCAGGTGGAAGTAGAGCAGCCACAGGAGCAAGCTTGAAGAGAGCCCAGAGAGTGAGCTGGCTGATCTCATTTTGAGCAGCTGTAGCTGTGGATGCTCTAAATAGCAGCAGTAGCAGGAGGGCCAGGTCTGTGCAATCAGAGGGCATTGGCAGTTTTGAAATCTGAACTAATTCCAACATGTCAATGAAATGAAAGAGACTGTAAGAAATTAAATAGCTTGGGAGAGGTGTCATATTGCAACTTCATTTGGGCCCAAAAACACATTTGGGAAGAAGACCAAACTAAACTTTTATGAATATTTTGAGAAATGCAAATGATATTGCTTTATTTTCCTTTCTCTTTGGAAAACATTATTTATTTCTAAAAAAGAGAAAAAAGGGATTTATGTGGATTTCACAGTAGTGGAGATCCCAAAATGAAAAACAAAAACAAAACCAAAAACTAAACACACACACACACACACACACACACACACACACACAAAACAAACTACAAAATATGAGAGGAAGATGAGAGGAAGAGATGTTGTATTCTCAGAGAGAGAAAAAGAAGAAAAAACCACCAAACAACTAATTTTTAAAGAGACTTTAAAATTTTTTCAATGAATAGGGCAATGGTACAAAGAAACTGTGAGTATTTTCTGTAACTGTGTGACTAAAATATTTCTGAAAAGTCACTTGTTTATATTTCCCTCTACATAATTAAATGCTACAGCAAAAATGAAAGCCACAATTGAGATGCTCAAATTTGTGTATTTCATGTGATGGAGAATTGGAATAATTATTGTGATGCTAGTTTTGAACAAAGACAACCTGAATCCAATTTCCTAATTTACTTCAGGTGTCCTATTTAATCTTAAGAAAATCAAAGCTAGAGTTTTAGAGGTATTCAACTAATGATTCAAGTAACTTAAAAAAATTTTTACCAGTCTCTCTGGAAAGAGATTCAGGTCATCTGAGTTTAGTTCTTCAATTTAAATATGTGAGGTTCCTAATCTGTGAAATTGTGGTAGTCACTGGAAAGACGCAGGCTTCCAACAGAGGAGCTTGTGACTAAGCAAGGCATCTAAATTAAAGTCCAAAAAAGAAAGGGATATCTGAGGCATATCACACAGGGTTAGATACTTTTGTGCCTGAATCTTTCTCTAATTAAGTGTTTCATTCCTCATTTTTTGTTATGGTTTCCCCATCCAATGATGATATCTTTTCCTTATTTACCTTGCAGTGGTTTCTTGAGATTTGATCATACACTGTTTATACAGCTCTTTAGGAAGCAAAACTCACTAAAACACTCAGTGAAAACTGATAAAAATGGTCAAGGATGTGAGAAAAAAATAATCAAAAATGCAAGGATTGGTTATGCTAAAGGGTGAAAGATCTCACTTTGCAAATGTAGATGGAAGAAGGAATGTATTTAAAAAAAAAGAATGCTTGCATTCCCTCTGCCTAAGACAAAGAAATATTCAACTATGTGAAAAGATGACAAATGGTTCACTGCTAAAAGCATATCTTTCTCATATTGTGATTAAATTGAGAAACCCATTGTCAATGAAACTTATTTTAAAAAGAAAACACAAGCAGAGCAATTATAAATCTGCTGCTTCAGGGATTTAGAAAGTTTCTAGCTATAGAGGTATGATCATATGATCAAACATTGCAATGATACTGTAGATTTTGACCCTATCTATCCCTTTCATATCAGTATTTGAGCTTATGAACACCCTGGTCTGGACCAACTGTGACCAACTTATTGTTCAATAATCCCTTTTTATTTTATCACAGACTAGCAACTCAAATATAGTCATATCTAGCATCTGGTCATTTATTTATTAGTCCAAGGACATTTTAATCCATACCTGTATCTTTACAAATCAAATTATATTCAAAGTTTGTCAGTAAAATATCGCTTTGTCCTTTCTACAAAGTTTATTCACCTTCTTCTGTCACAGTCTCACCAGGGTGGATTGCATGACTTTTGAAGCCACAATGGTACAATACCTCTTAGATATGAATTTTCAAATGTTCAACACTGGCTGCTTAATTCCAGTCTGATTGAGGCTGACATGAGATCTGAAAAAGTAAAACAGGTTTTTACATAAGGATAGTGATATATCTTAAAAGCCTCTTGCTTCATGTATACTCCTTCAAAGACAAGGGTACCAACCAATAAAATGAGAGACAAATACTACTGGGAATGTAGTT
Source organism: Poliocrania exsul (assembly GCA_035041345.1). Taxonomy (NCBI): domain Eukaryota; kingdom Metazoa; phylum Chordata; class Aves; order Passeriformes; family Thamnophilidae; genus Poliocrania; species Poliocrania exsul. Next base: position 69,712,047 of record JAWWLZ010000082.1, read on the forward strand.
ATTAAGAACACAGAGATGAAAGGTGTCATCATGAACTACCAGGAGGCTTACTTTTTTGCTGTGTGAAATAACAAAGTTCAAAAAGCATTCAGTCACTCCGTTTCTAGCAATTAGAAAGAGAAACTACATAAAAATGTAACCCAGAAATAAATTAAAAAATAAGCATTTAATTATGCAAAATGCTTGGAGATGATCTGAAGATCATTTGGAGACTTAATATATAGACACATACATTGAGTCATTCTTCATCCTTACCACTTCCTTTTATTTCCTCTCCTTTTTCTGTTCCTCGGGCGGGGAGTGGGAGCGGGGGGAGGGGGATGAATAAGACACAATATATCAGAAATATAGGAAAGGAAATATAGGAAAGGAAAACAGTTGACAACATAATCCCTAACAATTTTAATTAATATCACAACAGGACAGGACAAGGGGCTAAGTAGAAACTTACCAGTTTTTACTCCTTTAATAATTAGTCCCCTTACTTAAAAGGACCAATCAGTGATATTGCAGAATGGCTAAACTAACTGTTGGTATTCCTAGTTGTGCTAAGACAGTTCTTCACCAAACCTGCATAAGAATCCACTGTCACAGGAAAGGTTCAGAGACTTAGAGACTTTAAGACTAAAACCAGTACAAAACATGAAGCAAAACTGAATGAATTGAACAACAGTCAGTCAATAGGATCAGACAGTTCTGCAGAAGCTTCATGTTCGTGTATGGTCCTAACACCTGGTTAAGTATCAATTCCTATGTGGAAAACAAACGGTGTCAGAGGAATGAAAGATAGAAAATATTACACTGGTATTTCAGCATATTTTCCGAGATGAATCTGGCATGTACAGGTGTGAAAACCTAATTTCCATACTAACCTGTCTGACAGGAGTTATAACAGCCAGTACAGGTCCCCTAAGTAACCAACAGAGTTTTATCACACTAGGGGGAGGCAATGTAGGAATATGACACTTCTAATGTATTCGTTTCAGTTTTCCAACAAGCATTTTCGTCTGGGTTGTGGAGATGATATAGCATGCTTGGGTTTCTGAAAGATTTTGATAAGACACCTCACCAAGAAAAACAAAGTAATTAAAGTGTTGTAAGATAAAAAAGAAAGTCAACTTCTAGACTAATGTTGGTTTAAGGATAGAAAGCAAAGAATGGAAATATATGGGCAATTTTCATAGTGAAAAGAAATTATTGAGTGTGTTGATACCCTTCCATGTATTTCTTTTTGAAACCCACCAAAATAAAGACTATCAGAAAGGGATTAGGTAAAGACACAAAGCAGATGAAAAATGAATATTGAGAGAAATAGCTCACATAAAATACATAGTTCAGGAATCCCCTTGATAAACTACCGTTTGTCAGAAATAAGAAGTCTTTGCACTAACTCTTACTTCTGTGGTTTTCCTTGACATTTGAAGTTGCCATTTATGAAGGTGAGTTACTGAGATGGACTTTGACCTGCAGCAGAGTCACAGTTAAATTTTATAAACTGTGTATGGAAAACAAGAACAAACCCACAAATCTGATGTCTTAAACTTTGTATTCACACTTGGTTAATTAAAAAGTGAGAAGAGCTTTCACTTCTGCATGTAACATTAATAAATTCCTCAGATGTACAATCCCTTGATGTGAGCTTTAAAAAGTATATTAAAAATATGAAGTTAGCTGGCTTATCCAACTACTAAAAAAGATTTCTTAATTCCTATATGTTGCAAAATATCACTCCTAACAGACATATGCACTGTATTTTTGAGTCTGAAACCTATAGAAGTACAAAGAATTTATGTGGCAAAATAAGTATAATTCATTTTAAAACCAATGTGATCTTAACAATTTTAAGATGTTATATCAAGTTGCAAGTCCATGTCTATTGATGTGCAAGGAAAAATTTAAAACATCTAATCAAAAGAGATTGCTGCTATACTCAGATTTGAACAATAGCTAGATATCTGCTGAATAGAGATAGCAGTGGAGAACAGGTTATAATCAATTTGGGAGTTTATAGCCAGAGTTTTAATAAAGTTACTAGTATCACATCCTGGATAGCTGAGCTGGCTATCTTTCTCTAATAGTGTGTTATGATCACTCTAATGCAAATGTCGCTATATCTGTGTAAAGTCCTTATATACATGAACAGGATTTTACAGCTATATTGCACCAGAAAACATTCATGTTGCTGATCCAAATATATTCTATACACTAAATGTTGCTTCAGGAAAGTGAAAAAATGCCTTGTACTTCAGCCTCTGAACCCAATCAAGACTAAGAGTGACAAAATAGTAAATTAGACCAGAGCAACTTTACCCTTACATCTTCCAGTGGAACAGAAATCATGCCTTTTGACATCCTTTCTTAACTGAAATCACTAGCATAGACTTTTCCTACAGCCGACACCAGAAAGGAAATAAAATTCCTAGCGTAAGTAGATTTATATAGAAAATAAATTAATCATACTATGACTATATCTGTTCAATCACTTCAACAAAACCCAACCCAAGAGAAGTTGAGAAGTTGACAGGTGATTTACAAGAATGCTTTGCAGCATATCAAGTAAACATCTGTGCTTTCCTATCAATAATCCCTTGAATCCTTCTGGCATACATGAGAGACTTTCCAGATGCTTTTAAAATACACATATTAAGATTGAATTGTTCTGAAGTGGTCTGCATGCAGTCTATCAATGAAATAAATATGCTCATTCTTCATCATTGTGACTTCTAGGAGTTGTGGACCCTGAACTGATTCCCCAGTGCCTCCAGTTTATGACATCATTCTCCACTAGTTTATTTGCTACACCTTTGAAATACAATTTAATTTGATTTTTCCCTCTTGGTGAAGACAGATATAGATTTTTCTATCCCCTGTACCACAGATGTTTCAAATGACCAATTGTTAGGGAAAATATTAGGAGGTTCAAGATATCTAGTTTTTCTTGGTATACTGAAAAGGAGACATATCACATATCCATTACTATGGGTAATACAACAAAAAAGGCGTTCACTGACCCCTCCTAGTTTTACATAGCAACACTTGTTAACACTTGATTTGTTGGGCAACATTCACTCTGAGAAACCTTAATTCCAAGGTGAAGATAAATACAAGCTTCTTAAGCTGAAAGAAAACCCAACTCAGCAGCACAAAAATTATTGCATCTTAACTGGAGGAAATAATCATAACTTTGAAACTGAAATAAAAGCCTTTGATTATACTTTCACAAAAAATATAATTTCTAATATATAATATTTAATACTTGCAGAACATCAGATTAGAAGGAAACCTTGAAGAGACCATAACGGCATAGCATAACCTAAGTTGCACATCCTTAACCATGTTAGAGGGCTGTAATGAAATCTCAGCCATTAAAAAATATTCTAAAAAAAATATTCTGAACAGTACCTAACATACCTCTTGAGGATTCTGACCATTCAGGGATCTCTTGGTGAGCAGAACTGACAGTGGCATTAAAATATCTTTATTCTGCTGCTTGAGGTGGGAGAGAGAAGCACTGTGGGATAAAAGAAACATCCCATTAAAGTGTTGAGGTGTCCTATAACCCTGTTATTTGTAGTTCAAGGGTTTCTGACTCAGAGTTTTGTTTAAGATATCTGAAAAGCTTTCACAAAAAAATTAGTGCAGAAAGATTACAAATTAAGTTTATGTCTTCTCAGTCTATCTGTCAAAATAACTTGGGGAGGAGTTAGCTATAATTGCTTTGAAGAAGTATGCATAATACAAGATATTTTAGAAGCATATTTTTTGTGATTCTTGTGCAGTTTTCAAAGAATTGCTGAACCATTTTCATCAAGTACAAAAGGATTCCAAAAGAAGCCAGATGGAATAGTTTCTAGAGTTTGCTTTAAAATACTTCTCATGTACCTTTTGAGATTGAATGTGACTCTTATAAACCACTGTTTATTCTTACACAAAAATTAAGTTTGTCCTGCCCATGTTTAACAAGAAATGATTTTGCACAATATACTGGACTGCTTCACAGATTTCACTCCAAACTTTCTGTACTGAAACCCAGAAACAAATGAGTGTTTCCAATACATTTCAAAATTATTCACATATTTCTTTCTTCAGGTCATTAATTGGATGGAAGTATGCACCATCTACCCCATTTATCACTTCTTCTTAAATTGATAGAACAGACAAAGAACCCTGATTAAATGTAATACCTTAAAATGTGGAGAATCATGCAGTCAGTACATTTTTTATCCAACTCCAGGCCATCTCATGGACCACGTAAATACAAGTTAAAAAAAGCTCCATGCTGTAAAATATTAAGGTTTAATCACTTGGAGGTATTTTTTTCTCTCTCTAGGTCAGTCTGGTATTCAAAATTAGTTCAGCTGATTATAGAACTATAAATTTAGTGTGAGTATTGACAGTTTAACTATTTCTACATCAAAACCAAATATGAAGTGAAAAACTGTGAACCTGGATAAGCACATTTTTGTGTCCACAAGGAAAAGCTTCTGCCATCACTCCCTTGTTTTTAAAAGGGCTTTGAAGAGTAACTACTAGAGTAGCAGCAGTTGATGCATTCATTGTCATTCTGGAAAGCAAAACAACCATCCTTTGCTGATGGAAAAAGCCTCTCTGTGGATTCTTTCCAGTCTAGGCCACCTGATATATTTCACATTTTATATAGTCTATGAAGAATGACATTTATATGAATTATAACTTTACCCTTTGATAGTCTAATCCCTCCAAATACAGTTGCACACTTCAGCAATCCCCCCAAGGAACAAGCTGAAGAATAAAAGACACCACTTGAACAAGAATGCAAAGTGACAAATATAGCCATCATTTGTCAGCACTAGCTATATTATAATAAGAGATTTCTCAAGAAGCTATTGTGCCATGTTATTAGCCTCACATGCTTACAACTCTCTAGAAACCTTAGATTTCATTCCTGAATGGAATTAAGCCCACTACCACTGTCTGGTCTGCTGGCTACACAGGCAATATTATTTCACTCCAACAGAGTCAGAGAAAAAAAAAAAATCATCTTTGCTACTTTATTTATGCTACCAAGAAAAAGTGTTCACTATGAAGACCTTATTGCCCAAGCAGCATGTAATTCAAAACTGATTGCCTTGAAAAACTCAGTTTATTTTCATACAAAACCAGGATATACTTTTCTAGAACAGTGACTTACTGTTAAATATGTTGGACTAAATATCTCCAGAGGACATGGATGCTTTGCCTGTGCTGGTTTACACTGGCAGATGGAGCTTTTAATTATTTATTAAGCATTCACTATACCTGTGCTGTGATGAAAGAAATAATAAGTATTTCTATAAATGAGCTACTCACCTAAGACTGGGGAGAATAAAGAAGGTCAAATAACCCAGAAACAAACAGTTATTCATCCAAGATTAAAGAGCTAAGTGTATGTGACACACACACACACACACACACACACACACACAAAAAAAAAAAAAAAAAAAAAAAAAAAAAAAAGAGGCAGTACCATAACATTATGATAGCTTACAAGCTTTTTTTTTTATGTCAGGCATTTGTGATTTGTAATTGCACATCTCATAGGAAACTATTAAGTGTTTTATGTTGATAGAATTGATGCTATAGTTTTAATTTGAAGAATATACTAAGAGGATATGCTAAAACCTTTGGCCTTAGAAAAGTGTTAAACTTTTAAGGCTGGTTAAGTTAACCTTTGATTCTCAAAAAGGAGTATTTAACGTTTCACATGAAAAAGAGGAAAACCTCTGTTAACGTTTTTTTATATGTTCACATTTAACAAAGAAAAAATTGTAAATAAAATATTATTATAAAATAAGTATGAGTAGTTGCTAATCCCTAAATGGCTCTTACATAGTCAGCTGGTTACCACAAAGGCAGACAGAGTACACTCTAGAACAGTTTCTTTCTGCAGCTGAGTGCAACATATAGCAAAGTTATAACCCAGCAAAGGCAAATACAGCTAGGCCCTCAGGCTTAACATACTTATTGGAGAAGAAAATATTTAAATTGAAGAGGGATAGATTGGTTAGCAGGTGACTGGCCAGTATGATCCCAAATATAACAACAAATATTTTTTTCGTAATTTCTATCTGAATTGTAGTTTAAATACTTTGAAAATCAAACAAGGTGAAATGATTTTATATTTCATGGAATGGCTATCTCTAGTTGATCACTGTGTGTGTCCATAAAGTGCTGGGACATGATCTAGAATTTCCCCAGAAAATCTCAAAATTAAAGTGGTGATTCTGTGAATCCTTAGGGGCCTAATTTACAGTTGCAAATCTAGGCTGGCTTGGCAGAGACTTCTCTTTCATTACTGTAGTGGAAATATATATAGGAACAGCTGTGGAAGAACAAAAATAAAATAGAAAAGTTTGCAATGAATGTATTTGTACATGTAGGCACACATAGGCTTGAACATAAACCACTATTGCCATCGTAATGAGTGCTTCTATTAAAAAATGATTTACATAAAACCCAGGCCTTTATATGTATCAATCAATTTTGACCTTTAACTCAGTGCTCACTGAGAAAGTAAAAATTTTGTTTGGTGAAGAATTTTGTATTTTTAAAACGTAATTTCATTACCCACAGAATTAACATAATGAAGCATTTAGAGAAATGCTAATATATCTGATATATTTTTAAGCACATAACATTAAAAACATCAGTAATTTCGTAAGTTTTATATGTGTGTTGTTGCCCTAGACAGACAGATAATCAGAATAGTGAACCATTAGAATGTGGACTGTTATTACATTGGCATCAGACCCAAAGTATAAAAAACAGCTCCTCAATCTGCAAATACACAAACTGTTATAGCTACATTTTATCTGGAGATAAAAATGCACCTTTGAGGAAAATTAAAATAAAAATAGATATGGCTATAGATGAATCCAAGATGGGTTACTTTCTAATCTATTCACTAGGGAATGCTAAATCAAATCTTTCTCAGTGTTGGACAGCAACTTTGCATTAAGGCACAGGAACGTATCGGCTTTACACAAGATACATGGCTCTACCACTTAACACTCCTGGGCTTGTTGGAAACTGGATAACTTAGCATTAGTACTAAAACACACTTATTAATCTACTTGTTTCTAAGCCTTAGTGGAAACTCAAGATTCAGTTAAAATGTATCTTGGTGTGGTAGTTTAGGCCTTAGTTTTAGTAGGCCTCAGTTTAGTAGGCCCTGAAAATACTACATAGATAAGATAAAAATGCTACATACATAAGACAAGCATCACCTGATTTAAGCAACCAAAGAGATATTTCATATCATTTAATGTCAAATCAAGTATAAAAGGTGTAGGAGGTGCCTTCATTGCCAGGTGCTGAGCAGACCTGCTATTGCTGAAAGTAGTAGGCCTCCTCACCAATTCACAGCTCTTTGGTTTGGGAAGTGAGCATTTCGTGGTCATTTGTTTTTTCTCCTCTTTTGCTGAGTGTTTTTGTGGTCTGGGTGGTTGGAATCTGTATTATTTGGGTGAGCAACTCAGTGGTTATTGTTGTTTTTTCCTGCATTTGTATATTTATGTGTTATATCATATTCTGTTTTTAATTTTCTCTCTTCTATGCAAAATATAAAAAGCTCGATATTTTAACTTAGTTCTAGGGATTTTTTCCTCAGGGTTGCAGGGGGTTTCTCTCTATCTGTGTTGGGCAGTTGGCATTTTGCCAACTCAACCTACAACACTTGGTCACACAAGTTTACAACATATAAACATTTTTTAAAATGTTAATATGTGGGAAGATGGGAAGCATATCTGAAAATGTTTTCCATAACTTGAAGAGTATTTTCAAACTCCTTGAACTTAATTTAGCTTACACAAGTTCTTTAAGTCCACCTCAGCTCAGATAATACCAAAGATCAGCATAAGGTAGACCTCCACTAATATTAGCAATTCTGCATCACAGCTTGTCAACTTGCAGGCTGAAATTTTACAGCAAAATGCTGATAGAAACCATATTTATTAAAAGGCACCCTGTCATTACTTTCTAAAGATCTGATAAACAGAATAAGACAAAGAACAAAACCCAAGTCCAAGTCCGTTTGAATGTGGAAATGGGTACTGTAATGCAAACAAGTTCCAGGCAAAGTAGAATTCAGAGCTTTGTAAAGTGACATTAATTGTCAAATGGGAAATCATATTAAAAAGTGGTTTGCCCTGGACTTGTTTCAGGTTTCTCCTTAAAGCATAACAAGTTCAGTCTTGATTTTTTAATCAGGAAAGTGTGAGAATCTGCATTCTCATTCATTCTCTGCTGTTGCTTTGAGGCAACACAGAAAAAAAAATAAAAATCTCTAAAAAGTTCCTGCAGACTGGGCAGAACTTAGAGTGAGGTGCTTTTTTCATTCAATGTGTATTTTGGAGTGAACAGAGAGGGTGGTAGTCAAAGATATGGCCTACTTCCACTTTTATCAGTGCACAACTGTGGACACAGTGTGTTTCTGAGATGCATAGGCCTAAATGGCTGAATAATAAAATATCTTTGAAACTAAGTTTTGAATGTGACACAAAACTAAAAAATCATGCAAAACTCTCTCCATGCTCCTCTTATTTCTCTTTTCTAAATGGAAAGAAACAGATGCTTGGAATCTATGAGAGAAACACAATAACTTGGCACAGGCAACAAAACAAATAGGAATATTACTAATGCAAAGGGAGAACAATCTCTGTTCTCTAATGTGCCTTACTAATGCACTATGAACTCATGCCAAGATGTCCAGTTCCTTCTAATTTCAATGGGAATGAGGCACAGTGTGAAAGTCTGAGGTACAAATGCAAAAGCACTACCATCTGGCCTGTAAAAATATTGAAAGTGTTTTTGACCTTCAAAAGTGAATGTGGTACTATTTGGGAAAGTAAGAAACAGTTCTGAAAGGGTTTATGGATATTTTGAGGGCTTTCACAATAAATTAATACTTTTAAAAAGCTCAATTGAATTTCCATCCTTTATAAAAGTACTAGTTAAAAATAACATTGTATGATGTAATAAAATTGATGTTACAAATCTCATAATACATTACTGCTAGTGTGAATTCAAAACAAAGACATGCATTTATTCTTATAAACTCTGCAATTCAAAATATTATTTTTTCTGACAAATGACTTTCATAAGAGGGACGTGCATGTATTTCTGCATCTAAATGACTCCCATGCAAAAAATAGTTTAGGCCCTGCTGCATTAGTGCATCTGTAGAGGTAAAACACAGTATTACCTAAATCTGCCTATGCTAAATTGTCCACAGACACACACCACTTGTTATAACTTATAAAAAAATGCTGCCAAAAAAACTTCTGTAAAATGGCTACTTTTATATCTTTTAAAGTCAACAACCAATATGCTTTTTAGTGTTATATTTGAACTGTACTTTTTAAAAAAAACCTCATACTATTCTTTGCTTATGCCTCAAGTTTTGATATCTTTGATAGACTAGCAAAGTTTATCTTTCTTTACCTGTCCCTTAAGCCTTGCCAGCAAACCTGGTTGCGGACTTTTTGGTGTTCACATCTACCTTTGCTGTTCTAGCTGAATCTTATTTGTCCTGGAAGTTCTGAGAAAAGTCTGGAATTCATGATTTCTGCCCTCTAGTCTACACTTGATTGGACAGAATTGAACCCCTTTATCATAGTTCATTTTAGAATACTTAAAACAGCTGACAATTTGGCTATCTTTTCCTAAAAAAAAAAAAAAAAAAGTTTTTTTTTTAAGTTTCAGTCTTTTAAAATTGTCTAAATTTCTTTTCTAAAAAACTTTACAGAAAAATTATTGACTACATAGATATGGGTCTTTATGGATCCTATTGAAGATTGGCAGAAAACAGGTTGTCCTGAGTTGTTCTAACTTGTATAACTTTCTACACAGCTTCTCAGCAAATCCAAAAATAATATCCTTCATTTGTCATCTATCTGATTTTTGTCTTCCATCATTCCTTCAAGTATTTTATGACCATTATTAGTGAAGACATTTAACATGGTTTACCTTATTTATCTCTGCTTTGCAATCATCTGTCTTTTGCCCAGGTGAAAAAACAAGCAAAATTTTTTTAAAACAAAAACTTGAGTTTGTGGTTAAGAGTCTGGAATAGTTTAAGGCATCTCGCCTGCCTAAAACTTTAAAATCAGCCAAGAGAATACTTGCAGAAAGCAATTCACCCACCAGAGTTCCAATCTGACAGTACAGAGATCTCTCCATTGACTAGAGAAAGACCTGGGGTGACTCATCTTTTGAAATTGTCAGTTCACCAAGATGAATCTGTGTCTGTATCATATGCATGCTCTGTGCATCCCATATAATATTTAAAAAATAAAGATAAAATCTTTAGCTAGGTTTCCTAACAGAGTTCACAGAGTTAGAGTGTAAGCCAAGTCTCTGTAGGTTCTACCAAACTTTTACATGACTAGCAAAAAAGGATCGTTTGAGTTCATAATCTAGTCTCAGCTTTGTGCATTGCTTGCTATCTTGATCAGCTAACCTAGAATTAGATAAATGTATAAACAACTTCCTTGTATACATGACAGGGTCATGGTCTATGTACTGCAGAAACCCATCCATGTGATTTAGGCCAGCCTGTGCCCTCTTACTTGGCACTTAATGCTGTTAAAAAGGACAAGGTGATCTCAGAAGTCAAGGGCAGGAAAAAACCTAAAAGACACACTTGGCTGTTTCTTCCCACAAGTAAAATTGCCTTTCTGTCTGACATGTGTAAGATGAAGAAACTAATGACATTGGCCCTGTCACTTTGACAGGCAGCCCACAGGCAATTACATGTGCAGAAACCCAAACAGGCTATCAGAACCAAACCTATTAGACTAAGACATCATCCTCATTTCAAATACTGTCTCCTTAATTCATATTGAGTGCTTAATGGTCACACCTAGTTACACATTACCTGTATGGTCCAATGAAGACAATTAAATTGTAAGTAGTATCAGTGTTGCAGCATGTTAAGTCTTTTGAAAATTACAGAAAAAATATTAAATATCCTAGCATCTCATTCCTAAATTATCTAATTTCATTCTTTCTGTTTATTTCACTGTTTCTGTCCCTTTCATCTCTTTATTTTCTTTAAATTATGAACTTTGAATTAGTAATGGTAACACAGGACCTAAAAATAAAGTCATGAGAATATTCACAGTAGTATTTTGAGTAAGATAGACTTGAATACTAATTACTCTATAGTAAATACAAAAGAGGTACACCACTCACACCACCTGAAATTATTTTCAACTGCAAGACTGGCAGTAACAGCTCAGTCATGCTAGAAACATTGAATATAGAAACATTAATACTTTTGAAAGAAAGCCTGGGAAAAGACTTTTTCACTGTTATGGTTTAACCCCAGCTGGCAACTAAGCACCACATGGCCCCTCACTCACTCCTCCTCAGAAACAAACTAGAAGAGTAAAAGTAAGAAAAATCATAAGCAGAGATAAAGACAATGTAATAGAGAAAGCAAAAGCCATGCACACAAAGAAAGGAAAACAAGGAATTAATTCACCCCTTCCTACATGCAGGCAGGTGTTTAGCCATCTGGAGGAAAGGAGGATTCCTTCATGCATAATGATGAATTGGGAAGGCAAACGCCATCACTCCAAATGTCCCTCCCTTCTTCCTCAGCTTTATATGCTAAGTATGGCACCATAGGATCAGGAACGTCCTTTTAGTCAGGTGGGGTTAGCTGTCCCAGCTCTGTCATCTCCCAGCTTTTTCTGCAATCCCAGTCTCCTCACTGGAGAGATCAGGTGAGGACCAGAAAACATCTTGACACTGTCTAAGCACTGCTTAGCAGTTAAGAAAGCAACCTTGTGTTATCAACCCTGTTTCAGCACAAATCCAAAACGTGACCCCATACTAGAAGAAGTGCTGGATTCTGCACCTGGGATGAGGCAATCCTGGATGTATGGACAGACTGGAGAATGAGACGCTGGAAAGCAGTGCCACAGAAATGGACCTGGTGGTCCTGGTTCATGGCAAGTTGAACATGAGTCAGAAGTGCCCTGGTAGCCAGAAGGGCCAACAGTGTCCTGGGGAGCATCAGGAAAAGCATCACCAGCCAGTCGAGGGATGGGGTTGTCTTGCCTCAGCTCTGCCTCAGCTTGAATATTGTGTGGAGTTTTGGGCACCACAATATAGGAAAGATTAAGTTATCAGAGAACATCCAAAGAAGGGTAACAAAGATGGTGAAGGGCCTTGAGTGGAAGCCATGTGAGGAGTGGCTGAGGGCACTTGGTCAGTTCATCCCAAAGAGGAGACTGAGGGGAGACCTCATTGCAGTTACAACTTCCTTGTGAGAGGAAGAGGAGGGGGAGACACTGATCTCTTCTCTGTGGTGACCAGTGACAGGACCTGAGGGAATGGCCTGAAATTGTGTCAGGGGAGGTTTAGGTTGGATATTAGAAAAAGCTTCCTTATCCAGAGAGTAGTTTGGCATTGGAACAGGCTCCCTAGGGAGGTGGTCACAGCACCAAGCCTGACGGAGTCCAAAAAGCATCTCAGGCACACAGTGTGACTCCTGTGCAGGACTTAGAGATGTGATGATCCTTGCATATTCTGTGATTCTGTGAAAATAAAGTCTATCCCAGGCAATACCATCACAAAACTCACATTTTCATGATAAGACAGAAAACAACAGGGAAACCTACTGTAATATTTTAGTTTAGAACAATGGTGATTGTTCAGAGCATTATATATTTCACTGAGTTATTAAGCTTGTTAACAAACATACTTGAAAAAATTTCTACATGCATCTTTTCTCTGCTTTTCATTATATTAGCTTTTGTACAAAACTTCTTTCTGGAAATACAGGAACCTTCCAATAAACCAATACATTGAGGTTGATAAATATCTCTGGATAGCATACATGTTTGTTTAGGTTCCAACAATGTGTGGCCTCTGTACAATAGTGGGATAGCACAGGTGTTTGAACCACAGGCCATAGCTACTTGTTGAGCTCTGCCTCAGTTAGAGAAACGAGCATGTAAATGAAAATGGCTCAAGTCTACCTGCTCTATCTCATGGATCCAGAGAAGGTTACATATTACCTAACCTCTTGATCTATAAATGTGGTTCAATCAGATTATATTGTGACACTGATTGCCAGAAGAGTATGTTCTAAAATCCTTCCTAGACTTGCATGTTGTCCTGCTGTTAGCCAACTATATCATCACATTTTCACCTATGGAATCTGATGAAAAGTCCTTTTTGAATTTAATATTTTTTATTTTTTTCTTTGTCAAATTCAAGATATTGAACTTTTATCAGGGTGAACTTTCAAAATCTTATAAATATGGTCAGCTTTGCTAAGTTTAATATAATTCATAGCAAGAAGTTCCACAAATCTGTCTCAGTATTTCATGAGAGTGCCTCTAATAAGATGAAACTACAACCAATTAGTAATAGAGGGAAAAGTGTTCAGGGCACATGTTTAGTTCTCTATGCTCTTCCATAGTACAGGAATAGCTATTTCATTCTTCTGCCATATGGGTATCCTCTTTGAAATGAGCAATCAATCCAGTACAGTCTATTCAAAAGAGATTTGACAAGGGCATTTGGTACTGAGGTCACTCTGTCCTTCACACTCTTGCTAGTCTCCCTCACAAACTGTTTTTTTCATTCACAATCACTGACAAGAATGCTGTATAATAACTTATGTATTCTAAATGAGTTCAAAAAATCCCAAACAACTAGCAACAAAAAGATCTCCAATCATTCTAAAGGTATAGTGCTTTTTATTTTGTAATCAGTAAATTATGATACCAGGACTATAAGGAAGGATATGTTTCACATTTCTATACAGATATTAATAGCCTGTCACAAAGACATTACAGTGACATCGAAAGAAACAGCTGGATTTGGAAAAGCTACATGAAAAATTGTTTATTTCTATGTTAGCTATTTATGGGATCAGAGAAGACAAAGAAGTCAGTATTAGAAACAGGTTCCAGAAGTTGTATTGGCAAAGGATTATATATGGCATTAATCTGTTCGTGAAATTATTAGAAGTATTAAAAGCAAAATTATAATATACATAAATAAATCTGAATATATTAAAATCTAATCATGTGAAAGCTAAGCCCAAATAAAGACTGTATCTTAAGTATTCAAGTTCACTGTCCTGTGTCTGCTTATTATGTGCACATTTGAAAATTATGCAACCTCCTCACCCTCAAAATTCTTTATACAATGCAGTAGCTAAAATGAATTTGTCAACAGAATAAGCTTCAATAGCTTTCAAGAAACAGATCTTACACAGTCTTGTTTGTAAATCTCCACAAAAACTCAGTGCACATTCATTGATGGAAATTCTATTGTGCATCTGGAACAGCCACACTGCTACACAAAAACAAAGGCAAATAATAAATAATAATAATAAAAATAACAAACTGGTTTTAAACTATGCCTAGAAATTCTGTAAGATTTTTGCCTCAAAGAGAGACATTGCAACATTGCAAATTCATACAAAGGCAGTCTATATTTCTGATAATATTACATTTGGTATGAAAATAACTAAGTGATACTTTGTAAATTTGAGATCATCTCTTGACCAATTAACATTGAAAAAAACAGGTAAAGTTGGTAAATTAGAAGCCACCTTCAAAATTCATATGAGCACACAACTTGGAACAGTCTTGAAAATATTAAGCAATACTCCTGACTTTTGTGGTTATGGCTTACTTACGGTGAGATTCATGAGAGCTGGATTCTTTAGGTTTTAGTTTACTTGATAGCTTCCTCTAGTATTTCTAGCCACCACTCTGAATATTTATGTATGCATGAATGCTTGAGTGATATGTATTGGCAAAGACCACTGATTTATCTTGGATATCCCATAAAAAGCTATAGATGTAAGATATATATCGTTCCTAATATATTCTAAAAATTATTACTATACAAAAACCTCTCCCATTCTAGAAATAGTCTGAAAAGAGAAAGGAATAAAGAATGGAGATGTAAGTTTATAATTCAAACATTTGAGGAAAAGCAGCTAACATCTTTTTAAACTTAATGATTTTAGCAAGTATTGACATTCTACTATGCCATGGTTTATGGTAGTCATTGTCAAGATGACTAGGATTTATGTCTTGAAAAAATATGCATCATACAAAAAGAGTTTTGTGAAGCTTTCTGTGTCTGCCAGTTTCTTATACTACAGTAGAAAACATGCAAGAAAAAAAAAAACATTAATTATGATGATACAATAAAGCCATATGTCAGAATACCACTGTATTCACTACAAGAATACTCAAATATACAAATAAAACTTGATTGTATGACTTAATCTACACAAGTTGCAAGTCATCTTTCCTAGTCATGAAAATTACTAATCATATATTACTAATCATATATCCCACTGATAAGTACAACTCTCCTTTCACATATTTCTGTTAATATTAGTAACATGTTACAGAGAGACATGTATGTTTCCTGCTGAAGAACTAATTCCACTATTAAAAGTATGGCTGGCAGCAAAAAAAAAAAACAAAAAAAAACCAAAAAAACCAAAAAAACCCCCCAACAACTAAAAAGGAGTAAAAAACATGTCTATTAGAGCTAATGGTACACCATTTGTAATATAAAGTCTGTGAAGCAATTTAGCTCCTCTGAGATGGAAAATGCTATAAAAATGACAAATATTATTTTGATTAAAAATTTATATTTTTGAAAATATTGTAAAGCTGCATGAATAAAACTTTCCAAAAGCCATGTGACTCTATTTATTACCACTCTTAAATGAATCTAAAGTAACAAAGTAAAAATATCTTACAAACTCAAACTTGACCAAAACTAACTTTAAGCCTGGTAGAAGATGAACAGCATTAGGTCTATAATATTCAAACTCTAGAACTAAACATAGTGCAAATGTGACAATTGTCGTCTGAGTTAACTCAGAAAGAAGTTGATCCAAAACATAGCCCCATAACAGCTACTATTGAGAAAAAGAACTCTTTCCTAGCCAAAACCAGAACAGTAATGCAAAAGGTTAAACTCAAAATTTGATGGTATGACTCAGGTAGACCTTTGTTGGCTGTTAATGACCCAAGTAATTACTCCACAGTTTAGGATTGATACCAGTTTAACAAAATTAGTTTCATTCATCTCAGTAGATTTCTCTCTGAACACCCATGTAACTTTTAGGGCAAAAGGAGATTCTAAATACATATTCATATGATTTTTCACAATTTAAATGAAAGCTGGAAATTGATCAAGATGAGATTAGTAGTAAAACATGAAAGCATAACATACTAATCCATCAGTGCCCTCAGTCACAACCATTTTCTCCTGAGTTTGAAAAAATACTAATATTTTCAACAAAATATTTTGGTTTTGAGACCAAAGAAGAAGATTTTTCGGAGAAGAGCATTTAGTCCATATACAGCAATAGAAAAACAGATGAAAGGTCAAGTTCTGATGCTGTAAAAATTCCTTGATGAAAAGTAACTATTTTTACAAATCAGCATCATTGACATACACTTCAGCTTCTTCTGGACCAATTGTGAATTTGCTGTATAAATTCATAACAAAAAATCACCCTAACAAGCAATGCGTAATATTTTCTTGTTCACTTAGAGGGATAATGTACTCATTCTTACATTTATTTGACAATACTGTAACTTCGATGCATTTCCCCTCACTCACTTGTTCACAGCTTTGCTCTGCAGGCAGACAGCCCGTATTTCTCAAACTTTCCTGTTCTGCACGTGACGGCTTAAAAGAAATCCACATTTGACCTGAGGAATACACAGGGGCTTATTCCTTCCAAAACGAATAAGAACTCCAAATTTAGAGAATAGCTACTTGACTTTCCCACCTAAACAGGTTTCCATTCAGGGTATTAGTCTTGTCCCTTAAGGCAGAGATAATAATCAGTCATTCAGACAACTAACCTATTTCCTCAGGTTACTTCCTTTCCTGCTTTTTATCACAACATCTTAGAGGTATTTTTTTATAACAAATACTGTTAGATTTTTTTTTCAGACCAGGCCAAGAATTTTATTAGCTATGGCTGTATGCCTCGAAGTGTAGAAGGTCTTCCAAAAGTAGCCCAGTCACTCTATTATGAACATAGGATTATCAAATCAATGCCATGAGGGAATTTTTACTGTGTGGAGAAAAAAAAAAAAAAGGCCTTAATTCCAGAATTCCATATCTGCTATTTTATTATTTTATTTTATTTTATTTTATTTTATTTTATTTTATTTTATTTTATTTTATTTTATTTTATTTTATTTTATTTTATTAGAACCTACAAAATAGAGGTATCATAGTCAAGCCCAGACACAATCATGTTTCCCTTTAGAAATTTATTTAAATTATTTAAAATATTTTTGTAGTTGGTGTTGTTAAATCAACTGTCTCATGTGTCAAGATAATATATTTGGGGGGTTTAAATAGGAGCATGTGACATTCAGGAAGACAGATAGACACAATATGAGATCTTGTGTAAGGTTTGTCTCCCACAGCTTGTTCAATATCTAATAACTGGTCAATGCAGCAACTGAGCAGTCAGTAGTGGGCAATAGAACAGCAAAAACATATCTAACTTTCTAAAATGCTAAACAAGTTTAAATATTGTTAATTGCTTCATCTCTCTTCTGGATAACCAATTATGAATCAAAATATTAAGAACAATTTAATTTGCTTTGCAACATCCCTGTACACAAGTATTCCACAGTGATCAGCTATATTCTACAATGACTGCTGTCAAATGAAAATATCATACTGGAATTTATTGTTTAAAAAAAAAAAAGGTACATAGCTATAAACTCTTATATCCGTACATCAGTAAATCATATTCTCAGAAATTCAGCTATTGACCTAAAGCAATTTAGGTATCCGTATAATTGATTTCTGGTTTATACCACTACACTATGGACCAACATCTTTGTCAGTATGTCTAAATATGATTCAATGAATGGATAAGAGGTAAGAAACCATTTCTTCTAAACTCAGAACGTCCAGAAACCAACAAAACTCCCTCTGGATCCTGCTGTTTTACCCAAAGATTTTTCTTTAATTATGCTGGACCCGGTAGAGTCCCAGTTTTTCAGATAACTATCTCAATTAATATGAACTATTAGTAATTATTTAGAGGGAAAGGGGGGAGGGGAATAATCAGTATTTAGAGTTCTCATGTTGTTCCATAATCAGAAAACAACCTGTTAAAGGTGTTTCATTACAACCATCACCTTAATTACTTTAATTAAAAAAAAAAAAGTTAAACAGTGGTGGCTCAGAACAAACCATTAAAAAACCTGAACAGCTTGACTTTTACCAAATTATCTACCCTATTACATGATGCTTTAGTTGACACTTTACATCTTGCCATGCATAATCTGTGAGATTTCCCCAAAGGCTTGAAACCTTAAAGGATTCTGTGACAGCAAAAGTAATCAGCAGTGAATCACAGTTGAGTTGGCACCTTCCAACACCCTGCAAATGTGACAAGTCCATAAGTTCCCCAAGTTGCCTTGGAGAGCTGCCAGTGACATGATTGCTACTTATTGTCAGGAGATTCATAATGAACCTCCAATCTTTCCACAAGTTTGGAAAGCCAACAGGGAGTTAGAAATCACTCAGCATGATATTTTAGAACCTCAATAATATTGTTTGACTGACCTAATTAAGTCATTGTTCAGTGATACTGTACCCCTGATGTAGAAAAATGCTACCACAATACAAACATTTTTGGTAGGAGTTTCTTTAAAAAAAAAAAAAAAAAAAAGTGATATTATTTTTATGGAGAAACAGCCATTAAAGGTATCTATGGCTTCCTCTGAAAAGTACAACATAAAAAGAAATCAGACCTTGATTTTTAGATATGCTTTTTACTTTAGCATTTTAGCAAGTAAACACATTTTATTCTGACTTGGCAGTTGCACAACTTCTCACAAATTCTCCTGGCTTTAAAATACTTTTCCATCCTAGACAGATGCTGATAGCTGAACTGTAATAATTCCCTAGGATCTGAAGTTTTTTAGATTCTATTTTTCATTTAGTAATTTTCAAGAGAAAAAAAAATTCAATCTGAAGATGAAAGTTTCAGGGTCCTAAGGAAACTTCAACAGATAACTCATGTTGGGTTGAGGTACCACACGATTGAGTCACTAAAGGACACACAAGTGAAATAGAAAGCATTGTTGAAGACAATTTTTTTTGTAAACTAAATATGTTTAATAGAAACTATGCTGCAATTATTGGTTATCAGATAACTGAGAGAAATTCTTCAACGTTTCAAGTCAGAATTCATATAGATCTTCCAACAAAGTGAAAACAAAGAACAAAAATAAAAGAGATCTGAACAGTTACTTGCGGGAATTTGGTATAGGGGTTTTATTGGTTGTTGGTTTTTTTGTTTGTTTGTTTTCTTTTGTTTTGTTTGTGATTGGGTTTTGTTTTTTGTTTTGTTTTAGTTTTTTAATGGCCAAATATAAAACAATTAAGTCTGGTCTGTTTTAACTTCTGTTTCAGTTTCAATCCAATGTAGCAGTCTTTACTGCTCTTAGTAAAATACGGACAATCTCTTTAATCATAGGTTAAAAAAAGTAGATGAAGCCTCATCACATCTATTTTTTTTTCTTTTAGATTAACTTGATTGCAGAAGTAGTATAGTTTGGGCATTTTGATGCAGATTCCTTAAAGATTTTTCTTCTCCTTTGTCTTTTGCTCTATTAGATGTCATATTGAAAGGGTTGTAATCTACTTTCCCCTCTGGGCACAGGCTTTTAAGAATTTTAACATTATATTTAACATTAATTTGTAACTCCTGAAATACAGTTTTCTCTGAAGTTGTAAAAGACTTACAAACATTCATTTTCTTGTGATTTATTTTTTGTAGAATGCCTATTTGCCCTTGTTTCCCTGTGCAAACCAGAGAAATAAATTATGGCATTATCTAGGGGATTTAAAATATTTGAGATACGTTGAACAAAAAAATCTTGCCTTGACTTTAACAGATTAAGCCCAACTTTTGCAACTTTAAAAAAAACTCTGTCAACTAAAATATATTTTTCTATAAAAATAATTCAGATAATCTCCTTTAAGGATGCTGAGCAAACTTTTGTAAAGCTAGAGGAAGATGCAGAAATCAAAACTAAATAAATCTCTACAAACCCATGTAATTTTACAGTTCTGTTCACCTAGCTCTTTCTAAAGCATATCAAGGAAAAACTTGATATCACTGAAATTGAGTCACCATTTTGACTAAACCATATTTTCCTTATTTCCTCACAAATTAGTGAACAACTGAATACTAAAACTTCTTTGACAAGGTTCAGTTAGTACTAGCTCATTATTTCAAATCACTTACAGCAGTAAAAGTATGATCACTGAATCATCTGAATACTGCAAGTGTGTTAAAAATAAGTTAGGCTGTTCTAATTGGGAAATATGAGAAATTGCCCAAATATATGCTTTCCATAGGTGTTTAATATTGATTTACTTTTCTTTAAAATAAAAAAGAATCAAAGAGTCCTATTATAGCACCTTTTTTGTGCCCATCTAAGCTTCCGTTGACTGATGCTTTCACATAGTTATCACAAGGCCTACAAATAGAAATACCTTGTCTATTTCATAGTAAAATGAAACATTATTTTAAGACAGCAGAGTGAATGAGTCACAGAACTATAAGCACCTGATCTTTCTTTTACTTTTAGTCAGGGACATCTGAATATCATTGCTATAACAATTGTCATCATCTTGCATATGAAATAGGAATCAGTTTACACACTGGGGCTTGACTACTACATGGTATGGCTTTTTTATTTTCATTGTAATATAAAGAGGTAATAGCACCTTAAATTAGTTGCCAACAAATCATGTTTAATCTGTCATATGAATAATTTGTTCCTCTTCCATGGAGGGTAGAACACAGAAGAGAAATCCTTGCTCTTCTGGAGTCAAATGGAATCCTGTGGTTGACTTCATATTCATATGAGAACAGAGGTGGTTACTGGGAGAAAAGTGCAGGAATGGTGACATGTAAAAATCAAAATAGTAAGAAGTCTCATGAATCTGTTTTGTATTTTGAAAAAAAAAATTGTCATAATTTTGAAAGTTCAATAATTTTGAGTTTTACTGATAGTTAGAAAAAGATAATTGTTTAAAAAGGCTGGACTCCTGTGTGTCAAGCTCAGCTGAGCATTTGAACTGCTAACATTTGGAATTCCCAGTCTGTGCCATGATTTTGCAATACTAAATCTTTTTGTTACCAGTGTCAGAATTCACTTTGTCAAATACTCAGAAATGCACTGTTAACTTCATTAAAGTAGATGAAAAGAATATTTCTTCTCATTTCTCTTCTGGAAATAAAAAATACTCCTTATTGAAAATTAATAACTTAGATTTTCATGCTTTACATTATATTTATAATACATAGAAGTTTTTAAGCTTAACTCATGTTGCCTTACATTGTCTTGACTGCATCAAGGGAAAAAACATGCTTAGATTTAAAGCCAAACTGCTTTTCAGAGAGCAACTAAACATAGCTAATTTTGTCATGTAGATCTCATTATCAAGAAAGCAGAGGAGTTAACAGTCCAGAATGGGCTGAAAAAAAATCTTTCAAAAAAATTCCACTGGATGACCACAGTTAAAACATAGATATATTTTTAAATGTGAATGCTAATACGTGCCAAATTTCTTTGTAATATACTTACATTTAGCCAAACTGGTTAATAAATGTTAGAACTTTCTGTATCTTTCCAAACTGGGAAAATACAAGAACTCACAATGATATGCTTTTAATTATTACATTCAAGGTTAGACTAAGAAAATGAATAAAAAAAAGTACAGTTATTAGATATTTTCACAAGTACTTTTTTCCATGTATTTTATGTCTCCTTTATATAACTACACATGGTAGATCAGGAAGGAATTTTGCAGCTCTTCACTGCAAAGTTAGGTTTTGTAAGCTGAGCTAGGAGAATAGCTTAGATAAATCCAAATAAGCAGAAAATAAAATCATAATTGTCCTTAAATTAATAGAATTCAACCTGAAACCAATTACTAAGGCAGTCTTAATTATGTTAGTTTCAAAAGAGCTTTTACATCTTTCCCTTTATCTTTCTATTTTAAACTCTCTTGTATTATTTAGTAAAATGAAGGGAAAAAATTATATGCTTTTTTATGTAGTATATATATATGTATTTTATACAAGCATATATCCAGATTTAACAGATGCTAAATGTACTAATGGAGTGCCAATAGTTTTCCACTAGAAGTTGTCCTTTCCTTTCCTGTAAAGCTTCTGGTACCAACAATAGAAGAATAGGTTTAACAGATATTAACAAATACATCAGTATCTCAGGGACACTGCAATGACATTTTTAACTAAATTATCTTCTGCAAATGCACCTGGATCATATAAACAGTTCAGGGAGAGAAAAATATCTACTTTTAAGCTTATATGTGTTCACAATGCCTTTCTACTGGTTTTACCAGTACCTACTTTTGAAAACTTCAACAAAAATTAATCTTGTGGGTTTTATTGAATTGAAAAGTTAATTGATTGAGACATGAACGTAATGTAAAGTCCACAAATCTTTTCTATATATGTGATTTCTGGTAAAACAGAAATATGTTCAACAAGACCTACTTTGCAATTGGCTGATTTTTCAGTCTTTTTTTATTTTCCAATATTAAAAAGAAAATAGTGGATGAAAATTCATTTATTGTATGCATTAGCTTACACAAATAAAATCAGATTATATCATTCTGACAATTACTAATGTGAGGCAGGAAAAATTTTATAAAATAAAACAAATAATGTATGTGCATTTCTATACACTTGAGATTTAACCAACATACCACAAGATGGCAGATAAAGGCAGCTAAAGTGGCAACATGCAAAAAGAAAACGTAAGTTTGTGGGGCAGAAAGAACAACTGGTTTTGAAGCTTCCTTAATTTAGTATTATAGGAAATAAGTTTCAGAAGGTAACTTACAAACAACAGACATACATGTTCCTGAATAACACCTAAACACTAGAACTACAGTGTCTCAGATTCAACATTTAGATTCAACATTCTTCAAAATTGAGAAGAATCTTCTCCATTCATCCTCCTGGATGCAATTCCAGAAAAAATAGTGAACTCCATATCACAATCAAGCCTTGTAATTTACGGGGTACAGATTATGAAATGGTGAGATTCTGCTTATTTGATGAGAATTTGAAACTCCATCTTCCACAGAAGTATGCTCATCCACTGAGCTATGATCATATGAAAGCAATGCAGTTTCTCTGATTTTCACTAATGAACTTGTTTCACGCTGCTTAAAGTAGATATTAAGCTATAGACTGAGCATGATAGCCTGTGGTTTCATTGAATGTGTAAAAAGTGTGAACAGAGAGACAAGGTGTTCTAGTTTCTGAATTAATAAGTACTTCATGGAAATTCACTTCAGTCACACTCCTGTCCTGTTTGAAGCTCTGAAATCCTACATCTGACATCAGCATTTAAAAAATATTTTGTACAAGTATGGAAAATAGACCAATGAGCAATTCCCAGCTTGTGAACTTCCCTGGGCTGCTTGTCTGTTCTATCATGGAAGAAATTCTAAGTAGGCTCCAAATTAGATGTTGCAGTAGTAAGACATTTTTCACAAAATCATAGCAGGGTCAATATTTTAGGAACATTCAACCGAACATATTAGCTAAAGTGGCAGTTCTCAGGACTCCTTTTATGGTTACAAGCCTATGTGATTTACCAAATATCCCATATGGACTCTGCAGCTTTCAGGTGCAGGCTTGAACCAGACTTGAATTTATTGTTATTCCTTGATCTTTTCTGACAGACACTTGGTGACTGCCTCAATACCTTACTGAATCTATGTCCTGGAATCTTTCAAGTTGTGCAATAAAAATTAATCTTCTGTAGCATCTAGACCATTTAATCTGAACATCCAAGAAATCCCAGAGTACCTAGTTTACTAAATAGGCAGCACCCAGACCCTGTTCTCCTCTGTTTTGAAACTTAGATCAGTAATTTCTAGAAGAAAAATAGAATTGAATCCTGAATGATAAAAGTGAAAACTCATTAATCATATCTGTGAAAATTATATCACACAGCTGACAGTTCACATTCATTCATTGTCTGACCCAGTGGGAACATGCAGGACAGTTTTTCCATAAGCACTGTATCCTGAGTATCTTGATGGGTTTTTTTGCCAATTCACTAATTTTCCAGGGAGAATTTATAGCTTTCATTTGACAACTGTTCATTCACATTGGAAAAAAACAAGCTTCTGAATCTTAAATAACTGAAAAATCCCAATAAACCCTCAAGAATTAACATGAACATACATAAAACATGAATATGCAACACTTTTTGTTTCAGGGGTAAGGAGGTCTCCTATGTTTCTTTATAGATAGTAATTTATTTAAATTATCAGTAATTCTATATAGACAGTATCAAACTATTTTAACAAAGTTAAAACTTCAATTTAGGGTGGTGAGTCAACTCAAAAGCCAGGACAGCAGACCAGCTGTCTCAGTGGCAAAGCATATGTAGCTGATAAGTTTTGCAGGTCAAAAGATAGTTGGAAAAGAGTTTACCTGCATTCAATTTATTTTAGAGAGACGGGCAGGGGATGAGTCCAGTTTAGTCATGACAGGATATATTCAGTACCATCTTTTTCAGTTAAATAGACGATACTGGAAAATAAATGCATGCAGATCAGGTAATATGAAAGATAAGAATGAACTCGAACTGAATGTATAACATTAACAACATTCACAAAAATGTAGGTGAGTAGCTGAGGTTAAGCATAGCAGGGTAAATGCCTTCAAACTGTTCTCAGCTGTTTGAAAATTACCAAAAAGAAATATATGCAGCAGGAAAACCCCAAATATAGCATTAAGCAGGATCTGAGCATATAATCCATCATCAATAACTTGTCCAGGGTTAGCATCATGAAATATCAAAATTTATATGGTAGTTTTCTTATTGGCTGGCAAATATGATTCAATTTATTCTGTTCAGAAATGTACAGAAAAAGAATAACAGCAAAAGATCCACACTGTAAGCTGATTAAAGAAAATATGAGGTGACCTGATTATTACCTGATGTAATAGCTGAATGTAGGAACATGAGTGACCCAAACTGTTTTGGTTTGAGTATTATTTTGGGATAATATGATATGGCTACTGGAAAAGCAGGATCTAAACCAGGCTCTTGTGTAACTCTGCCGCTAATGGGTGAGAACTGGTGTCCCTACAATAACAACAGTGATGGGACACTGCTTGTTACACAAGGTGGCTACTGGGGAAAATATAACACATTGCCTAAAATCTTTCTTTAGGCCTGATATAAACCAGTTCTGCTTTAATCAACTAATGTTAAAGCTCAAGCACAATGATGTAGTAAGACAAAACACTATTTTTTATTTAGGACAGGCTTTCATGCACTAGCCCAGAAATTTCAGTTAAACCTCAAATTTCTGTACTCCCCCTGTCCCACCCTATCCCTATGGAAAGATCCACAAAGTTCTCTCCTATTGACAGAAAAGGAAAATGTCTCAACAAATTGAGTTTCAGAACCAAAATTAATTTTCCTCCTTGCTTCCAAAAGATGTCATAATTATATCTTTTTGATTAAATATTGATTTATTTTTTAAAAGTAGGAATCATAGCTTTCATAGCATTCTAAAGGCAAAAATGAAACTACACTGAAAAAAAAAGACAGGCAAGATTTCAAGAACAGATGGTGACAAATAAAAGAAAGTATTGTCAACTGAACACAGGGGAGGCAATGGGGAAAAAATGGATCAAAACTATTAATTTGCCTCGTAGATTTATTTTCTTATGTTATTAGTATTAATTCATTTGAATGAAGTAATGTATGAAGGAATGAATGAAGATTCGTTTACTGTACATCTCTAGATTAATTCATATGTAGAAGAAAGAATTTCTTTTCCTTGCCAACATCTAGAATGAAGAGGAAGCATTTGTTTTTAGAGTTGTTCCAAATAATTTTAAATGTATGGACTTTTTCCTATTAAAAAATAAAATCACTTAATTGTCCATAGTATCAAAGATTCAAAGCAAATATAAAGAAAGGAGGCAAAATACAAAGCCTTGTACCCTCAGAAGTCTCTTAGCAGAAGATAGAGACAATGTTTATTCATATAACCATGAACAACTGAAGTATTTCAGTTGCTTCATCAGAAAAAGAGATTACTTTGAAGGATACTTAATAAACTGACATATTAGTGCTCAAAATTCTAGGGCATTTTCACTGGGAATTGAAGTTTTCCCTACTGTTTCAAAAGCCAAAACAGTAACTCTTTAAACAAATGTCTTCCCCTAGCATAGCCAACATACAAGTATAGTACTCTAAAAATATATTCAAAAAATCTTAAGTATTTGATAAAGGATAGAACACAAAGCCTTCACTCATTAAGTTCATGTCTATAATTAAACAATATATGAATGTTTCAAATATTGACCAATAAAGAAACTTTTAGTATGGGTAAAATGTTACCAGCTTGTATATGAATTAAAATTAATGTAGCAATATATTGCAGAGCAAGAGTTTCAAAATGTAGAAAAGTGAAGGAGGTGAAGAAGCAATAAACACTTATTTTTTTTTATTTAGAAACTACAAGAAATCACAGCCTGTGGCTTTTCATCCCAAGTTCAGACAAGACATGATCTTGGGGAATGGAGGAGATTGAAGGGGGCATTAAGTGAAGAAAGAAAGAGGAGGAGAAGGTAAAAACAACCAATAATATTGAAGGAAAAAAACCCCACCATGACTGAAAACTAAGTTGAAATGTCAAATTTTGGCATGAAGTCTTATTTATCATAACTTGAATTTTCAATCTATTCATGTGTGGCTGGAAAGTTATCACTCAGCTTAAGAAGCTGGTATCAAAAAATGCAAGTCTACAAAAAGTAACTTTTCTCAGTCAGTTTTGTCTCTAAAAAGTTTTGAATAAAAAAGAATATACACACTACATTTATCTAACTATGTGAAATATAGTGGAAAAACTGCTCTTTCTCATCCATGTGAGAAAAAAAAGTGTAATTGCTCCCAAGATTTTAAAAGACAAAAAATTGTTGCTTGTGGCACTTAAATGATGACAACAGATGTATTTCTCGTTATGAATGAAGTTTTGGGAATAGTCATATTGTTATTTTTTGAATAGCTTTTCTCAGTATCTCTAACATATTCTTTCACGCCATGTATATCCATGTCTAGGACAAAGTGTCACTCACTGAACCCAATTTCCACACAGAATTTTATTCCTTACTAAAAAAGAAGGAATTGAGGATGTCAGGGGCAAGAAGAATAGGTTCTACCACTACATCCGTGTTCAAAGGCTGAACAAGAAAAATATGAATCTGTTGCTAAATACAGCAGGTGATTTTGGGACAGCAGACACAAGGAGGGATTATGACCTCGAGATATAGACAACCTGATCAGTAAAAATGTACAATCAGGTTCAGAGGATAGTGGTTAACGGCTTGTACTGCACCTAGAGGTCATCAAGGAGTGGAGCACCAGAGGAGTTTCTCCTGGGAGAAAAGAATGGACTGCACTATTGTCACATTTTCAGATGTTAATGTATTTGGAGGAAGATGAACATGCTTAAAGGAAGGAATAAGCAGAGTGACTGAGATAGGCAGGCAAAACAGACCAACAGGCCATGTAATTCTGCACGGATGAAATACGCTTATGGAAGGAATGAGGAAAAAGTACTAAATAAAATGCACTAGGTAATCAGTAGGTTTTCCAGGGTTAGATTTGTTATTAAATACTCCAATGTGAGAGGGCTCACTCAGGAAACACGGGCCTTGGGAATGTAAAGGCAAGATGGATAGGAACATATACTGGTTGTAGTTCCAGACCAGGTGATTATATCAGTCAATGGCTAAGAAACAAAGAATACAAGGACGACCAGACTCCTTGGGCTATGGAAACCCCAGCATGTCATGGTTTAAAAATTCTGAAAATAAGTGAAGTTGGACTACTGACAGATCCTGTAAAATAAAAGCAGGTACCAAGGTGACATGATGGAATGTCTCTAGACAGGAAGCTGGCATTTGCAAAGGGGCCCGAATGCTCCAGTTTGCAGAAGTAATGGTATTGAAAATATCCTTTAACGATGAGCATCCGTTGCCCTGACTGTCTGTACTGACCTCTGGGTGTTGCTTCATACAGAATGAAAACGTCTCAAAGATTAGTATTGTGGCAGTGGGCAGCAGAGAAGAAAAGCTTTCAGGGCAGAAGAACAATGAAAAATAATATAATGGCTGCTTAGAAGAGACCTATCTTAATAAGCCATATTTACCAAAAGCAAAGAGAATTTGAGAAGAGCAACACATCAATAAGGCTGACAAGTTAGACTAACATGGGATGGAGAATAAAGGAAAGCTATTTTTAGCCAAGTAGGCTCAGGAAAATGCTAGGCATTCTGGTTTTCTACTGGGCCAGAAAATGCAACTTGAACTTGTTTCAGAAAGCCATCACACAATCTGTCAGGCAGTGCAATACCTATGGAACAATACAACACAGTCAGAAAGTACTAGTTAAGCCAGAAGAAGAGGGAGTTAATAGAGGCAGCAGGGCAAGGGCCCATCCCATAATACCTGAAGATAGCAAGCAATGCAGAGAGAGAGATGGCAGCTGGGTTCAATCAATAGCCCAGATGGTCAAGCAAGTTCATAGCAATACAGGGGGAAGTCAGTCTGAAGGACACATTCAGGATCAGGTCTGGTGAGGATAACTGCAACCAGACACAGCCAGATCATTCAACAAGCCCATGTAATGAGACTGGTCCAAAGTCAAGTTGGAAAGACAGTCCATAGGTCAAGGTAACAATCAAGAGGGTGTCTGGCTGGCCATACTCATGGCTATGGTAGAGATGGAAACGGAACAAGAACACAGCTAAGCTTAAATGGGACTCCTGAGCCTATGGGCAGGGGACATGTGTGGGAGGCCCCAGGAGAGGTTGGTCAGGGCTATAAAGTCTATTAGTGCCCTCAAAGCCCTGATAGAGAGGGAAAGCAATTTGAAGAAATACCTTAAAATATGTTCTCAGTTACACTTTTTGCAGGGGCAAAGCTTAAAGTTTTTAATGACTCCCTGTTGAGAGACATGTATGATGTCAGTTACAGTGGCTATAACCTGGTTCCTGGGGCCCAGGAGAGTGGGTGTACATATGCCTTCTCCAAAAGGATGTACACGTTTACAGTGCAAGATCCCTGCTGGCCAGGACAAAGGACAAGGATCTATAATGCATGTGTATTAATATTGTGACAATGTTAAAAGTAAGGTTTATAGCGGATGTATGTTCTAACAGTTCTTAAACACATTTTGTTTGGGGAGGAATGCACTGGGCATGACTGTCAGCATAGCAGCAGGGCCAGGAGCTGCCCCTAGATGATCAGATCCAGCTGGCTGTAACACTGCTGTGAGTTATCCAATGCCTGTCAAACCTGTGGCATGTGCACAGGCATATTTGAGAGCGAGTGGCATTTGTGGGGAGGTAGAGGAGATGAGGAAGGAAATACAAGATGCATGGAAGAGGACATTTTTTGAGGAAGTGGCTGGAGATGTGTTGGTGGAAAGAGGCATTCATGACAGAGGAGATCAGCACCAGGCCAGGGACACTGGGGACTGCAGACTGTGCCAGAGCAGAGGGAAATGAAACAGCATCAAGAATTGGAAGATCAAAACAAGACGCTGGGAGTGGTGGATCACAGCGTTACACCCATGCATCAGCCTCCTGCACTGCCTGTCACTTTGCTGAAGGGAAAAACTGTGAAAAGACCAGGAAAGAATGAGTGTAATGCATGGTGAAAAAAATGGAAACTGAGACTAGTAAGTTGGGGGTAGAGCTGTTGGAATGAATTTGAGCCTTGGGAAGAAGAAGGAGGAAAGCTTTTTTCTAAGTGTTTTTCTCTTATGAAATGGTAGAACCACATCATTGAAACTTTTTGCAAAAGTTGTGCTCAGGTACCGGCTAAGCTTCAAAGGTAGTTACCAAAAAAAAAAAAAAAAAAAAAAAACAAAAAAGGGGAGGGGGTGAGAAAAAGGCAGTTTTTCACAAAAAGGAAATGCACTGCTTTCCTACTCCAAATGAAAAGTCTTTCTAGATATTAGATAAGAAATAAAAAATTAGTAAGCAGTTCAATAAAACTTTTTTAGCAATATCATAAACATCCACATCACAATTGGTGCTCATAGTCTGAATTAAATCTTCATTTAATATATCTTTAGTGATGTCAGTGAAAGTATTGCCATACCTACAGCAAACAAACATAAATTTACTAAACCTTTTACCTGCAAACATTAAAAAAATATCACACATATTTATAGACCTCTTTTGTCAGTAATGTATGAAAAAGTGCTGAGAAACCTTATGTGGAATGGATTACAGGAGAGTAAACTCAGGTGCTAGAATGACTATCTTCATTTATACAAATGTTGCATGAAGAACATAAATGGAATTCCATTTCAAAGAACTTCATTTTATTCCCTTTCTTCATAATAAAGTACAAAAATGATAAAAAACTACCATAAAAGCAACAAAATTTGAAAACAACAGCATCATTTTCCTTCACAACATTTTCTAAATCAGCTTGCAATTAGATTTGCCACTTTCACATTTTAACTGGGTGTTTTACAAAAAAGCACCAAACAGTTAAGAATAGAGGAGAAAGGACATAACTATGTCCCAAACCCAATCTTTAGTTCATCCTCGTATGTTTTCTTTAATGAAGAACAGAAACAAAAGCCACACTACCATTTTTCAAAATACTGAGCTAAGTTTTAATTAATTGTAAACTGTATCTTACATATAATAGTCATATAGAAAAAAAAAAAAAAGATTCCAAATCTACAGAATTTTGTGGGCAAGTTAATACCTGAAATAGCCTTCAATCTAAATTCATGCACCAAAAACTATATTAGGTTTAATAAAATTTTCTATGCACTCATTATGCATTGGTTTCCTCTAAAAACAAGAAGAAAAACATCCACCAAAAAAACCCAAATAAAATTGAAAAACACCAAAAAACCCCAAACCATCCAAAACCCAACACCAAAACAATCAGATATTAATGAATTATAATCTCAAATCTGTAGAATTCAGTTAAACATGTATTGAAAGAGATGAATAGACTTCTTTGACCCACTATGTAAAGCAAAATATATGACTCACATTTTATGAACAATCATCTGGCCATAACCTGCTTTAGCAAAGAAGCCTGGAGAACACAAGTATACAGAACCGTCATTTCTTTTCAATGGATTTTCAATGTTTTGATAAATACGTTTGAAAAATTGTAATAGAAAAAAGTCACAAATAGAGTTTTATTTGATTGTTTTATTCTCAGCTATTGGTAGTGTAGCAAATACATACTTTAAGCAGTCACAAGGCCTTTTTTCCTCCCTACAACATTATTCTTAGATTAACAACTGTAGATTCTAACCATGGGTTATCCTTTCTCCCCTTTGACAAAGGACCATCTTCTATTCACCATTATCTGCAAACAAATATTGGTCTGTCTCATTAAAAAGCCATTTACAGTAGTGGGTATTCTAAAATCTCCAAAGTGGTAAGTATAGTGTATCTATATCATTGCTATCAGAAAATGCTGATTTTTTATGTTTGATGTGAATCTTCCTTGATGGTGTTAATTTCACTAGATCTTGTACATGGGTATCAAGAACCTCTTTTATTTCCCCTTTCTGCCTGCTGGCAGCAGTTTTTTTCTAGAATTCTGATCATTCTCTTTGATCTTGCTGGGGCCCTTTAGTGTTGATTCCTGTCTTCCTCAAACTGCAGAGTCTAACACCAACACAGTATTCCATGCGAAGCTTTAAACTTGTTTAGCAGTATGGAAGAAATACTTCACAAATCCTGCAGACTTTTGAAAATTAAGCTGAAACAGATTTTTCACACACTCACAATTCACATGCATGTACTCTGCAGTATGTCCTCCAAACATAATGTACGGCCATTGCTTTAAAATTGTTTAAAAAGAGAGACCTTAACTTAGTCAAAATAATTTCCAAGCCACTTTTAAGTTAATAAAATAAATAAACAAATAAATTTAAAAATAAATAATCTATAGTTTACTAAATGAGAGAGCCAATGTGCTATCAAACATACTTGTGTTACTCTGTCAAGGAAATACCTTCTTACAAATAAAAAACTTCAGCCTATTTTCTTCAGACTTGTCTCTGTTCTACATGAGCATGAAGATTTTCAGCATACAGACATGCACATTTTTCATGTTGTAATCAATTAAACATGTTAGGCTACAATGAAGATCTTTTTACAAATTTAACTTCAGAGGCTCTTATACTTCAGATTTCTTTCCAAATTGTAGCTTCACAGGCTTGCTCAATTTTTCTTTTTAATTCTGCATTGCATTGTCTGCCATAGTTAAATTTCAAAAATAGTATTTTCTCTTCCCTTTCTGAATCTGAGCTTTCTTTTGACATTGTATTCTTCTCTTAATCTGATACATTGCCACTGTTGTTTTGACACATCAGGCATACAATATCACCTGAAACAGTTAAGTGCTACTGTGCTCCTGCAGCAATAAGTTGCCTTTATAGCAATGGATTGTAAAGGCTCTGTATTGCTTGATACAGTGTGTGATCCATCAGTGTTTTATGCACTGTTGTTAAAGCATCACATTTACTTCTATAAATATTAATCCAAGTGACCTTTTATTTCAGAACTTATTGACTTCACAAAACTGTAGTGCCCATTAACCCTTCTTAACAGAAGTAAATGAATGTTAAATACAACTGCTACAATGTTGGGGGTTTTTTCTTAGTTTTTTTTAATTAAAACTGAAGGGGAAGGGAAAAATAAAGAGAAGCAGTCCATTCTTCTGCTCCATTGCCCATGACAATATCCCCTGTTAAAGAAAACCAAACCATCACAACCACATGTTAGAGGAAGCAAAAGCTCTCACTACACTAGGCTATTACTCCATCAAGCAAATAATAGCCTTTTACCAGGGCCTCATGCGAGAGGACAAGGGGTAATGGTTTTAGACTAAAAGAGAGTAGATTCAGAATAGAACTAAAAATGAAAACATCTGTCATGAAGGTGGTGAAACAACAGGTGCCCAGAGAGGTGATAGGTGCCTCATACCTGGCGACATTCAAAAATCGGATTTGTTGCCTTAAGAGACCACAGAAAACAGGACTCTGAGTCAACTTAGTGTATGACATAAGAGGGAAAGGGTAGGTCCTTTAATTTCAGGTCTAAGGCCCACATGAATCCACGTGTGTTCATCCTGAACATTGGGTTTATAGTTTTTAGAATAATGTCCATCCAATCCTCCTTCTGCCACCCCCGGTTCTGCCTCATTCCACTCCCTGTTACACCTTGTCCCAAATTGAGTCTGGGGGAGTTGGGACTCCTCCTTTATCATCTTGGTCTTCATATCACACAGGGCACTTGGAGGCCGTCTAACATTCTGAGCTTTGACATCACTCTGCCTGTGTTTATGTTCTCCCAGCTCAGGCTTTAAGATATTTTTCTGCAACTCTACCATCAAAAGAAGACTAAAGAGCTAATGGAAATTTGAGGGATTGATATAGGATGTGCAAAAATTAAGCTATTAAGCTACTGTGGTTACTTTACTAGAACTACTGGTGCATTAAAATCTACATTCACTATAACTACTTCTAAAATCTATAAAAATTAAAAAATAAAAAACCCCTGAGGCATCAGATTGGACAAGACTATGAACAACCTGATATAGTTGGAAATGTCCCTCCTCGTTGCAAGGGGGGTTGGACTAGATGACCTTTAAAATTCCCTGCCAATCCAAATTATTCTATGTCTCTGTGGTTATTGATTTTAAAATGTGGATAAATCTATTACATAACCCTAATTACTACTCTGGCAAACATTCAAGGAAGTAGCTGGAACGAGATGGCACCTAGTACACCTTTCATTTTAAAGTCCTTTTTTAAGTGAAAGGCATAGAACTCTAAAATCACTGGATATTCAAGTTTAAAAAAAAAATAAAATAAAATAGAAAAGAGAAAAATTCCACATAACACCAGCCTGTTTGAGCAAGGTCAGTCAAGCACTACTAAATCATGCAGTAGAAAAATAAGCATGGTCTGTTTGAAATCAATAGCACAACTGGGTGCTAATGATGCAGTCAGTCTTTTGCAGATTACCTTCATTCAAAGTCAGTGATTCCAAGCCTTTTGCCCTAAAAGAGCATTCTCTGAAAAGTTTTGCAGATCCCTCTGCATCAAAAATTGTTGAAAAAACTGTGTAGTGTTGCTCTGATATACCATCAGTCTCAGCATGAAATTGCACCAGATCACAACATTCCAGAGTCAGAGCAAGAAGTTAAGAAACCCAGCATGAATATAACAGAATTTATCTTTCAGTAATGCTGTCTAACATCTTTCCTTTTTTGGCCTGTTAGCCACATTAACATTAATATTCAGTAACAATGCATATGATCTTTTATTTAAATAGTCACATTTTATTTAAGTTAATCATTCTAAGTGTTATGACAGCTTTGATCCTTCAGCTCATAGAAGAGACAGAATATAAAAGTTTATTGAGTTTCATATTCAGCTTTTTTTTTATGTCACTGCCCGTGGTTAAAGAAATGGCACTGTTGTATTGAGAGTTTCCTTTCCAATTTCAGTCACTACATGTATTTTCTAACAGAATGCCCTAATGCAGTACTCACAGCCACTGGAGAGGCTATTCAAACACAATAAAAATGAAAAAGCACAAACGTTATGGTAGAAGCACTTGACAATATCTCCCAAAATAACATTTTATTGTAATGTACAGAAACACTCCAGTACTATGTCAATGACCGTCATTTCCAATATGTTACCTAGCATCAGTGCTGTCAATTCTAGTGACTCCGTCAAGTGTTTCATGGTAATTGGTGTGTTACCATAAGCATCACATCCTGGAGCAAAGGTATGGAGGAAAAAAGAAAATGTGTGATCCTAGCAATTCTTAAAGTTCAAAACCTGAAAAGAAGAAAATGAGGGAGGGAAGGAGGAACAGTGAAAGTCCCTTCAAAATGTAAAATTTTAAATGACAGAAGGAGGAAAATATAAAATATATTTCATATTTCATGATTGTGTT
Source organism: Poliocrania exsul (assembly GCA_035041345.1). Taxonomy (NCBI): domain Eukaryota; kingdom Metazoa; phylum Chordata; class Aves; order Passeriformes; family Thamnophilidae; genus Poliocrania; species Poliocrania exsul. The sequence goes on from JAWWLZ010000082.1 coordinate 69,747,156, forward strand.
TAGACTATCCACACAAATGAACATTTCTGTTTGTTTTAAACAATTATTTTCTCATACAAATCTCATATCAATCTTCCAATTTTATTTTCTTTTTTACTGGAAATAAGAATAAAATAATTTCAGGGAACTACATCGTCCCAAATGTCCCATTTTTTTTCCTTAGAGATATTAATAGGCTTAGGAACAAACCACATACTTCAAATGAGTTTTTAAAAGCCTTCTTCACTTCACTGCTTCTTATATATGGCTCAGACAAAAGATGGCAAGAGTGCCTAGAATTAAAGGATAATTTAGTATAAAATTGGTATTTGAGCAACAGATTTTTACACTTATCATTTAAATCAAAGTTGCTGGCCCCTAAGACCATGCTATTTGTTGTATACACATTAAAAACTAATTTAAATCATCTTTATAACTGAGATTTTCCACATGGTTAGTTTGAAAAGTAAAACACATACTGTGGGAATCCACTGATCTCTGATCTCTTTTCTTGGTTTTTAAATAAATTACTTTCTGCCAACAACCACTATACTACCTTTATTGTGACTGGTTCAGTAATGTGCAACTGTTTTCAAAATGTATTATGCTCTCTTAAAATGTTTTCCCAACTCATGCAATATTCATCTTCAATTTGCAATTCATCAGTTTATGTTTTAAAATGTCACGTTCGATGAATACAACACACAAACAGAAGAGGCTTCCTTCTTTCTTGCTTCTCTACCACCACCATCTTGTTGCATCTTGCTACTCTTTCTTGTAAGTATATGAAGTGTATTTCTCCAGACTTTCTCTTGCTTTTTAGTCTTCCAATTCTCTGAACCATTTCCTCACAGTACCAAATCACTCCATTCTCCTATTAACCACATATAATGTTTTCCATTTCATCTGTCCTGCAGTATTCTTTCTCCACAGGTTCCTTGCATGTTTCTCCCCAATATCTGCTGGCCTACACCATTATTATGTGAGCTCCATGCAGAAAAAGAGGGGATGAAGTCACTTACACTAGTGACAGTCATCCTGATATCATGAGGAACAAATGCAAGTTAGATATATATATATACTGCATATGATACAGACATACAGTCCAAATTATTAGAAAAAGGGGAAATTAAGTGGTCTTGGAATACGCCTATGGCAACAGAAAATAAATAGCAAGAGAAATTTCTTTTCTGCCACTATAAATATATCAACATATAAACATTTCTGCAAACACGGAAAGTTTACCATACAAAAAGTGAGCAAAACTATGTATGAGTGTAAGTAGAAATGTAGCAATTGATGGTTTATGAAATCTTTGATGGGTCACATCCTACCAGGAGGCTTGCCTCGTTTAAAGATTTTACATTTATTACATCTTATTTGAAAGAAATACTTATACGTATCTACAAAGCAACAATTCTGAACATGTAGTCTAATTATTACATGACATGCTTGATGGCTGCAATGTTTAAATTCTTAGTTTTATATTTAGTAGCAGAAGCTTAGAAACATACTTAAGTATTTCTCTATAACAATTTTTTTTTCCAGATAATCAGCAAATGATACTAGTCTTGGGTAAAACATGAAATATTATCATGTTCCTGTGATTAATAGGCAGAGTATAAGAAATTAACTCAAAGTCCTTAATGCAATTTATTTCTTTGAGAAGATTAGTTCCCTTTTACAAATTCTCATTACTTGTCTACTGTAGTTCAGGTCTTTATTCTGATTTTAAAAGGTGAAATTACATTTTATTCATTCCAGAGCTACCAGTTTTAATTTTTTAAACAACATTAATACTACGTGCAAACTAGTTTCTGTAGGAGAAACTTCCAACTTTCTGAGTAGTTATTTTGGAATATATGTTTCCATAATCGACTGAAAAACTGCATAGTAAGTATTTGGCCTCTCTTCACACAAAATCAGTGGGATGTGGAGTTGTGTTAATATGACAGTGCATGAGTTAAGTTGTTATTTTATAGCAGTTGTTTATTATTATGAACAGACAAGTCTCTATTTCTGCTGCGGCAAAGACCATGGTTGTGTAGCATTGTGTGATTCTTTTTTTATTGACTCATCTTACTGAGATAAGGTGCTATAGTGCTTGGGCCATTTTCTTAATATCCTGAAAACAGTTGTTGGAGAATATAATCTTTGGATTTTCAGGAGATATATCCCAATCTTACTGGCTCCCTGTCTTGCCCGCTTTACTGAATCAAAGAAACCAGCATCTCAAACTATGTTTCTGTCCAGCTCTCCTGCTCATCTGAGTTTCTATGCATGCAGACACCAGAATTAGAAACAGTATTTTTCAGATCCCAATAGAATCCACCAATAATTTAGGATTTGACAGGTTACTCAAACATAATTCACTGTGATGTTTAATGACTTTTATTTATAAGACCATAGTAGGTTAGCTATTCAGCAATATATCAGGTACCCAAGCATTTTAATTCATTTACAGCAAGTCACAGTAAAATTATTGTATGCAGCAACATTAAGTCAAGAATAGAATATTTTTAAAATATTTTACATGCAATCTATGTTATACAACCCTCTGTTATGGAACAGATTGCCTAGAGAGGTGGTGGATTCTCCCTCACTGGAGATATTCAAGAATTCTCTAGACACAATCCTGTGCCATATGCTCTAGGATGACCCTGCTTGAGCAGGGAGGTTGGACCAGATGACTCACTGTGGTTCCTTCCAACCCACTCGTTTTGTGATTCTATGATACTAAATAAAGAAACCAATCAAAAGCTCATATTAGCTCTAGGCCTATTGTAGTAAGCTAGTGCTTAGTGTCACTTAGGAGAACTAAATTTATTTTCTCCCTCCCCCTTCTAAAAAAAGTAATTCCTTAATGGTGTTTATCAGTTTTCATAGAAAAATATCAGCATAAGTGTTTATAGATAAATCTAGCTTGCTGTGCTCCATTGTCAGACTTACTATAGAGTTTCCTTCAGTTGGTGAAGAATTGTTGAGGCTGGTTGAGAAAAACACAGACTGAGCCTCTTGCTAATCTTTCACCTGTCTTGAGCAAGGGCTGTCAACTGAATAGTGTCTGGGGCGAAGTGAAGGCATCATGGCCCCATACTTTCTCAAATGAGGCACAGAGGGGCACTCGCCTCTCTGTATCAGCCAAATAACTCCTCCTCCACCATGCATAAGACCCCTTGTTACAAATCTGATTTTTCAAGGAGATAAGGATGGCAGGAAAGACTCTGTGGCAGACAGCCTTTACTGTCACCTCAGTAAGTGAAGGAGGAACAAAGTGTTTATTTTACATTTAAATAAAATATAAATTTTGACCAAAATTAACCAAAACTCTCATTAAGTCCCTTTAAAATATCAACTTTCACATCCCTAAGAATGCAAATGAGGAAAAAAAAGAACATACCTTACATGTATGACTACAGTCACTAAAATCCCACCTATAACATGTGATTGTACCACACCTTTGAGAAGGTCAGAAAATTATAGTATAAAAGAAGGGTTGGGGGTTGAGGGCAAGAAAAAAGAAAAAGAAGAGGGGGAAAACACTTCAATTGACAGACCTAAGGGACGCCTTTAGGCTTTGCAACTCTAACTGCATTGGAGCAGACATTTATTTATATATAAATATATATATGAATATATATATCCCTAATAGATCTTTGTTACTATGTTTTTTGTTGTGACACATATAATACTCTGTAAACGCATTTATCACTGGCCATCCTGAATGTGCTGTTCTGTTGCTTTAAAACCCCATACTAATCTTCAATTTGGATCATGTAAGTTCTTACTGAACTTATCCAGACCTACAGTATCAGAATGGTAAATCACACCATTCATGAATCTGCAATTTCACAAGTTCTTATGGAACACAACCAGACTTACAGTGCTGAATTAGTTATAATTAGAAACTATTCCCAGATACACCAAGCCTCTCTGATTTCTAAAGATGGAATCTTTAGAAATCAGAGCTGGAATGCAAGCAGGTTTATTTTCTGCCAAAGTTCTGTACCCTAAATGCAACCCTGGCTAACAGAACTATGTTAGTTCCTATAATAGCAGAAACATTTATCTGCTTCCCTTAAAAATACTATTTGAAAATGTACACAGGGAAACTCCTTGTTGTTATTTGCACTTAGATGTGATAGTAAATTCTTCAGAGCTAGAATTCTTTCTGATAAAGAGAAGTCATGTTTCGTTTCAGTCTGGCTACTCTCAAAGAAAATTTATTAAATGTGGCAAAGTCATGATTTAATAAGCAAGATTCCAATTCATACTGTAGTCATGTGAGACTGCCAATGAAGCACACAGTGTGGACAAAATCAGGCTTAATTTCTTTCCAGAGTGATTAAGGAAATTGGCTAAAAATATATAGCAAATATAGAGAGAATCAGAAAAAAAAATTCTTCTCTCTACTATCTGCTGGCACAGTGTAATTTCTTCCTCACCTTCAGAACAACAGGAAATGAAAACAAACAAAAAGTTGTCAATTTGTTTGTATTCAGCATGAACATAAGAAACAGTAACTCTCCTGGTGAGGGAAATTTGTAGTTTAATCCTTTATTCCATTGTGAAAGGATAGTTTTTCTTTTAACTTAACCCTATTTGGAAAACTTACTTCAAGGGAAGAAGGTATACTGAAAAGACTAATTTCTGATCAATTCTTTAAGTTCTTAAATGCATTATACTTTGTCTCTCTTTCAGATAAATATGGACAAAGGCTTCTCTGTTAAAAACCAAACAAAAACAAACAAACAAAAAAACACAAGCAAACAAAAACCAAACAAAAACAAATTTGAATTTAGCTGGATGAGTGTGTCCTTTAATTGTGGAAAATTGCTTAATATGAAATGAGGACCTTGCCTTTCAGCTGAAATGGCTCCAAAGTGTCTATGCAAAGCATAAGAGAGAATAAGAAATACAATTCACTTTAGAGTCAATGAATGATCATAGCATCAGAATAGCATGTTTTTATAAAAACAAAACAAAACAAAACAAACCCCTTCCCCCCCAAACCGAACAAAAAAAACACCACCACCACCAAAAACCCCTCAAAACCCAAAAGAAACTCACCAAAAGAAAAGCCCCCAAACTAAAACATTGTATTTTTTCTTGGAATTCAGTAACTTTCCAGCAAATTTGTACCACACATTGCCACTTCATGGAGTGTTGAACTACACAAAGCCTGGGGAGATTTGGGTTCATATTCCTACATGTGCAATATTTCAAGGTTCTTCTGTCAGTTACCTAGTGACTTCCAGACTCCAATGGACCTCTCTCAGTGACACCTCTATCACTCAAAAAGCTCATCTAGTGCCTGGGCAAGTAGTAGCCAACCTTGGGGTTAAATTCTATACCCTTATGAGACAAGTATTTCTATGATGATGGGTTTTAGCCAGCTGTGTGGCTCTTTATCTGTTAGACTTACACTGGTGGTAGTGATTTCTTTCCTTTTCCTTCTACCTGTTACTTTAAAAAGACCTACAGGAGCTCAGTTAGTTGCTACTAATATTCCATCAAATTCCATTGAAATTAGCCCAAGATAATGCAAATTTATAGGGTGAAATTATATGACTTATAATTTTTCTAAGCCTCACTTTCTTAACAAATTATCTAAAGAATATTTTCTTCCACAGATGAGCTTGTATGCTCGACAATTGCCTAAACAGTACAGTGCCTCAGCTTTGCTGTTAGTATGCCACTATTCCTCTTGAAACCAGGCACAGAAGTCTGAATTGAGAGGGCTCAGGGTTCATTTCAGTATCTCATTCAAAGATTAATTAAACCTAGTCACTAAATCTTCAGAAAAGGAAGATGAAGACAGTCTTCTGCATATTTAAAGCCTCCAGTGAGGGTATAAAAGAGCATAGATTTTTCCCTGTTTTACTGGACTAATTCCTAAAGGATAATTACTAATATTACATCTACCATAGTGAGCAGTGACAATCTACCTTTAAAAGAGCTACTTGATTTTTTCTTTACCTAAAGGCAGCAAGTTTTAAAATTAGTAGCATACTCTACCGAGACTCAGGTGACAGATTCGAACCTTGAGAATGTCATGCATAGTTAGACTGTGACAGTGCAAGATACTTTCACTGGCAGAAAGTGAAACAGGGCAGCCTCCTGTCATAGAGGAAAGAGAAAATTTGCCCTAGAAGTCACAAGGGAATCAGAGTAACAAAGTAGCAATGGCAACACTGCAAAGGTAATAAAACTCTGCTTCTAGGAAAAAAAGAAAAAAAAAAACTAATGCAGACGAAGAGACATGTACTGCAATAGGAATGGCAAGGTAATTACACAGCACAATAACTATGCAAGTTTCTTAACATAGCTTTTTTTATTTTTTAATCTGATATAAACCCAAAGAATAAATTGCTTTTATGATTTGTTTTAAAAAACACAGTGAGTAGAAGAATCAATCTGTGTGCTTCGTATATATAGGTCATTACATTATACTTTCACGATATTTGGATGGTTAGAAATATTATTTGTAACTCAGTGAGCCTTTAAACAGTATTCAACTGGTTAACTGCTCATATGCAACAGTGACAGCAGGGCAGCTATGTCTTCTGTTAGACAGTGCTTTGTTACCAGCATTTTGAGTTACAGTGTCTGCCAAACTGGGAGAGCACCAACCCTGTCAAGTAACCTAACAGTAAAAGATGCCAAATAATTTCTTATGGCTAATGATGGTAACAAAAATTCAAGCCCTTTAGAAATACTTCAGAAAATGACCCTGTATATATGAGCCTATTGTATGCCTGTTATATAGCAGGATGGGTGTTTACAAAAGGGATCTCTAATTTGGCAATCAGTTGTGAGGAAATTATACATCTATTATTCACCAAGCTCAACTAGCCCTCAGTTCAGGGCTGCATTTCTCTAAATACTGTACTTTAATATGGGTTCTTACAGACTTTCTGTAGTAATAGTGGATCCACATCTACACTGTCTAATCCTGTTAAGCATCCTTGTAATTTTTGCAATCCTCAGAAAAGTTCTACACAGACCAGAATTACAAAACACTCAACCACTAAATAATTAAAACATAATTACTCAGTGAATGTAAATAAGACTCTTCCAGCAAAAAGATATGCAGCTAAAAGTCTTTGATTCCACACACACTGGAATAGATCAATATTTTCAGATTATAATGCACTTCACAAATACATTCTGACTCTGGTACATCAGTACACAGATGTGAGCCAATTCATTTGTGTCACCATTATTTTTCAAGTTAACTAAGTTTCTTTCATAATTTACTTCAGGTTTTGACAGTGTCTCTTTTATATTGGTATTTCTTTTGCATTAGTCCTTTCAGAAGTTGTCTTAATCTGGAAAAAAGTTTTTAATGTTTATTTTGATAGTAGCAATGTATTTATTTTAGTGACATGATTATTTAATTTCTGAAAATTACACAAAAATTGTATTGGAGAAATGATAAAAAATTACCTTCTTGCATCTACCAAGTACCATGTCATTGTAAAACAATTGCTTATTTCTGTATTCTGAAAACCAGTTTACTGAGATTTCCCTACCTATCCTTTAATTTAAAATATCTGTAATAAAATGGCTACATTTATAGATTCAATGAAAACAGATGTGTTTATCTGTATGCAAACTGAAATCTACTGTCATTAGTAGCATTTCATATTTATAAAATTCCTTACTACTAAGAGGGGTTGTAAGTCCTTGCTAGCTATGCATAAACCAATACATCATCAGTGATGACATTCAACCACTTCTAAACAGCCTGAGCATTAGCTGATGCATTGAAAAGTATGTACAGCAAGAGACATGCAAGAGTAATGGCAAAGGACTGTGGTGACACACAGTGAGTGGTCCAATTAAATGCTACTGGCCCTTTGGCATCTGAAAAGAATTTATTTTCCAAGGTCTGACAATAAACCACACTATGAATTCCTAAGATGAATGGTAGTGTCTGCTCAAAATATCAGCAGTGCTGATTGAGACATTCTGAGAAAGCAGTATAGCCTTCAAGATGTTGAGACAAATGAAGCACAGATTAATAGAGTAAGGGTGAAAAACGTGCTGATATTTGTGGCGATTTAAATGGATCAATCTCTCAGGCTCTGGAGACAAGGTGAAAGCTTCAGTCATTGTTGGTGTTACAGAACAGAGAGCAGACAATAACTTCTATGCTCTAGTCTAACATTGCCAAAATGAGAAGTTCTGGAGCCAATAATGACAAAAAAAATCCAGAGAGATGGTGAAAAAAATTCTTTTCTACAGCTGTATTTGAAGGGAGGATAAAAATAGAGAATATGATAAACTCAAAACTTTCAAAACAAAATACCAATTTAAATGCATTTACAGCATTTACACCGAAAACCTTGGCTTTCTCAAAAGCATTAGTACGTGTAAGAAATATCTCTCTCTGCAGGCCACTTACAAACATGTTCATGCTATTTAAAGAACAAGGTGCATGACAGTTATGGCAGTTACATTTAAACTTCTTTCACTACAAAAGATGTGACCTGCAAATACCTTGAAATACCCTCCAGGTTTACATTTACAGAACGCTGTAAAGGCTGCCCTAAACTTGGGCAGTTCTAACATTTAAAATGTGAGCAGTGTTGGAGGGAAGGGAGAGGTCTCTGCTTTCCCCTTGTCCGAGGGGGTGCAGAGAAGGGAGACAAGACCAGGAGTCCAGGAAAGAGATGTGTTTATTAGGACAATCCCCAAGGTTTTATAAGATCTCTGGGGGAAGATGCCAGATCTGGGGTGGGATTGGGTGAAAACATAGGAAGGGAAAGGGTCTAAGGTCCATTAAC
>JAWWLZ010000082.1:69756026-69772547 GCA_035041345.1 Poliocrania exsul
ACCCCCACCCCCCCCCCAGCCACGAAGCATAGGGGTCTTTCACACGGGGCTTCACACCTTGGAATAGCAGGGCAAAAAGGGGAAGGGGCACCTGGAGGCCCTCAGATCCCTGGGGTTTCCCGTGGGGGGAGGCTGCTGTGATGTCCTAGTCCCAGGGACCCCCCAAGGGAGGGTACGCTGTGGCCCAGCCTGGGAAGAAACAATAACACGCTCAACATCAGGTTCGATGACTCAGTAGGGGAACAAAAAGCCTCCGGGAGACACAAAGGAGACAGGGAGGGGTAGATACAATACAAGGTGGGGTGTGGTGTAACAGTCCCATAGGGGAGGTGTAACAAGCTGAGAGGTGACACAAACTTTGCAACTAAAAAACCCATAGCAAGTAAGGACATAATTTTAAAACTTCAGCAACAAGTCTCTCAGTATGCATCTTCTCAGGTTCAAGGTGCTTCTCCAGCGCAGCTCTCCTTGGGATTAATTTCAGCATTTCCCTACAAAAATATACATAATCGGTAAGCCTTATTTTGCACTGTCCACCTCTGTTCACTGAATAATCATTTTCAAGACATTCATCAGAAGGAGTTACTCTCATCTCTTTGAAGACTATAGTAACATCAAATCTAGTGAAGCAACACAGGCAGATCTGTCTGTTCTGGAAGTGGTTCCATCTCCATTCCTCATACCTCATGGTACACTTCCACCACTTATTTTGTGCTTATGTCTGTGCCATTATCAAAGCCCTCTGTAAGGAAATTTAATTCCTTACAAGGACAGAAATTTAAGTGAGCTACCACAACAACAACAACAACAAAAAGAAAAGAAAAAAGAAAAGAAAAAAGAAAAGAAAGGGGCTACTGTCCATTAAGTGAGTTAAACACTCTAAATACTCTAAGTGCTGGGTAATTTTTTGGATCTAATGAAAAGGAAAGGGTCATCAGCATAGGATGGAGAGAGGAAGAAAGAAACTCTCTTGTGGGATGGTTCAACAAACTAGTGAGCTCAAAGACTAGTTTAGCACAAGCCAGACAGGCAACTGGGATCTAGAAAACTTCAGACTAGCACAATGAGGTCGAATTGCATGGTCAGCAGCAACGAAGGAAAAAAAAAAAGCAGTAGGGAAAGACTAGGGAAACAAGCTGGCAGAAAGGCTAGCATACTTCAGTAACTGCAAAATCACAGAATGATTCACAAATAAACCTAAGACCATTCTGTCCACCCCTACACTAGCCAGGCACAAGTCAGTTTCACTCAAAAAAGCTGTTTAATCATTTTATCCTCCCCACAGAGATTTTTAGCTCTGGCGCAGCATAGCTACAACTAAAACAGTTATACAGTCTTCCTTTAAGAGCTGGCTTGCATCATGTATCTTTAAATGCAAGCAGAAAACTCTTACCTGTCTGAGAAAAGCAATGCTAGGTACACTTCTGAATACCTCTGACTAGGATTTTGAACATTCAGAGGATATTAAGCAGGGGGAATGCCTGTGCCACCCAATGGATAAAGTCAAAGAAAATACAGACTATAAATCTTCTATCAGACTTAGATGCCTGCCTTTGACATACACTGTGAAGCCAGTTAATTCATTGTCATACAGTTTTTGTGAGAGATAAATTACTTAAAAAATAATGCAAAGGGAAAACAAACGCACTAGTATTCTGAATTAGTTTCCTCCTCTCCAATTCGTATATCTTTTGTGCTTTGTGCTGAAGTCAGTGCTATGAATGTTGTTAGTACAGTTACAGGACCAGGCCCTTTAAACAACTTGATACTTCCTATTACAAAATAGTGAAAACTTAAGTACCTTAAGTCCTTCTACAGATAATGCCTAGAGCTGTCCCCATCAAGACATGATATTTTAATACCTGTAGTCTGTCCAAAGCACTATCAGTTTTACAGAGAAAACACCCACTGAAGTATTTTGTATTTTCTGCTTAAAATGTATGTAAGATACATGTGTCTTTTCTTCTTAATTTTTTCCTTTAATAAATTTCAACTGGAAATCAACCCTTTGTATTATTCTATTCAACCAGTGTATTGATCCTGACTGAAAAATGTTTGCACTTTTAGAAGTCAATGATCCTCATAAGAATTAACCTGAGCAGAGGCAGGCATCTCCTCTTCACAGCACCATGGGAAAAATCCATCTAGGCTCCAACTGATGTGGGCTGCTCAGCATTTGAAAAGATTAAAGACTTTCTATCTATATTTCTTTCTTATTAAAGCAATTATCCTGTTAAGCCATTGTTCCTTGGGCTTTCCTTATTGAGATCCAGAAAGAGCCCTGCAACAGCCATCCTGCTCGCTCACTGTCATCACCATCCCTTGCTGCAGTGGCAGACACACACCTAGTGGCTCCTCTCCTGAGTTTTAAAACAGTACACCTACATTATTTAGAAGCAGTTTCAAAATGATACACAGAAGTGAGAAAGAAAGAATTCTATTTTACACAAATGAGACAATGAAAGTGGCTTCTCCCAGAAAGTGCTTGTCATAAAGAGTTAAAAAAACCCCACCCTAATGACATCCTCATAGCCAAGATTTTATCTCTGTCATCCAAGAAGTTTGTAGAAACACTGTAAACTTTGTGTTATCTCTACTTGTTAGTTATAGGCTACCATATATGGTCAAAAACTGCAATGTAGTGACAGTTTGATGTCTGGGAATTGTCTTGCTATGGAATGTTTCAGCATGCTTTTTGAGACAGCACAACCACACTGCAAAATTATGATTTTCAGTATTTTGTCAGGTCAGAAAAGATATTTAAGTGGCCATCATAATTCACACAAGCAAAAGATGTTAGCATTTTCCCAGTGTATAAACTTTATAACTTTCATTTAGTGACTAGTGTCATCTATTCTCCAACTTGTTAGAAGCCTTCAAGAAAAAATGCTACAAGATTTAAAAGATTTAGCTTACTGACACTTCATGTCTTATTTAAAGAGCTTCTGCAATATTCTTTTTGTGTATGTATGAGTTTATCAGGAAGCAAGTCATATATCCAAGTGATGGAAGCTTTTAGAAGACTGATAAAGACTAATAGTTTTATATTTAAAATGAAAAAAATACTGTATTAATTTATTATCAAGCCACTTTGTGCTAGACTTTATTTTTTATACATTGTCAAAACATAGTCACTCTCTGTTTGTCTTTGACACCTAGAATATAAATTAGCTGTGAGGATACAAAGACCATAGAGCTGATGATACATAGTTAGCAATGACAGGTGCTGTCTTGGGTGGCCTCAACTGGAGAAGTCAAGGTGATCAAACTTGGGAGCTCTTGAGTAAAAGAAGTTTGAACTGAAGCAGGCTTGTCATCTTTATTCTCATGCACAATGTTTTTATGCTGCTTACCTACCCATCTCCCAAGCAGGCTTCCAGTGCTGCTCATCTTTTTTGTAGTTTTCCAACCATTTTTATTTTTGTATTCAGCAAAAAATTCTTCCCATTTCTCTCTTTTTTTTTTTTATGGTGTTCTCTATTGTCTGAATTTTTGCTTGTTTACTCCATTTCCTTTGTGTTCAAGTCAAATAGCCCTTCCTCTCCCCCCTCCCTCCCCCTTTCAAAGTCATGTTGCTCATATTTATATAAAAAGGTTATACACTGGCATGCTTATAGAATCACAGACTATTCTGAGTTGGAAGGGACCCACAAGGATCATCGAGTCCAACTCTTAAGTCAATGGCCCACAGAAGGGATTGAACCCATGACCTTGACATTATTACAACCAAGTTTTATATCTTTGTACCAGACAGTACAAGCTCTTTGTTTTGTTTCATACATAATTTATTTGGAACTAATTTAGAATTAGAATTCTAATTTGTGAGGAGATAAAAATTCCTATGAAACTCTTGTCCCTAATATGTACAGTAGGGGATAGGCACAACTAGCCTGGTTTTTTTCCCTGTTTTATAGCCCAGTTGAGTGTATTCTGAGCAGTAATCAAGTAATAGCTCCTCACTGGCTAGACTATGTAGATGTTTTTCATTCTGTAAAAATTACAAAGTCTGAGCATTAAAAACATAACAGTGAGCTATGAGGACAAAGATTTGCACCACAGACATGATGTAGTCAAATTGGTAAATTTGTTCTTGTGATTTAAAAAAAAAAATGAGGTGTATAAATCCAATTAAATCATAAGTTCTTTAAACTGAAACTAACTTAGCTTTCTGGAAAAGATGATGCATAAGTTCTAAGCAGAAATAGACATTGGGGTAAGCAGTGGAGTTGTAAAAAGGGAAGAGTAAGAAGACCTTGGCTTCTTTTCAAAGAGACTCTAAATAGCAATCCTGAGTTGACTTTCCCTATGTATTAGGTCATTTTGAATTAATGCTGAAGAAAATCAGAACAGTACTTTTGCTCCCTCCCCTGTTCAATTAGTAGAGAGAAATCAACTTCTTATCAAATGCATGAAGAGGTAAAAGACAGACTTATTAAATGCAGTGTTAGTTTAAATAAATTCACATAATTTGTTAGAGTGGAGAATGAATTTATCTGATAAACTCATTTGTACTGCATTCAAACAATCCTTTCTCCAAAGTGCAAAAAGATCAAATTAAAAGCCTATAAAATTTGTTAAAATGTAAAAATATTCCTTAAGACTTTTAAAGTTCACTGCCATATAGATGGGTTCCTGATAACAAAGACAACTCTATAAAAAAACTTTTATTTAAAAATATATACATAAAAGACCATCTGAGAAAGTGGAGTGTCACATTTGTCACAGAAACTAGTGAAAATGAAGACTGGAGATATACTGGTTCTGATATGTTTGAAACAGGAGAAGGATGAAAGAAAGCAAGAGAAGAAGCAAAATCTGAAAGTGCTTCTTGGCAGTCAGAATTTCAGGCAGACTCCCATGGAGGATGTGCTGCAGAGGTAGCTGTCCCCAAGAATATCCAGGAAGGACAATCACCTTCTCCTCCAAGGACCTGTCATTTCATAACACAAGCAACAGAGAAACTGACCACAAAGTCTATGGACGAAAATCAAGCCCCACACAGGGTGTGGAACATTTGAAATAGTAACAATGGTCAGACACCTGCATCGAGCAAGAAAAGGTATTCCTAATGAGAAATGGAACTGATGGTACTGCAAATCCAAAGACACTAAGTAGGATTTCATAAGTGAGATTTTATAAGCAAAAATATTTTATTGAAGATCTTCCCTAACTTCAACATTAATTTTAGAATTCTCAGTTCAATTGCAGTATACCAAAACAAATAAATAAATAACTATTAAGATCCATTTCAATCACAACTACTGGAAAAGCACTGATAAACTACTAAACCCCATTAATTTTGAGATACTTCCAAATTCATATTGTTTTAATACTAAGTATTCATACAGTATAGAGTACCAGTAAACATCAAAGCCTGTGCTAACCCAATTTTGAAGACATAATTTATATTTAAAAACTGAAATTCATTTCACTGTTATTCTCTGATTTTATATTACTTGGAGTATAAAAACAGGAAATGTTGACTACTGTCAATACATAGAATTAAACATGTACCTTTCCAGAGACCAGATAGAGACCTTTACTGAAACAACATTTTAGTGTGGATATTAACTCCTCCACTAAATTGTAAGAATTTTTTTTTTAACATTTCTACTTTCTTTTCCCCTCTTCAGGTTTTTGGTTTGGTTGGGTTGGGTTGGGTTTTTTGTGTGTGTGTGTGCTGTGAGATATTAACTGAATTTAAGTGAACAGTGTTTGTTTACATGTTTTTATGCTGTGCTGTGATAAAAAAATTTTATTCTTTTTTTCCCATGTGAAATCATCATTGTGTGAAAGGTCTGTATCATGGGATTGCCCTCATCTTGCTCCAGAGTGTACTGTTGCAAAGAGTGGCTTTAGTTATATGGAGTCAGTAAGGGTGCAGCTTGGTATAATTATGTCTTTTCGTTACTTGTCATTAGAATCATATAAACCAGTGAGATGAACAGAAGGCTTTTGAGTCAGATAAAAATGAATATATTACTTAAGTAATGCAATGAAGCATGTATTTTAATTTCATTGATCTAGACATTAGAAGCATGATTATTAAGGTGTCTTGCAGGCACTAAAGTTATCAATTGAAATCCTTACTATCTCTACAATGTTAGTGGATTAAAAAAAAAAGTCTGTCTTCAATATATCCATATACTCATAAAAGCCATATCCTCAGACAGTTTCTAAACCCAATATTCTGTTGTGGTTTATCTTCAGTGAGCAACTAAGCACCACCCAGCTATTTGCTTACTTTACCCTGGTGGCATGGGGGAAAAAACTCAAAAGGGTAAAAGACAGAAAACTCATGGATTGAGATAAAGACAGTTAAATAAGGAAAATAAGTTTTTGCCTCTTGTCTCCTCGACAGACCAGATCTCTTTCTCAGCGCTCCCTCGGCTCTGGAGGACAGACGGAAACAGTTTTCCCTTCCCCCAGTTCTGTATAGGAAAAGACGTGAACCTTCTCTTAACTTTCAAGGATTCAATTCTTTATTCCATTAGCACCAGTTTATCAGTTCTGTCTGGATTTTGCTTCAGTCAATCAGCCTTCATAATTTGTCCAACCTGTGATTTAATCAGATGAAACCAACTGCGCATATTGAACAAGAGCAGAGTACTTTGTGCCACAACCATGAATTCCAAACAGTACAATGAATAGAGCTGCTGAGAACTATTCACAAAAACATCTAGCCCTGTGATTCAGCACTGTACTAATGTTGCCTCTACTATACTCACTTTGAGCAAAGAGAAGTCATCTAGAACTCCAACTCCAAATTTTACCCTTTCATCCAGTCAAGAAATATAACCATCATCATAATAATTCAAGGACTGAGCTACAATTCAGGTGAAATCAGAAGGGGACTTAGAACTGAGACATAACATGATTGTGAGTGGAACATGATTTCACAGCCTGCTTGGGAAGGGGCATGATTTTTTTTTTTTTTAACGCTCATCAGATTGAACAAAGACATCAGTCCATGTGTCAGGGAGCTCTTACGCTTTGTTGCATAGTTGCCTGGACTCCAGCAATCAGTCCACTATTTAGTCTCAAAAGTGATGGTTAACAAGCCCTTAACTTTTACAACATACTTTGACAAGCTCCCAAACCTCACAGCAAACTTCAGTGTGGAGTATAGGGTAGAATATGATAGCTGCACTTTGCCAAGACAAAGCAAGGCAGAGGAGAAATAAAGACAGAAAAGAGAGAAAGAGGAGAAAGATCGCCAGTACTTGGATCGTGCATTGGTTTTGCTGGTCCAGATTTGGGGTCAATAAACTGAGAGAGAGGGAAAAAAAGAGAGTGGGACCAATCCACCTCCTTTCATAGTTCAGCTGGTGCATACCTGTTATATCAAATAGATTTTTCACGCAATTCATGTTTCATTGTTCATGCATGCACAGACAGCTCTTTTGAGCCCTCCAGGAAGTGAGGTCAGGGCAGGGGGCGGTTGATGCAGGCACACTGAGCCTCAAAATGAAAAGAAAGTTGGCTCAGAACAGTGCTGTCCCACCTCTGACAGAACCTCTCTTCCATTAACAACTTTCCTGTTGCAGTAGTCAGAATGTTTGAGACAAAACATTCCTATCTGCTTATGTCTGATCCTCCAAAGGCAGACTGAGGTATAACTTTATCAATGATGCAAGCAGTATTTTGGGAATAAAGTCCTGTAGAAATAGCCTTAAGGTTTGGACAATTGTGGCCCCATAAAAAAACCAAACTGATACATCTGTTAGGCACCAGGTTAGGCACCAGATCAGCAATTATTGAGTTAGAACCACATTGTGGAGGGTCCATGTGTGTATGTAGAGGGAGAAGGGATGGATTGAGCCTCAAGGATGTAGGGTGGCATTGTATCCCTCATGGCAGCCTCTGAAGCCCACATGGGGAAGCCCCAGAATGGTTGTCAGTTACAAACAGCCCAGGAAAACTATAACACACCCTACCTTCTGGAGTCCCTGACCCAGGCTTGAATTGACAGGGACAGTGAGAACACTGCCACTCACCCTGGCCTGAAACCCCAGAGTGGCTAGTGGGTCAGAGGCTCCACCTGGGAGGTTATGCAAAAGAGACTAGAGCAGATAAAACCAAAGGCATATGTTTGGCATGTGTCTCAGCCCTGTGTGAGAGCTGGTTTTTTCACAAGGTTCCAGTGGTGGTTGTTTGATGTGTCTCTACCTCTTTCTCCTCCTCTCTTCTTGCTCTCTCTGCTTCTCTTTCTTTGTTCCTTTCTTGATGCTTTGGGTAACTTGTAGCTGGAGGGATTGGATTTTGACTTAAGTGTTGTGAATTAGTATGTGCTGCATCAGTATTGTGTTGGACCATTTTGTCTAGCTTGTGTACTGTCTGTTTTCAACCTTTGCCAAGTTCCTTTATTTTCTACCCTAAATTAATAAAGATACCTTTCAGGAGCAAGTCCATGGCTTATTCTCTTAATGCTATCTCGAGGTATTAAAAAAACTTATATACATATTTTAAAGTAAAACTTGTATCTGAGCCTGTGAGCTTGTAGCTCCTGTGGCTGGACTGTTACACACCTAAGCTCATATGTTTTGAGGAATACCTAGCTAGTAGTACATAACTCAGAAAATACTCTCAATTTTTTGACAAATTCAAAAGCTTATCATAACACCTACTCATGAACAAAACTAATCTTTTGAGTACTTATAGATGTCACACTCTGAACATAAGAAAAGCAGAAAAAATTCAAATTAGAAAGCAAGTATGATTTCACAGAAAAGGAATTAGTTGTGTTGTATAGAAACTGGCATGAGTTTAATTCAATCTTTTCCTTTCCGATCTGTCAGAAGGCCCTAACGTTTTACAAGTCATCAGTCCTATGTAAAAATTCTTAGGTAAGCACAGAGTGTAACAAAACAGAACATGCAACTAATAGTGCTGGATATATCAAAACTACTTACAATTACAATTCAGAATGAATATAGAAGTACAGGACTGAGTCCAAGACTGCGCAAATTCGGATTACATTAAATTAAATTATTTTAAAAATTCAATATTCAAAACTAATTGAGACAAATACAAGTAAGAGTACATTGTGTAAGAGAAAATGGGAAATGCAAAAAGAAGAGAAGCTAGGAACCAAAGAAGGTCTTGTGAACAATTGAGAGCACAATTTTTTAAGTGCAAAAACTGTTGGTGTGGCTATGCTACAGTTAAGGATAAAGGAAATATGGTTGAAATATAGAGATTACAGGAAACTTACAGAAATGCATAGTTTTCATATACCTTTACTTAGCTTTTCTCACTGCTTTTTCCCTTTCAATTAGATTTTTGTGAAGTAGTTTCTCATAATCCCAGTGTGGGGCAGCAAAACTCAGAAAACTGAATCTAGGCTCTCAATGAAAACTTGAGCAAAAGGGTATGTTTAGACTACATACAACCCACATTACAAGTTGTCAGTTTCCTGTGTACCAGGGACATGTTACAGAAGAAACAGAAGAGAATTGTGTGCAAAATTTAAAAAAGTAAAATATTCACTGCAAACATTTTGTTAAATTTAATTCTCTTTTACTATATATAAGATGTTAATAGATAGATTTTTAAAAAGAATTATTTTAACTTTTAGTATATTAAACTTTATTAATCCTTTCTCCCCCATGGAACTTCTTACATATATTTGAACTTGTTGTGTCCTTCCTATGGCCATTCACTATTAGTAGAATAAACATTTTGTAAATTTCTACCATGACTAAAATTATCCTTTTGATTTCTATGATAACTTTCCAGAACATCACTTATATTCCTTAAGTAAACATAGTAACTAAGATAATGAGTTATTTGAATATGTTCACTGGAGAGGGAAGAAAGATGGGAATGAAAGGAGGTGTTTTTATAATTTTATCTCACCCACAGAATAAGCCACAGTGGGTTTCAGGCGAGACAAAGCAGAAAACCAAAATAAAGTATATTACTGCATCAGGAGCCTAGAAAAGCTGTCTTATTTACATATCAACTCCATGTCTTTCAGTTTATCTAGATCTTCTACTAAAGGGAGAGATGTGTCCAAGACTAGATTTCGAGAAAATAGCAGAAATCTACTATTAAACAAAAAAAAAAGTCTGTTTTGCAAAACAGTAAAACAATGTGAAAGAGATGACAGGAAAACTATTCCTTTCAGAAGGCAGGTTTGTTGAAAAGAAATACCTTCTGGAAAAAGGAATTATTAAGAATATGGTCTTAAGGAAAAATTTTATTTCCTACATTAGGTTTGGCAAGTGTACTGAATACCAATAACAATAAAAGTGGAAATGCCATGTTAGGTACTAAATACATTTTTTTAAATACAAACAAGAAACTTTGTCTCAAATTACTGTAAATTAATGTGGGTTTTGCTTTTTCAAAGAAGAGGTCTTCAGACCAGGCAAAACACATTTGTCAAGTAAGCCCTCTCTTATAAACCCATGAAGACTATTCATCAGCTATATTAAACCCTAATGCTATTCTCTTATGGTATATACTAACAGAACAAATGAACAAAGGTACTTTATTAGCATTTCAGTGAGCAGCAGTGAATATTTAAGAATGAGCCATATCCATGTTTATGTTAAAATATTATTAACATTATTATAACACATAACTCCAAAATTTCTAGTTTGCACTACAGCTAGTGCAGAGCAAGAAAATGCTGTGAAGAGGTACTGAAGTGCAATGTACAATATGTGAATTACTATAGCTGTACAACACATGTAAAACTCTAGCATGTGATTTTACAAAGGTCTTTAAAGACAAATAAAGCAGTAACCAAATATTTTGTTAATGATGTTAGTGTGAGTACTTGGTAAATTCCTGATAATATTAAGTAACACTCCTTTTTTTAATGTTAATATGTTTTAAAGAAGGTGAAACCCAGTAAAGGAGTATGAGAGACAATGTATAACAACTTATTTGACTCTTGAAAATGAGAATGATGGCTGTTTGTAGAATGAAGCTGCTGGACCAGCACCTTGATCTCCCCTAAATAATAATTTAACACTCTTCTAATTAGGTAGTCTGCACTGTGAATCCACTGTTTTCAGGACCAAGAAGGGCCATGCTCTCCAAGAGACTGGAACAGCTAGAAGACAACTGTGAGAGAATAAGCCCCTATGCTTTAAAATAATAGTATTTATTCAAGTACATACCTGCCACGTGTCCTCATAGTGGCCATGGGGAAACAACAGTGATATTGAGCAAGCAGTTACTGGAATAAGCATTTTCAAGAGTAAAATATAATTGTATAAACTTTTACTTTTATGTTGAAAAAAGTTAATTAGTTCTTACTAAAACACTACCCTAAAGGGTAACCCTAGGATGACTCTAGTATTTTTTTTTTTAATGCAAAGAAAATGAGCTGCCATAACAGCTTGAAATAGCTGGCATGATCCAGATAGATAATCACACCTTAGAGAAGGGTTTCTTTTGAGGGTGTTTTTTCATTACTATTCAAGATCAAGAGCTACAATTTTCAAATTAACAAGTCTGATCAAAAAGTTGAAAAATACAGTAAGTGGCTGAATAGATAGAGATACCTCTATCAAGTGTGTAAATGCCATTTCATTCTTGATAATTTTTTTCTTATAAAACTGTCTTGAATGCCTTAACATTGTCTATTAAGTCAGTTAGTGTAAATATAAAAAGAAAAACAGAAAATATATTTCCTAAAGAGCAGGTCTTAAGGAACACATGTCTATATTTAAATCCAGGAACATTATTCTGTGTGACAGGAGGTTAAAGTTCCTTTCATCCAGAAGGAGAGGGATCAAAGCAAGAGCATTTCAATGGTAGGTGAAAAAGAAGAATGAAGGGAATCCAAGCTACTCACTTGTTACATTCTTTTTGAAAGGCATTATGCCTGAATGGATGAAACTTTAGTTTATTGTCTTACAACAATTATAATTTCAGTTCCACTTGACACAAGCTTCTGTAGTGTCTAAATACATTAAATCAGAAGAGAGAATGATATTCACCTGCTTTGTGTTGAATTGGTGCTCAGAAAGAAAGTATGAAATGAACAAAACTGACAATCAATGGAGGCAACCTTTGAAGAACTGGTTCCCTGCTTTCATTTCTCCCACTTCCCTCTGGGCAAGAGCATAGCTGAATAACTTCTTTGTTTGGTTCAATAGATCACCAGCACTTGAGAGCACACAGCAGATGTTGCTTGAATTCACCTGAAACATCCTATCTATATTTATATCCTATACTATATTTGAGAAGTTATAATGTCTGGCTGTACCCTTTTCATGGTCAGCAAAAGGCCTGTTTACCTGGTGAGCTTCGGAAAGAGCTTTAAAAATAAACATGTTTATATATGCATCAAAACCAACACTGGGACAAAAAATAAGGACCAGCTTGAAATGCCACTTACAACTTTTCTTGTTGCCTTCAATGAAACCATTCTGGATTTGGTCCCCTATGATATAGCAGCACTGTGAACTTTAATACATCACAGTGGAAGGTACTCATTCTTTGCACTAAAATGAATCTCCCTGCAGGCATGCTTAAGGCTCTTTTGCTTTAAGCTTCTGTAGTATTCACCTTTTAAACCTGCAGTGCCTTTACCCATATCAAACTTGCTTCCAGAAGCAGGAGTATAAAAGTTAAGAAGACTTTAATGCTATCTTGTCTGGGATCCAGGTTTTTTCTTTTTAAGGATTTTGCCCTTTCCAAAATGATATTTGTCAGACTAAAAGATCTTTCAAAATGCTAAAACATGGCAAAACACAAACACCTGTGAGACACTGTCTTTACCTTCTGTATTACTTTGCAAACACTGCAGAACAGAGGCTACAGGGTGGTTTTTTATTTTGTTTAGGGGTTGTTTGAAGGTTAGGGATTTTTTTACACAAATTATTTCTCAGAGATTTTTTTCTAGTTTAGATGATTTTTTTTTTTTTATGACACATTCCTGCTGATTGAATTTGAGAAACTAAAAGCCACCTCCAAGGCCTTAAACTGTAATGTCATTAACTGTCTCAATTTTAAGGCAAGTGCACTGAAAACTAAATCCTTCAGGAAAATAAACCCCATGCTTTACAGACTGTCATTCTGGACTATGCCAAGTTGTTATATCTGAATAAACAGATTTTGGTATATGGTTCTCTGGTGAGCATTATGATTTGTTGCTAACTGACTGATTTTTGTCATTCAAATACTAATGAAAACTATAACCACTAGAGACAGTGGAGATTTAAAACTAATTTAGCATTTGAGCAGCTAAATTGACATGAATCTTTGAGAGACACAGCAGCAAATTACTCTTACAAATAGGCAAAAGGAGGCATATATTTTATACACAGATTTTTCTACATTACTATGATTAACACCCTATCCACTAATGAAAACTAAAAGTAATGCTTAGTTAAGTATTTGTGCAAACTAAGCCTACAAAAGAGCACACATCCTTTTAGTATGAAACAGTTATATTAAATATATGAAATAGCTAGGAATGTGATACTTTGTAAAGCAAGGAAAATACTGCATCCAGTTCCCTGGTCTCCAACAGATGAAGGATGTGGACCTGTTGCAGCAAGTCCAGAGGAGGAACACTAAGTTGACTAGAAGGGTGGAACACTTCTATGAGTAAAGGGTAAAAGAATTGTGGCTGTTCAGCCTGGAAAAGAGAAGACTTTGGGCTGACCTAACTGGAGCCTTCCAGTACCTGAAGGGAACCTACAAGAAAGATGGAGAGAGACTTTACAAGAGCATGTAGTAACAGGACAAAGGCAAATAGTTTCAGATTGAACAAAGGCAGGTTTAGATCAGATATTAGGAAGAAGTTCTTTACTGTGAGGGTGGTGAGGCACTGTAACAAGTTCCCCAGAGAAGCTGTGGATGCCCTATCCCTGGGAGTGTTCAAGACTGGGTTGGATGATGCTCTAAGAAACCTGGTCTAAAGAAAGACCTGAGCCCCTCCACTTCCACCCTCAACAGCCTCTCCTCCATTTCAGAGAACTGGAACTAAATGATCTTCAAGGTCCCTCCCAACTCAAGCCAATCTATGATTCCATGATAATATGATACTACATGATACAAATTACTATAAATTACTGTTTTAGAGTAAAAGCATTTACAGAAAAAAATCAACATCTCATTACAGTCACTTAGTCATTACAGTCACTTAGTCATTTAATGTATTACACAGCAGCTCAATGTGATAAAGAGTGCTACTTAAGAACCAGTTGACAACACAAGGAAATTTTTGCCCATTATTTCAGTGAGACTGCATCCTTTACTTTCAATGTCTTGTTAAAGTTGATGTTTTTCCCAGTACAGCCAGAAGGTCAAAAAATCTACAAAGAAGGAGAAAGAATCTATAATATTTTCAGTTTGGCCTTGAGAGCATTTGTGATAATAAAAGATGGACATACCATTAATAAACTCTTCTGACAGTAAAACACTTTTAAAATTAATCTTAGTAGAAATATTCCTTGATTAATGTGACTTATATCCTGCAGACTAATCAAGGAAAGATTTCCACTATATTAATTTAACCACCATCTCACATGTATGCTACTTATCAAACATTCTAACAGAAGCCATCTTCCTAGATGTTATCACAAGTTTGACATTTTCAGTAATTGCTTATGAGGTTGATGGAAATTTTATTTTGATGAAGTCACTTCCTAGCACAGACAAGTACTATTTGTCAGTAAAATATTCTACAGCTACCTTTTTGTTACTGCAGAAAGAATAGGTGTATTCTGGATATGTACTATCTACATTAAGATCTCTGCTTTGTTTGGGGCATTTGATGACTTTCTCTAAAGTCAGACTCATCAGCATTCAAACAAAAACAGATCAATCACATAAAGCAAATTTAGTTCTGGTATGTCACAGATTACAACAAGAAGTGTTGAAAATTTTTTCACTTCTCTTCCATTGACACACAGCAGTCGTTTTCTTCAGTCTTCCTGGTAGAACAAGAGCTTTCTAAGATTTCTTGACTTGCAACTGAAATCCTACAGTGACCCCTTTGGCTTTTTATTGCAGGCCTCATGGTCCCACTCTCCCTAAGATATGGTAGTCTTTGCTTATTACTTCTTTTCTCAGGAGTTCTTCAAGAAGTGATCCCCACCCCAGTGTGCTCAGAGAGTCCAAGGGACTAACACAGATAGTTTCACTCCACTGCAGGTAGGCACCTTTGGACAAACCAAGGGGCAGCTTTTCTTCCCATTGTTCAGCCTTTCCCTTCTAATAAATTATTGTACATGATACAAGAGTAAACTGTGTGCAAATACACTGTGCAGTTACGTCATTCAATTTCTATCTTCTCCCTATAAGGAAACATCTTGCAGAGCTATATAGTGATGCAACTGAGGCAAAGTCTCCAAAGTATGTCTCTCAAAAAAAAAGAAAAAAAAAAGATTATCTGTTTGCTCACTCCCTATAATACATAAAATGAAATCTGCACAAAGCCTGTCACATTCCCCACACAGTGATTCTCTTTCTTCTTTTGCCTAATTTCTCTGCAAAGTGCTAAGTTGCCACCTTCTCCAATGCTTGTTAGGCTTCATATTCCTGAAAAGCAGTAACAGCCTGAAGTTCTTTTACCTTACTCATCTCTTTCTGACTGTCTCTCCAGGACTAGCTGGTTTCTACAGAATAACCTGGCACTTGATTTTTTCCCACCTGGGTGCCCTTCATTAAAATTACTCACATTTTATCTTCTTGCTTCCCAGCACTCTTATCTAGCTATATCATATTTTACATAGTGTCCAGCAGATTAAGTCCTATTGAGTTAGTTATTGTTGTTAGTTATATAATTCAGATGAACTGCTTTTGCCACACACAGAGCTTTCTAGAGTGGGGAGTCTTCATAGAATTAAAATACTTTGATTAGCTCCCCCTAGCCTTCTTTGAGTCTGTCATTTGAGTATACACAAGGATTTTCTCCGTTTCTGTGCCCCTCAAACACTGCATTTCTTTATCTAATTTGTAAATATTCAGGATGTCTGACTGATTTCTTGCAGTAAAATTTATGTGTTTTTCCCTCATCTAGTCAAAGTTTCTCAAATTCATAGTTTGAAAGTATAAAAGTTGAAGGATTTTTTTCCCCATTCCTCCCCATGGTTTAGAACATAGATTTACTTTATGTGTTGCCTTGTTTATAGCTGGCAGGGATGAGCTCAGGCCAAGACCCTTTCCTTTCAGCCTCAGACAGTGCTTTAGTTTCAAAATGCCTTAGTTGAGGGCCCTCTTTTTCTATGAGCCTTTGGTTATTGTTCAGCAAAACTCACCTTGTACTTAACCTGTACTCTACCATCCATTTTACTGCTTCCCATACTGTAGGATGGTGTTCAGATTAATGTGGGACTGAAGAAAAGAAAGAAAGAAAAAGAAAGAAAGAAAAAGAAAGAAAGAAAAACAAAAAAAGAAAAAGAAAGAAAAAGAAAGAAAAAGAAAGAGAAAGAAAGAGAAAGAAAAAGAGAAAGAAAGAAAAAGAGAAAAAGAGAAAAAGAGAAAGAAAGAAAGAAAGAAAGAAAGAAAGAAAGAAAGAAAGAAAGAAAGAAAGAAAGAAAGAAAGAAAGA
>JAWWLZ010000082.1:69773476-69784900 GCA_035041345.1 Poliocrania exsul
GAAAGAAAGAAAGAAAGAAAGAAAGAAAGAAAGAAAGAAAGAAAGAAAGAAAGAAAGAAAGAAAAGAAAGAAAGAAATTTGCCCAGTGATTGCTCCAGCTGAGGTTTGAATCTGCCTAATCTTCCTCACTCACTGTGCTGTGGAGCTCCACTGGCTATGTGTTCCTTCTGAAATCAGTGGTTGCTGACAAGCATGCTCTGCTTGGTGCTCTCCTCCAGGAGCCTTGCTATTAATTATTTGAACATCACACATCTTTGCTTTTTATTTGGTTTTCCCACTATTAGTAATCAGATCTCGAAAGTATTTCTTTTACTCTAGATTTTCCTCATCATGTGAGCTGTCTTCTTGCCAATCTGGTTAGTTTCCAGTCTTAAAAGAAAAATGAGAAAAAAATCCCCTTGAATGTCACAATGTACATCTCTTCTATTTCTGTTCTCAGTAAAATAATTCTGCCCTGCCAAACACTTAAACTACAAGAAAATTGAAAGTGTGTTAGTTCATTTTCAAATAAATATTATGCCTAGACATTTCTAAATGCACAACTCAGGGCTTCCAACAGATATGAAACCCTCCAAAAATTATGGGATTCTTCATCAACTCACCTGAACCTATGAGATCACAGAGAATTAAGATCTTAAAGATTTTTAAAGGTAATTCACAAAGTATGCCTCAAATTGGGAAGCCACTAACTTTTACTGAACTAAGCACAAGAATCAGAAACAGATTGTGTAAAATTAGAAAATGAAAAAAAATATATTTTCAATTATTTTATATGAATTTATAAGATTGTTCTCATTAAACAGAAAAGAAAAAAGGGGAGGGGAGGGAAAAACCACAAACAAAACAAAACTGTACTTTTGTAAGATGCATGCATGTTTTGTGAAATTTCCAATTTAGGAGTGGCTGGAACCCATGCATTTCCAGATTTCAGACGAGCTGTTGTCCAATTATGCAGTGCCATTATGGCACTCTTAAAGAGAAATAAAGAATGAGAATGGCCTTCTGAATACTGACTTAAAGTAACACGTTTATTTACTTAAAGTAAATAAACATGAACATAGCATACTGATTTAAAATTCATGTATTGTGAGAAAAGGAACAAGTGCTTTTAATAAATTTATTATTAGCATTCTATATGCATTTTTTAACCTGTTAAATATTTTCCTCCAGAAGTGCATCTTATACTTAGTTCTTGAATAACAGACACATATATATGACTGCTTTCGCTATGTTACTGGTTCTGTTTTTATAGCCTGACATGACTTGCTTTTATCTCTTTCAAAAACAGACACAAAGAAAAAGCCTTCAAAAATGTAAGACTGTGGAGTATACTTGTTAGCAGCCAAGAAATTGATGCAACATATATAAAAACAAGAAGATGAGTATCATTTACCTAATGAAAGTGTCATCGCTATCTTTTCCTGAGTCTCTCCATTGCCACAGTATCAATTAATAGAAAAAGATATTCCAGTGAATCACTTTGTTCAAGTGTAAATGTTAAAAGAATTATTCAGATGGAACAAATAAGTCTAAAATAACACAACACAAATAAGTCAAGTACTTATCTGTCACAAGCAATGTCAGTAGCCACGATCTATCACTTTTCTCTTGTTTTTCATAAAGCAGCCAAAGGATGTGTCAAGCAGTGAAATGTAGAGTTAAAAACAAAACAAAACAAAAAAAACCAACCACCAAAACCCAAAAAAACAATTGTAAGTAAGGAAAGGAAACAAAATCTGAGGAGAGGAAAAAAATAATGAAACCAAAACTGAACAAAGACCAAAACAACATTAAGTAATTTACTTCATAGCCATCTACTACAATCTTACATTAAACTCAAACAGAATTTACATATCCAAGAAAAAGAAGGAAAACTTGTAAGGTAGTTGATTACTGAGAAAAAATGATCAGGAAAAACCTTACCACACTTTTGGGTCATCTCCTTGCGTGTCTCCTATATACCAGCCCTCCCTGCATAATGCAAAGAGATCTCTATTATGCAATTTTAGTATTATCTGTTCTGTTCCGATTTGTCTCAGTATATTTTAGAAACAAAATCAAAGATGTGAGCAGTAACATTGATCCAGGTGGTTTTTAAAACAAATTTGGCCTTGCAGCTGAGACAGCTGATAAACACATGATAAACTGAGAGTAAGATGCTGTCCTAGTTACAGCAGCTTGGACCAGCTTATCACTGTGTGGGTGTAATCAAAACTGTATTTTATACCCTCTGTGTAATTTCTGATGAACTGGTAATAATTGATCATTTGCAGCAGCTGCCCAGAGCACACCTGACCGTTTGTTAAGCAGAAAGTGAAATCACAAATGAAAATCAGTGAGGTTTTGCAAGAATCAAATCCATAGATAAAAAATAAAAATAGTTGACAGTTTTAAGCTTCTAGAAATACAACTTTTAATAGCACATTCAGTTCCCTCTAGTCCAGATCAACGGAGGTGCCATTTAAGCAGTTGCATCTTTACAGAAAGAAAATATTGGTTATAACTACACTGCATCTAGATCCCCATCAAAGAAAAATCTGAAATGCGAGCATGAAGCTTAGACCTGATTGTAAGGATTACACATAGATGGCTTAAAGAAAGATATTTTGAATAAAAACATGTAACAATATGTAACATAAACTGATTATTTAGTACCTTATATTACACTCAAATTTTAGGAGAATTTCTGAAAAATTTCATCACTGAAATGCCAATATCAGACTGCACAATGAAGCTATTAATGAAGTTAATAATCAAAACTTTATCATGGCAACAACAAAAACCACTATTAAAGACAAATATAAAAGTAATATCCAATTGAAAAGCGACCAGACCTAAGTGAGCTTGCTTGGCAAAGAAGGAAACATTCAGACACTGACCACTAACCAGCTTTTAGCATGAGGAATGCTGCTGTCAAAAAAGGAAAATCTGACAAACAATGAGGTCATGGCATGAAAACGCTGCTCTCAACCTAGTAAGGCCAGAAGCCAAGCAATTACTTCTGACAGATACTTCTTAGTTATTGTCACAGACATGGTTAGGAGAAATGCAAGTTTCCTAGTAAGAGAAAGATCTTCAAAACAGTTCAATAGGTAGGTGTTGGGCCATTCTCCAATTCATTTGAAATACCTTGTATTTTGTGATATTCCAAACATGCTCCAAAATCTATTTAAACTGTACGTATTTTCAAAAAGGCAGGCATGTTACTGAGGTAAAAGCTTTCTTACAGACATGTATGTGCTTTCATTGCTGTAAGCTGGGAAATTGTTACCACTTTCTGATTAGTGGTATCTACTGGTGTTAATTCACACGTGTCATTAATAATGCTTTTCAGTAGTACTTGAGCAGTTTTATTATGGGTGCTCTTAAACTCCTCAACTAAATGCTCAAACAGTGTGAAAATGGCAAGAGTAGAAGTGGTGGTAGAAAACCTACTATTTAAGCCTCAACAAGTAAAGGAATTCATCAATAAATGGGGAAGTTTGAGTTCTCAAAAGGAAATTGCTGAAGTTACAACCATGTTCCTCTGGATTCCC
Source organism: Poliocrania exsul (assembly GCA_035041345.1). Lineage (NCBI taxonomy): Eukaryota > Metazoa > Chordata > Aves > Passeriformes > Thamnophilidae > Poliocrania > Poliocrania exsul. The sequence goes on from JAWWLZ010000082.1 coordinate 69,777,013, forward strand.
AGTGCATAGCTCAGGCTAGTACATTCAGTAACAGATCAGTCATAAATTGATAAACAAGAAACTTCAGGGACAGTGGAAGAAAGGGAGATAAAAAGAGACTCTGGGAAGAGAGCATTATAGCCACCTCCAAAGTAGAAGTAATGAAAACCAGTTGCATCAAATAGACCTGCCATTTACCTCACTTGAAGGAGAATGTTTGTTTGGGTTTTTTTTCTACTAAAAGTGATAGTAAACTGAGGTAAAGTATAAGAAAGAATTACTATGCTAGTAAGCTAGTCTGCACTTATTTTTGGATAACACACAAGCACAAAAAAGAAATTCAGAAGTGGAGACAGATACCAGAAACATTTAGTAAAGCTGAAGCAGACTGGGGAAATTCTATAAAATCAAGATATGAGTACAACCAGTCTGTAGTTTGTAATATTTATAGAATCAAGTGTAAGAGTAAAATCATTTCTGAAACAAGCAGGAAATGCAGCTTGAAATAGCAACATAGGGAACAGTAGAGACGAAAAGGTCAATGTGCCATAAGTCCCTTTGTCACTCACATTCTATAGCTTGCTAGCAGTAATACAAAACAAAACCCTTCAGATGGGGAATAGAGTCAGCAGGATAGCTAACAGGCAATGAGAGGATGAAGCCAGTGAGCTGAGACACTTACAAAGTCTGAGGTACTATAGGCTTTGGAAGACACTCAAATAGTAAAGGAAGAATTATATCTTTAAGAAGGTTGTCAGCATGCAGCCTAAGGAATTGGATGGATCAAATTCTCTAGACACTAGCACAAACTGAATAGGATTAAAATCCACTTTAAGTAACCCAACATTCAGTATGGGCAGGTAGACCCTCTTCTCATATTCTTTTTGTTTGATCTTGGCTAGTTTGAAACTTAGGTGTACAGTATTCAAACTTGGAAGTGCTATGAGAGTTGAACTTTTTTCTAGCTCACATTCAGAAAGCTCTCTGGCTTGTACAGAATTGAGATGTGGAGCTACAGTTAAGAAACTTATGAATACAAATCTGCAAGGAACTTCTCTTACCTATGAAGCACCTCTGTTCTGATGTGCACTTACTTAACCTCCCCTTAGTCACCTACTGCACTTCTGCCATTTTTCACATCTTCATTTAACTTGGTGGTTCGTGCCTTAAGCAAACTGTTTTACTGGCACAGAATCAGTCACTGCAGAGACCTCACTGACTCATTACAGAATTAAGAAACATCCAACAACTGACATATGTTGAGAATAGCATAAAATTTTAACAGTTTACTTGAACTGGAGTGCTGAGGAAAGTAAATTCTCAGAAAATGTAAATAGATTTGTTTATTCAAGCCAATTGCTAACTGGAAGGTCTCCTCTCAGTAAATTTTGCCTATGTGCTATCAGAAAGCTCAAGACAAACAATTTCAAAATGTAAAAGTAAACCTATATTTATATTTGAAAGATAGGGACAGAACTTTCTATGGATATTTTAGCTTTCTTATCTCCTTTATTTCCTTTAAGCCAATACTAACTGCTGCTTGAGATTGTCAACTGACAATGCTGAGATGGCCTCACCTTTGCAAGAGTGTTCACTATTCCTCACCATAGGAAAACCATAATCTTCTGAGCAGCATAAGAAATTCCTGATTCTGCAAGAAAGATATCATAGCACAAATAACTAATTATTACATAACAGAAAAAAAAATGCTAGTTTTTAACTTCAAGTGTAGCAATTAACCTACACAAAAACTATTTTGTCTCATTCTAAATTTGAAAGAAAAGTTCTTCATGATAGAATCAAAGTGTTCCACTGAAAATACAACAAAATGACAGATCAGTGAGTTATAGGGTACTTAGCTTATTACTAGATTGACATACTAAACTGTGATTCTGTGGGGAAAAAGCTGCCCAGAATTCTTGAGAAATCATAATAACAAGAATAATATTCCTACCTTTTTTTAGGGTCTAAGAGTTGTAGAAGGATATTTTAAAGGAAACTCTTCATATTAGGATTTGATGAGGGCTGAAAAATAGTGTGTAGAATACTGTTTATTATTTTGTCTAGTAATAAAGGTAGTTTTTACAATGCTGCCATCCTGAAACCAAGAAGCTGAGTTCTGAACTTTAGTTTAACTACCTGAAAGACTAGAGCATTCAAATTAGTCCTTTATCATGCATTATCAGTTCCAACATTTATGTTCAAGTACATTACCAATCTCTTTTTGGACCTTCACTCACAAGCACACTGCTGTCACCCAACACTGTTTTCAGAGACTGAAATAGTTAATGACTTAATCATTCTAAGATCAGTAAAAGACTTTTGTCCATTGTAGCAGAGTGAAAAGAAACAGCTGCTCATCCAGCAAAGCTTACTCCTCCCTGAATACACCTACTTCAGGACCTTCAGATCCGATAAGTGGATCCCACTGTCCAACTATCCCAGGGTATGCATAGCTGAAAATACAAACTGGATTTCCAGATAAGGGAAGAGGCTAATAAGACACAAATCCTGTGAGATGGGATAATCCTTTTCACCATGACAATGTCCTCCCTTACTTGATGACTCTGCTGTAAAAATCCCTCTGGGGAACCTCGTAGACATTTCACATCTGGCCTGGGCTATTCATCACAAATGTTGGACCATAATGGAACATGATCAATGCTGAGTCTTATGAGGTGTCAGAGACTTGTGACATGGCCTGGGACATCTCCCATGATACTATCCATTGCAAAATTCCCTGTTGCAGAGGAGATGCAAGGTGTTCCTACCTAAGTTTGAAGTGTATAGTAACACATGAAGTCTTCGAATTTTGTGGGGGGCTTCCCCCAACCCCAAAGGATCAAGACCATCACTTCAACAGGACTGCAACCACCACTTCAACCAACAGACAAGGAAGATGCAACTACTGAGTTTCATGACTGGATTCAGTGAGTGGTGACTATATATATATATCTTAGGACTCATCCTTTCTCTTTCTCTTTCTCTCCCTGATACATTTCCTTAAGTGTTATGCTTTAATATTGCTGTATTACTATAGATGATAACACTCAAAACAGCAACATACTTGTTCTAAAATGAACCCTACATATACATGTTTACAAACACCAACTATTCAGTGCCATTTCACTCTAATCCACCCCAAGGGATTTATTAACAAGAACCTGGGTTACCCTCCTCCTTTGGGGCAGGTTGTAACAACTATGGAGACAGGCAGATTGCTTAGGTATCCTTGGTAAAAAAAAAAAAAACAACAACAACAACAACAAAAAACCAACAAAACAAAACAAAGCAGTTAGGATAATTGAAACTTTTTTTTTTTTAATCTAGACTCTGCAGATACAGTCATTTTACAAAGCTAGCATCAGAGACCCTCAGGAGATCAGGCGATTTTAACTAACATTCAAACTGCCCTACAAATCAGGTCAGGTTTTACACATGAACAGTACTTAAGCTCAAAGCACACATACAAAATCAATCATCAAAAGAAGCATCCAAGAAGTGCAGCCCTGACCACTGAGAGATGAAGTTCCTACACTCCCACAGCTCCAACCCACAGCTAACTGGGACTTGCTGCTTCACAGGGCAGGATGCCACATGATCTTTATGTTTCCATTGTCTTCAATGTGTGTCATTCTGATTGTCCCAGGCACCCGGACCCCCTTTAATGGATAAAGATGTTCATGGCCAGTGAGTGCACACCCCACAAGACAGTGCAACAGTATCTAGGAGAAGGGGATCTGGTCATGACTGCCAGTAGCTAGAGAAGCTTGATTTCTGCTTAGGTTCTAGACTCTCAGCTATTGCCAGAGATCAGTCTTAGGAGCAGCAGGAGCTGCTCCATGAAGAAGGAAAAGACAAAGGCCAAGGGTGATCCCATTGCAGGCTGGGCAGTACCCTCACTAACCAGGCACAGTCCTATAGCACTCAAGGAGAACCAGGCTAGGGATGGGATTCATCAACACTCAAGTTGTACACCCAGACAGGGTGAGCTCATGCCTCAGGTCTGAGGTTAATCTGGGAAGACAAATGAGAAAATAAGGATTGGGAGATGACAGCACTGAGACAGACATGCAGTGTAAGGTGAAGGTCCACCTGGAAGGCAAAGCTGGAGATCAGGCTGCCTCTAGGTCTGACTTACCTCCAGGACACAGGGTCAGTTGTAGCTATACAACACAGATCAAGCTGAGATCAGAGGCCCAAGCCTGATGTTCGGTGGAGCCTCTGAAGCAATGATCAGGGGATCTGTCAGCAGAGGCACCAGGTGACTCCAACAGGTCTGGGCCTTAAGAGCTCAGATACACTCTGTGCTTTCACTACTCCTGCATTGTGTACCCAAAAATCCCCACAGTGCTGGTCAGAACTTAGGTGAAATTGCTGTGATGCAGAAAATTACTTTTACTGCTGCTTCCTGCTATGACAACTTCTTCTTGCTGAAAATCAGGGACTTACTTTGGGTTTCATTTCAATTTAATTTGTGGATCTAAATAGAACATAATAAAACTCTCTATGTTGAAAACACAAGAATTTAATTCACTTCCTTGAGATCATACAGCTCAGTAGTTGGACTTGTAAGGGGGTAAAACTGATCAATGTGCAATGGTAGTTAACTGTTCTATCTGTGCCCTCAGTGAATTAAAACAGCTGTTTTTCATACTAGGAAAAAACACCAATACAGCTATGTTTTGTATTGCTTCCTTTAGTAAGCAAGATGAGCAAGCTTACTAAAGATTTTCCATTACTTTTCTTCTTTTTTTCCTAATGGAACAGCAACATGTCAGGAAAAATAACTGCTTTGAATGAAACCTGTGTTTATTACCCTGATGTGCACACAATTGGTGATGCAGCTTTTATAATCCCCCTTTTTTCTTTCTTTTACTTCCTATAGACATGTGCTTTTAAATGTGTAGTAACAGCACTAGCTAACATGTTTGTGCTTTGTACAGCACATTGAATTCTCCAGTTGTTTGTTACAAATACAGTGCAGGTGGCAGGTCATAAATTAAAACACTATTTTCATATAAAAATAGAAAAGTCACACAGCTGTCATTTCTAAGAAGAAGACAACAGTTTGGTAGAGGTGTAATCATATCTCTCAAGCCACTTTATAAGGCATTACAATTTGCGGCTTTCCATTCTTATACTGGCAAAGGGGTCCAGGATATCAAAAAAATCCTGAATATTGAAAATAGGGATAAAAGTAAAAACAAGGAAGGACAGATAAAAGTCATTGAAGGATACATAATGTGCTAAAATAATAATACATCATTGTATTATGTATATTTCTAATTGTGGATTAGAAATTTCTAGGTGATTGACAAGCAATTGCATTCTACTAACATACAAATATTTACAAAATCATTTTTTTTTCTACAATTCATGTTTTGGAACATTCTTGCTTTCTGTTTTTAAAAAATAGGGACATATTACTAGTGGAAAGGAAGGCATAGGAAAATTACCTTGGTTGTAGCACTTACCCCTCTTTCTTTTCCACTCTATTGTATTTTTTAACATAATGCATAACTTTCTTACTTGGTACATCTTTCTCACTAAATTTTAACCAGAACACTTGGCTACTTATTTTTTAATTGAATTTTTATTACTCTCAATCACTTTATGTCAACCCACATGGTACAGATTTATTTGCATAAAGGTAGTGCCCATGGAAAAACAAAGGAAATTAGGAGCAGTGTGAAGTAGACTGGTCAGAACATAATTTAATAGTATTATCTCTTTAAATGCTAACTTTAAAAGTATTGCACAATATTTTACAAGCTTAGGAGACAGATTTAACAGCATAAGTTTTCAATGTTACTGTTTAATGAAGTCATTCTCTATTGAGTCTAGCTGGGATGAAATTATTTTCTTCATATTAATCCACATGGTGGTGGTGGTTTTTAGACAGATGATCAAAACATTCTTGATTACACATTGGTGTTTTAGGTATCACTGAAGAGTACTTGCACTGCATCAAGGTTGCCTGTGTTTCCCAAGCTAGGTAAGATTTTGGGATAGGGTACAACAAAGACAGGGGCCCAAAGTAACCAAAATGATATGCCATACCGTACAACATCATGCTCAGCCAAAAACCCAAGGTGTGAGTTTTGCTAAAGAAACCGTTGTTTGTGGATAAGGTAGGCATTTGACTTCTGGTGGTGAGTCATGGTTCTAGCACCACTTGTTTGTCTTACTTTTTCCTTCAAACATTAAACTGTTTTTATCTTGACCAATGAGGCTTTTTTTTGCTTTTGTGCTTTCAATTCTCTCCCCACTCCTGCAGAAAGGGTGTGAGTAAGCAATTGGTTTACCTGACAGCTAGGTTCAACTGACCACACATACAAATAACCCTTTAATAAATGTAGTTTTTGTGTCATAGTGATGTGAACCTTGAACCACTTCAGATCCTTTTATTAATGTGAGTGATTTAAAGGTAATTATTGATTTTTTTAAAATATGTTTTAACACACCATTTTACCTTTCCTCTAAAAATTATTTAAGAAGTGCTCACTATATCTAAAATAACTGTAGAGATTAAACTTGCAAGTCACTTATCTCTACAGATTTATACCTGTGTATTTATTGGAATTAAATGAATATTTATAAATATAAATATATAATTTATAAATATATATAAATACAATTTATAAATATATAAATCAGGTCAGGTTGGATGGGGTTCTGAGCAATCTGATCTAGTGGCAAGTGTCCTTGCCCATGGCAGGTGTGTTGGAACCATATAAATTTAAAGGTCCCTTCCAACCCAAACCATTCTACGATTCTATGATTTATTGAAACAATCAAACATTTTCAGGTAAAGATGCATTACTTCTTCAGAAACCATTGGGAAAGAGACAAGGTTTTCTCAAATACACATGAAAGATTCTAAGAGTATTTTAAGGTCGTATCACAAATGAAAATTGACTCATTAAAAAAAAAAGTGATATAGTAGTTCATATGAATTGAAATAGACTTTTTAGCTCTAGGTACATTACCTGTGAAACTGGGCAGAATGACGAGAAAGAATTAAATCACCCTTCTACAGTGAAAGTCAGTGAAACTGGTAAGTAGGTGAAACAAACATTTACATTATTGCATACACATCTATCAGGAGATTATACATTTCTAAACTGCCTAAAAAAGTGATAGACTAACAGCCAGTTTTGCATCCAGTGAAGACACAAAACTGTATGCTTTCCTCCTTTCATGAAATTAGGTGAAAGTGAGATAATAAAAACTTACTGAATTGAGTTGACACCATGATCACTTCAACCAAACTTCAGAAGCACTAACACAGGCTCACAGATCTTTTCAACTTGTTTCTTGAAACCGAGAGTGAAGAATTGATAGAGAATTGTAAAAGAATAGAAATTCTAGTTCAGATTATAATAACTAACATCTCAGGAAGACAAATTGCTAATTACAGACTCATCATCATCATCATCATGGCTAGGCTTTGCGAATGAAGATCAGGGAAGGGCTCTACCCATGCTTGCTGCAAGCGTGCTGGTGGCTAAAAAGGCCAATACGGGACAGGCAAGACCGGTCACAAAAAGCACAGTGGAACGTCTCCTTTGGCGATATTGGTGAGGAACGGTTCTTTCTGCGTTATCTTTTTTCCTCGAGGATGATTCTGCGTGCGTTCTTAAAGGCAGCAGCGTCATGGATGGTGTGTCTCCACGAATCCCGATTGGAGGCCAGAGTGGACCATTGGTGGAAGTCAATATGGCCAAGGCTGAGGTGTTGTTTCCAGTAGTCCTTGTATCTCTTCTTCAGGGCTCCTCTCTTGCAGCAGCCGGTGGTGAGTTCACCACAGAGCATAATCTTCAGGAGGCGGTGATCCTCCATCCTGGAGACGTGCCCTGCCCAGCACAGCTGTGTTCTCATCAGCATGGCCTCGATACTGGTGACC
>JAWWLZ010000082.1:69785000-69800994 GCA_035041345.1 Poliocrania exsul
TTCTGTTCCCTACACTTCTCTTGCAGTTGTCTGAGAACAAATACCATGTCTGTGGTGCTCCTATTGGCTCTGAAACCTTTTGGGTAGAAGTTCTTCTGCAATAGTGGGTACTAATCTCTTCAGTAGTATTCTTGCAAGGACTTACAGACTAGGAATTAAATTAAAATCCTCTCCCTGTAAAAGAAATAATTAAAAAGGTTCAGTGAGATGGATACTTACACAGAGTTCCCTTCAGGTATTGACTTAACAGGCAAATATCACAGAGTATCACAGATTATTCTGAATTGAAAGGGACCTACAAGGACCATTAAGTCCAACTCTTAACTGAATGTGCCCTACAGGGACCAAACTCACAGCCTTGGCATTATTAGCACTGTACTCTAACCAACTGAGCAAAACACACCTAATTTCTGTTGCTCCTGTTGTCTCCAAACATTAGGGGCAATGGTAGTGGCACCAGACTTCAAGTACCCCAGAGACTAGAAAGATGAAAGTAGAAGTGTTTCCCACATTCAAAAATATTTTTTTTCTTCAGTAACACATGGAATATTTTGGAACTTTTAAAGGCCTGTTTCACCATCTTGTGCTGAAGTGGTGTCAGGAGCATTTAACTGGATTTTTTACTTACCAGCTTATAAACCTTTGGTGTCTTGTTTGTAGGTGACATGTTCTTATGCTTGTAATGATGTTAATAAACAAACTAAATCTCCTTTATTGTAAATATCTGTTATTATAATTTGTAATCATTTCACACAGTGGAAAGACATTATATATTCATTGTCTCTGTTCTAAAGAGAACCTTTTATTTAACCTTGAAGGGGAACTTAAAACATCTCTGTCCCCTCTTCAGTTATCTGGCTTTTGTGAGACACTGTTCAAATCAAGAACTCATAGGCCCAGGATATGAAATTTTTCACTCTTGAACTTTTCTTTAGACAGAGCAATGCAAAGAGAGAGTAGACAGCTACCTTGTTGAATTTTTTCTACACTGAACTGGTGAAATGAAAGAAATAAAAATCTAATCTAAAAGTGTTTAAATTCAATTCAGACATGAAATTCAAAAGTAATTTGTTAGGGAAAAACCATAAATTATTTAATCTGAGTCATGTGAAAATAGAGTTGAGCAGATGCATTTCATAATAAAACTAATCAACAGTTTTATTAGAATGACACAAGAATTTAAAAAATACCCATGCCAGTTAGAGTATTTTGATGTTTTTTCTCCTTTTTGTTACATGATGACAAATGCTGACAAAACAGCTTTTTCCAGCACAAATGTTGCACTGATTTCTTTCTACCATTTTAACATGATTGAGACAGATTGCACAATATAAAAAGCAATTCTATCAGCAAAACAAACTTTACACATTACACACACTATTTTTCCCTTTTGAATGCTTTTAAAGGTCACATATTTCATGTTTCAATGTATAGGAGAAAAAAATATCTCTTCTTTACTTGAGAGATTAGCAAGGATGTTATACCAGTTTTCTTGTGCATTGGATAGTTTAATTTACTATTCTTACAGTGACAAAGTGCCTGGAATTCATTTTTGTGCAAAGACTTTCATGTGTACAATATTTATACTGCAAAAGATTAATTAAATGAATGAGGTCTGATATTTTGCTTCCACCAATAAAAATATCTTCTTCCTTTTTCCTGTGGTACTACTGTGGAGCAGATACATCATGACAAGATCAAACCCTCTTTCTAATATTGTGAGAAAAATGCCTGTGCCCAAGACCAAGCATTTTAGAATTCATTCAGTCCTTCTATTAGAGGCCAAAAAATTAGAGGAATGAGCTGAAGGATAAATGTGCTTATGCCAGACAGCAACAGCAAAAAAGACTGTGAAGAAGGGATTTAAGAAGAGCATAGGTTTAGGAAAAAAAGAAACAAAAGGGATTAAAAAAAAAAAAAGGACAGGAGAAAAAATGGATATGGAAACAGCATAGACCACTACATCTTAGCATTTTATTTAAGGGTCTGGTTATGTTAAATGGAGAGAAGTAGGCATTTAAGTAATACTCTACATTGCTGATTAATTTAGGCAGAGGGGTCTTATTTTTATAATCTTCAGTTCTACAGAATTCCAGGCAAGCATTCACTGCTGGAAGATAAGGGAGACCTTCACTTGATAGATATATCTGTTTAATAAACAGTCACAGTTTTCAGGAAAATTGAGCTCAGAGTTCAAGAAATAAATATATTTCTCAGCATATTTAAGGAATTAATGGTAATGCCTTGAGAGACTGCAGAAAACTTGACTCTGAGACACATTAGTGTAGGATAAGGTGAAAAGGTAGATTCTTTAATGTCTAGGCTTAGGGCCCTCAGGAATACATGATGACGTGCCCCCCAAACCCTGGTTTCTATGGGTTTTACAATATTTTCACCCAATATCTTCTTTGCACATCTCCTCGGTCCAGCCCTGTGCCGCCTCTGGCACATCCCATTGGGATTTGAGTCTAGGGGACAGTGGGACCCCTTCTTCATCATGTTTCTCTTCTTCATAGCACACAGAAATACTTGGAGGTCTTCCAGTGTTCTGGCATCGAGGTCATTGGCTTATGTTTATGTCTCATAGCACAGGCCTTAAGATATTAGTCAGCCTTCTACCTTGAAAAGAAGTCTAAATAACTAATGGAATTTTAGGCATTTATATAGGATAGGGGTTACAATACGTAAACATTCAACTTAAGCTGCCAGAAATATTAACACACTAACTGTGCATTTTACTACAGTAAAAATTACTTCTAAAATCTATAAAAGTAAAAAATAAAAGAAACCCCTGAGGCATCAATGGTCATGACAAGCTACATGACATATTTGACTGAAAAGACATACAATAAAGAATCTGATATTCTCCTAATGGTGTTAAGAAAGCCACCTTAGTGCTGCTAGAACAGACTAGGTACTGCAGACTAGTTTTCTTTTGTTTGTCAAGTGCTAGCAAAGTTAATTGTTGTCATTTTTTTCAGTAAAGAAGGTTTTTGCACTTGTTTATGCAAGCTTTCCTGAGCTACTCCAAGAGATTAGTCCCAAAATTCAACACAAAGAAATGAGATAAAGTTGCCAACAAAATCTTTTAAATGTTACACATGTAAACCAATTTTTTTCCATAATAGAGTGTTATATTGAGTTTTATTTGTCAACTCTAAGATGTATTTCCTCATCCATTCTCCTCATCTCTCTAGATGTATTTCCTCATCCATTCTCCTCACCTCTAAACTTTTACTCTTCTGATGTTCTCATGGTTAGATCCCTAAGGTTCTTCACTGAAAAATTATAAATGTGAAGATTATGTAAGAATCTTAAAACAGATTAGCACTTGTGATGAAAAGCCAATTTACATGACTATCCAGTTGAAGACCATAAGATTTAAGGGTCTTCTTTATTTGAACTTGTGGCAGGTGTGGCAGGTTTGCCTTAGCCAGCTGTCAGATGCCCACCCAGGTGCTCTCACTCTCCTTTCCTCAACAGGACAGGAGGGGAAAATAAAGGAAAAAAGCTGATGTGTTGAGATCCCTTTGCAGTTACCATCACAGGCAAAACAAACTTGACTTGAGGAAACTGATTTTAATTTATTGCCAATCAAAACCAGATTTGGATGAAAAGGGGGAGGGGAAGTGGAAACAACACACTCCCCCTACATTCTAGCATTCCTGACTCTTCTACCTCCTCCCCCTGGGCAGTGCAGGGGGATGGGGAATGGGGGCACTGCAGTCAGTCCAGAACACCTCCTTTGTGTTCTTCCTTCTTCTTCAAGCTATTTCCCAGCTCCAGCCTGGGGCCTTCCCAAAGGACTGCAGTCCTTGAGGATAAACCTGCTCCAGCGTGGGCTATTCATCACCTGCAGCTTCCCTCAGGACATGTCCACCTGCGTCACCGGGGCCATCCCTGCCGCGGTCTCTCCTCTCACTCTGCCCTCGGGGCTCGTAGGGCTGTTTCTGCCCCGGTTGCCCTCGCTCAGCCCTGGCTGCCGGGCAGCGCTTTGCCCTGCCTTGCCCAGGCTTTCCCCGGGGCTCTCGCCCGCCCGCCCGCCCGTGTCTGAGGGGCTCAGCCGTGCCCTGCGCTGGGGCCGCTGGAGCCGCTGGGACCGGCAGTGTCCCGGCGGGGCCGCCCTAGCACAGCCCCGGAGCTGCCGCCGCCGCGAACCTGCGCCCGGCACAGGAGTTTTTGGTTAAACCAAGTGCCTGCTGCAGATCAAACGCTGCAGTTCCAGAAAGCCATGGCATTTACGGTTTGACTCTTTTAAATGTTTCATCAGCTTGTGCTCTTAAAATTTCACTTAATTTGGTCTATTTACCTCCTATTAAAATCCATTCAGCATGCTTACACCTTAAAAGATCACAATTCAGAAAATGTTCAGTGCATTCTGGAAGTCAAAACGAAGCAGCGAGGCCAACCAGCTTTCAATGTGTCTTTTAAAATAATCTATCTCTCTTAGCCTGGAGAACTTAGTGTCAGTTTAAGATGCATTACCTTCCTTTACTCTGTTGGTAAATTGCGATTAGAGTTGCAGGCCTTAGCAGGACAGATGGAAAGTTACTTTTAGGGGAATTTTATTTTATAAGCTCAGAGATCAGAGAATCTTTATCTCAAACTCAGTCAATACAAACTCATTGCCTAGAGTACAGCAATGCAGTGCAGCTTTCATCTCTGATGCATGCCTTTGATAATTTATTTTTTCCTTGAACTTAATTTGTCAGAATGCTTCAAAATGTTTTCTGTCTGGTTCTCAATCTGAGCTATGATTTTTTTAACCTAAGAAAGGGGGATGGGCAGAATGAACACACACACACAAATATTCTAGGTCTGTCAGATTTGAGGGGTCCTATTAAAATGTTAGGTGTGGGACACTTTAGTAGAACTTGAGTTTATCTAGTTAGAGCAGAGGTTTACCTGGAGGAATTGCTTGTCTTCGCTCTGTTCTGTTACCTTCCTATAATATTGCTACAGTACAATTGAGGGAGATAGCTCATAAGCATGCTTACTGGCATGCAGCTGCCACAGGAGGTATGAACCTTCCTTTGACAGGGAAATTGTAGGTCTCAGAGGAGAAACCTTCCTATGCAACTCCAGCCAGAAACTGTAGAAGAAGTTTCAGTTTTACTGGAATATCTGGTACATATTGGGTATGCCTGTCTTCTGCAGAGAACATTGAAAGACTTCTCTACCTGCAAATTTAGTATTATTTTAGGCAATATTTCCTATCCCAAAGAATCAGAATGGTAAGAAAATGTGATTTTTTTCTTTTTCCTCCCCTTGTATCTTCTACAAAACCAGAATTTCTTTCAATGTCATTTGTGTAAGCACAGCATTTGTTTATAGCAGATTGCTCTTGAATAACTCACACAGATTGTCATCAACTGTCTGACATAAGTTTTATATCCAGTTCTACTCGGCTGCTTCCAGTACCAAATTAGAGCTAAGTGTAGATTTATGTGAATGTAACAAGTCATTATTGCTTCCTTCTTAGCCATCACTAATTTTTATTTTATGGATAGTCAGTTCATGTTCTGTCGCCAGACTAGCTATCTCATTATTCTATGTTTATTTTACTGCCTATGACAGAAATTCTTATATTCATTTTTAAAATACATAAAGATATTTTACATTCATCATATAAAGCTTCCCATGCATCTTAGTTACAGAGATCTAGAAGCATTTTTCTTTCAGCCAGGTGTAGATGGAAATCATGATATCTCCATCTTTTAACTCCATTCTCTAATTAAAGCTGCTTTAACTTGTCTCCAACAGATCCCTTTTATTTACATTTTATGTCCAAGCTGGAACACATATTTATATTTCTGTGCTCCAGGCCTGCCTGAAGGAAATGATATTTCATGTTAACCTCCTTTCCTGTCAGCCCCTCCTGCTCCTACATCCCACACAGCTACCCTGTAATGCTGAGATAGAGCCCCGCACTGTCCTGGTAACCAAGAAACAAGCTTGTTTGCAATCACAATGTGGAATTTGAATATACTATTGAATTGTGACCATCTCTAAGACAATGCCTGCTGGAGTATGTTTCTGGTTGTGCTGGCATATAATAAGTAAAAATAAAATTTTACCATAGTTTTTATATTAAAATATTGGTGTGATGGATGTAAAAAGGCTACTTACAGTACAGTTACACTATATGTTCCCTAGATGAAAAAGATACTCCTTATATTTGTTATATGTTACTAAAAGTAGGGTATCTTTTTGGTCACACTGTCAGGAGTTATAGCAGGGCCCTGTAATCAGTGTTTGTTCAGAGTGTTATAAGCCCTGGAGCCTTAAAAACCTACTTTGCATCAGTGGGGGGTTGAATTTGTAAGTGATGGATGTCACCGGTGGGGATTAAAATTGTGTTTAGCAGTGGGGGGCATGTGTTCACATCGAACCTCCCTAATCCACTGGAAACTCGTTCCAGCTATCCCTGAGGCAATAGCACCACTACTGGTGATACTCTGCTAGGTGCCACAGACTCTATCCACTCAGAGAAGGGGGCCTCCATTTTGAGGGAGGAGCTAGATCTCCTCCAGCTGTTGCAGTCTAGAGTGGATGCCTTGTCAGTACAGAGTTCGTTTGAGAAGGGGGACAGAGCAAAGTACAGTGCTGGGGAGAGCAGTAGCAGTTGTGTTAGCCACCCTGTCCATCCACAATGACAGCTGCCTCCTGGAAGCAATTCTGACAGCATTCCCTGCTGTGAAAATAAGGGAAGTTCTGCCTGCAGAGAGAGAAGAGTAAGTTTTTCTCTAATTGTGCTACACTGGACACAGACACAGTAAGCACATTTCTGTGTTCTGATGGAAATGTTCTGTGTGGAAGTGACAGCATAGCAGACATGGATAATGGATGTGAAGTAATCCAGTGGTACTGAAGTGTGTGGAGAGCTCTCAAGAACCCCCCTTTTTAACCTTATGAGAATTGCTGGGTCATATCCAAATACCATTGTTAGTGACAGGATCCTTCCCTTTAACTTTACTCAGGTTCAAATGACCTTTGCCTAGGTCTGTCTTACATTTATGCTGATCATGCCACCCTCCAAAAGATGTATCAGGAGATACTAATCCTGTCTGTTGGAAAATTTGAAATATCTTGGCTAGATTACCTATACAATGTAATATTTTTTTCTAAGAGTCACTTTAATAAATGCATGATCTGACAATAGTAGTGTTAGTATTCTATAGAAACTGTTTCTACTTAATTTTTTTACATACAAGTATAGAGTACTTATTTACTAGTTTGAATTTTATATATATATATATATATATATATATACATGTTTCAGTATTTCTTTTTTTTTTTTGAAGGTTTGTTTTTGTTTTTTTTTTATATGAGGCGAATGAGGCTATTGAGCTGTCAGGAATAGTAAATCCCTTCTAAACTAAATAATGCATTTAAAAAGGCCTGTTCTTGTAGTGGAATAACAAGTGAAGGGTTGTCCTGAGGCCGTAACAGAAAACAGTGGTGAAGAAGTGTATTGAGTTTGTGTGGCAAGTTTTGGTAGCAGGGGACCACAGGGGTGTCTTCTTTGAGAAGCTGTCAGAAGTTTCCCCTGTGTCCAGTGGAGCCAATACCAACAAGCTCCAAGACAGACCTTTTGCTGACCAAGGCTGAGCCTATCAGTGATGGTGGCAGTGTCTCTGAGATAATGCATTTAAGAAGGAAAAGGAAAAAACCAAAAACAAAACCAAAAAACACAGTTACACCTCAGAAGTAAGTTTGAGACAGAGAAGAGAGTAGCAAGAATATGTGAGGGAACTGACTTTGCAGACACCAAGGTCAGTGAGGAAGGAGGGGGAGGTAGTGCTCCAGGCAACCTGTGGTAAGGACCATGGTGAGGCAGCTGTGACCCTGCTGCTCAAGGTGGTCCATGGTGGAGCAGTTATGCACCTGCAGCCCATGGAGCACCCCACGCTGGAGCAGGTGTATTCCTGAAGCAGGCTGTGAGCCTGTGGGAAGTCCACACTGGAGCAGGATCCTGGCAGGACTTGCAACCCTGTGGGGGACCCGTGCTGGAGCAGTCTGTTTCTGAAGGACTGCACTCTTATGGAAGAGACTCACGACAGAGCAATTTGTGAAAAACTACAGCCTGTGGGAGGGACACCACACTGGGGCATAGGAAGGACTTCTCCCCCAGAGGAGGAAGGAGTGGCATAAAAAACAAGTGATGAACTGACTGTAATCTCCATTCCCTGGCCCTCTCACCACTGAGTGAGAGGAAATACCAAATCAGGAAAATGTTAAGCCTGAGAAGAAAGGTGTGTTCTAAGATTTAATTTTATTTCTCACTATCCTACTGTTTTGATTGGTAATTAATTAGCCTTATTTCCTCAAGATGAATCTGTTTTGCCCTTGATGGTAATTTGTCAGTGATTTTTCCCTCTCCTGATCTCTCTCCATGAGCCTTCTGTTATATTTTCTGTCCCCTGTCCAGATGAAGAGGGTAGTGATAGAACAGCTTTGGTGGCACCTGGTGTCTAGATCAGGTCAAACCACCACAAGAAGTCTGGGAGGAAGTTCTTCGAAAGAAATTTTACCTGCTTATTAGTCAGTCTGTGCTTCTTTTCAACATCTTTGCCTTCTCACATTTTTTGCCTCTTAGAGCTGCCCCAAACCATTTGACATAAGTTTCTGAGATCAGTATTTGCTTTGTGAGAACAGTGAGGTGTTTGGGAAAAAAACCCCAAACAAATAACAAAGCTGATGAAATGTAAATTGGGAGTAAAATACATGCTCAGTGTCCTGTCATCTTTAAGACAGAGACACTATTCACTGAGAGACTGAAAGTACTGCATGCAAACCAGACTGTTGAGGTAAAAGCTAGTCTGTGTAGTCCAATATACTTCCAGTGGACTTGCATTGAGTGGCAAGGCTTTGGCATAGTGAAAGAGAGTCAAAATTTTCAATGATATACAAGCTCTTATATTCCTCACAGATTTAAAAAAGCTTTATGTTCTGTCATGCTCTATCAAAAAAGTGTGCCCTCCTTTTCTGGAACTTCTGCTGAGTCAAAGCATATTTAGATAGATAACAATTCCTATCAAATTTATCTTCTCCTAAAACTTATTTATCAATCATAGGAAAAAAAAATTCTCTGTAATGTACATTTGTTTATAGTTCCTGTGTATCCAACAAGCACATATTAAAAATAACACTACAATTTGAAAAAAAATGTATATTTTAACTGGTGTTCCAGCAATCTTCTCTGGATATTGGGTAACTAGCTCATGGGGAGGTCAGTGATAGTGCTTTTTCCCCAAGAAAGCAAGAAATGTACACACAATACAATGACAATCTTATTTTGCTACCAAAGGAGATGTTTCTTTCCTGTGTCCTGACACAAAATTTGAAGTTTCTGATACCAAATGGGTTATCAGAACACTTCTGAGTATTCAGAATTCCCATACAAATTCCTTTGTTTTGAAATAGCCCAAATAGGTGCCTTCACAGCAAGATGCTTTCCATTAATATCTGTGGAGAGTTTTATAAAGTGTTTCTTTTTATTCAGACTTAACAGCACATTTAGGCTGGAATGGACATTTCTGAAAGAAAGACAGAGATTTATCAGATGTTGTCTCTTTGAAATTGGAAGTAAGATACTGTAAAGTGTTGAATAGGTAAATATGATGGAAGTATTTAGGGGTTTAATAACCCAAATAAGAAATTATGACTTTAACTATCAAGTGGAAATTAGGGATATATAGTATATATGATCATTGACAAAAATATTTATGGAGAAATCTCTTGTATTTAAATTTAATTATACAATGGTATCTTTAACACATAAAAATAATAAAGTTACAGAATGTGGACAATTTTTGTCCTTCCATGGGAGAAGCAAAGGCAATGTATCTCAATTTGAAGGAAATTTACTACTTAGCAATGTACACTTACTGGTATGTAATGGCATAATTCTTATTCTAGGCATTAGAAGTCAATGATATTTCTTTTCAAATATTAAATTAAATCATTGTCATGGCATTCAAACATCCTCATCTAAAAGGAGTTAATACATATGAAAAATGTTGATATATAAAGAAAAGCAAACATTTAATTTAGGGGCTTTTTATTCAGTTATAAAGCACCATTTGGCTGCAATTTTAGTACTATGGTAATGGGAATAATTTCAAAGATAACTTGTCTTAATTTCTATACTTAACAACCTTTTCCCTCTCCTCTGTTTCTCTTTCTCTCCTCAATATACTTTGTCTCCCATTTAAAGCAGCCATCTACTAAAATTAGTGATTATATTACTTAATTACGCAGCATTTGACTATATTTTTATCATTATGCTGTCTTCTATTAAGTGTTATATTTGTGGTTAATGACATCTTTTTCTTATATGTCGACAGCTCATTTTGTCAGATTTATTGTGCAATAACTCAGTATCTTACTAATAATGTATCTGTACTACTAAGATTAATAATTCTCATAGAAAGCTGTTCACGGAAACATATAAAAATGCCAGTGTTCATAATAGCAAGCTCGTAGTTACAGAAGCATTCTAATTATATTTAGTTTCATTAAACACACCATGAATAAATTACAAATTCAGGGTGTATCTGAGTTCAAGTATTGAAATTGATCTTATATTCTAGCATGATGTGCTTAGTGCTTCCAAAGCTCATGCACAGAACCATTCCTCTGGAAGCAGTAGTAAGAAATCACAAGTGTTTTTCTGGGAGTTAGCGTGCAAATTTATTCATCTGCAACATAAACAAGTCCTTTGATAGAAGTCCCTTTCTTTCACTAAATAAATAATACCTGTGCCTCATATGCAGTTATTTTTCTCTTCCCACTACATATTCAAACATTTCTAAAATTTTTGAATGCATTTAAAATGATGGCACATCAGTGTAGTAGGGAAGTACTGTTGTTGCTGTACTTCTTTTTTTATTTTTTTCCTTTTCTTTTCTTTTTAGGTAGGAAAGAAACATTGTAGAAGTGAAAGATCCCTGGACGACTGAAACATCTGAGTCTTAGGTACCAACATCCCAGATGGAAATCTGAATCATGTGTTAACATTGAGATAGATGTTTCAGCATGGATTTCACAAGATGCGATAGCCAGCTGGTATCTGAACATTCCCTAAGCAATAATTGTTCTGCTGTCTGTAGTTAGTTGATACAGAAATTCTGAGGATTTATCAGGATTTCTTCTCTCGTGCCTCACTAGACACCATGGGGATGTATCTGCCATGTGGGATACATGGCCTAGAAGTTGTCAACTATTTTAATTTATTACAAAGAGCACACTTGGGCTTATAGTTCTTCAAATATGACAAGAGAAGTTTTCCCTTTCTTTTTTTTTTTTTTTTTTTTTTTTTTTTTTTTTTTTTTTAAGAGTGTATTGGTCAGAGACTTGGTCAGGCAATAGGAGATCCGGGTTTAATTTCCTGCTGCCTAAGGAACTTCAAACACGTTCTGTTATTTCCCAGGAAAGACACCTTACAAACTACTCAGCCCTGCTGAGGCTGTGTAACTAGGCAGAAGAGAATGAAAAATTAATTAGGCCAGAGAGAGAGAAATGGTCTAGATGCTCTGGAGTGCTGACTTGGACATGCGAAATGAATCCATGGGAGGAACATGAGGAAAGACTTGCATGCAGCTTTCTATTGTGTGAAGTAACCACCAATACAATCAGAAATGACATAGTGCTTGAGATTTGAGCTGGTGACAGAACTTTGTTGCTGCAGAAGAAGATATATGCTAACATTTTCCTACCTTTTAAGAAACTTTCTCTGTGCTATTCTAAACTCTCCTATTCATGCGCTCTCCCAACTGTATTCCAATAAAGTACAGAGTTTTCATATACCTCAGAAATTTCCTTCACCTGTTTGTGTTCACTGTATGATAGTGTCAGGGAATACTGTATATTGTCTGGGAAGTTAAAATCACCCCTAAGAACAAGGACAGCTGATATAGAGGTATCCCTTAGATCCTAGATTCATCAGTGTCGTAGTCCTGGCCAGGTGATCATTAGACTCCTACACAGCACCTGCTTCATTTGCTTTTCCCTTCATCCTTGCCCAGATGCTCTCAACCTTGTCACCACCAACTGCAAGCACCATACGGTCCAAGCCCTGCCTTATATACAGCACCACTCCCCAACCTTGCCTGCCTTGTCCATCCCTCTTGAAGACCCTATAACTATCCATCATGGTACCCTAGTCACAGGACTCATCCCAGAAGGTTGTGCTTATGCCAATAATGTCACAGCTCTGTAACAGGGCCAAAGCTTTGAGGTCCTCTTGTTTAGTCTTCATCCTGTTTGTGTTACTATCAAGACATTTCAAACATGCTCCAGTGTACTCAGTACACTATGGGGCAAACTCATGGACCTTGCTAGCATATCATCCCTGTGACTTAAACTCCAGTGAGCCTGGTTTTCTCTCTTTCCCCCTTCAAAGCTAGTTTAAAGCTCCTTCAATGATCCCTGCTCATTCTTGTGTGAAAATCTTTTTTCCCCTTTGAGAAAGGTGCACCCTGTATGTTGCCCAGAGGCTTCATGTTGTATAAACTGATCCATGATCAAACCTCAAAATTCTGCCAATGACACTGGTGATGAAGAAAGATTAGCTGGGTCTGCCTGTGCGGCTGTTAAGGCTAGAGGAGAATACTACTCATTCTTCCGACCTCTTTAGATATTTCAAGGCCCTGACATTTCTCTTGATTATCCTTGGACTTTATATTGCAACCATATGAAAAAATCAGTAATGGACCATCTGAAGGCTGTACCAGGATAGGAATTTTTCTCATCATATATTCAAAGCAGGTCCTAGGAAGGCAGCAGGCTTCCCTTAGAAGTGGGTCTGATTGGCACACTGGGCCTTCTGTGCCTCTCAGAAAAGTCTCCTATGACAATTTATGGAAGCAGTTCTGATGTGAGCCATAGGCTGACAACCTTAGTGACACCTCCAACTCAGATGAATCATCATTCATCTGAGTTGGAGGTACCCTTTATGAAAAGGCACCTGGGATGGGAGAGATGTGGCTGCTGTGCCAAGCAGGAACTGTAGTGTGGCTGAAATCTGTGGGTTATGGCTCACATGGTTTAACAGTTCTTCCCTGACGAAGGTGACAGTGCAATTTCTTTCACCTCCTTTAGCCTTAGCTTGGAAACCCGTAAGTCTGCCTTCCTCTTTGGATGGATGACTGCCAGAATCGTAACTGAACTTCTCAGTTCACTTGTCTGATGGACAACTGCTCTGTGTTGCCAGGTTGCTTTTCTATCAATTCAGGAAGCTGAAGCAGGTCAGTGCAAGAGACAGAAGGACAATGTGCATCTGTGATCGGAGGGAAGCAAAGGCAATGACTCCAGCACCACTAACTTTTTTGAGTGAAAAACCAATTTAGCCCAAGCTGTAATTCAGCTTGGCTTAGTTTCTTCTGTTAAAATTATATGTTGGTTTAAAGGTAAACCCACAGGAAGAATGGACATGACTCAAGAGATATTACAAGTCAGCGTTACAATTTACTAAAAAGATTGCAATAAATACAATGACACAGAGAAAAACTAGTTTTAACACACAAAAACTAAAGGTATAACCCAGCACCCTGGGGAACAAGCAGAATGGTGTTCATTAGACCCTGTGCTGAGTACCATGCGGCCCTCCCTGAGTCAAAGGAAAGGAAAACCTGTTGGTGAGGATGATGGTCACAGTCTTGTTTAGAGTGGCAGTTACAGCCCTATTCAGGTTCTGGTCCTCCTATGGATCCGACCAGTGGTACCAGAAGTCCCTAAACCCGATAGTTTATATGCTCAGGTTCAGGTGGGAATGCCCAGTACCTTCCTCCAAAGTGGGGAGTTTCACAATGGGTGATTTAACTCTGACTCATTGAATATTCATGGCATCTTTGATGGTCTGGGTTGTTGCAGCTGCCTGTTGTGCCAGTCTGTAACAGCCCATTAGCAGACCTGACCTCTCAGATTGGGTGTGAAGGTGCTAATACCTCCTCAGAGAGGAGTTATCACAGCTGAGTCACTGAAGATGGAAACATGCCCATGCCTCACAGAGTTCTTTAACACTCAGCTTGTAGCCTGAGGTGTCAGGTGTGCCCTGGACAGATACTGCAAGCAATCCATTATTAACAGTTCATCAGAAATGACATAAAGGATGTAGAATACACAGATTTGGTCACACCCACATGGTGGGTGTATAACCTAACAATATTTAAGTATAACCTAACAATATTTAATGACTTTATTGATGGGCATCACAGAAAACAGAAGTTCTAAGGAGTATTTTCAATTTCCTATTAGAACAACAGGAAAACAAAGCATTTTTCAGGGGATTTTGTATTGGTAAAACTGAAAAAAAAATGTAGCTTGCCTTAGTAGTAAAGTCAGCTATGCCCAAGCATTTGAGAAGAAACAGAAGTGCAGTGAATATCATATTTTAGAGTAAATAAACTTCTAGTCATGAAGACTCCTTCTGGCTTCACAGAGTACTGAAAAATTACAATACTGTGCACAAGGAGCAAAAGTGTTATAATGCCAGAACTTTTGCTATCACCTACATCCTTGTTTTTTCACAAGTTTTTATAATATTTCTGTCTGTAATTCAAGAATCACAGCACATACAATATTTTCTCTTGCATAGTGATGAAGGGGAAGCTGGGTAACAATACAGAGCTACTTTTCTCCCTTTGCATTTCTATACAAAAAAACCCTATGGCTTCCCCATAGATACCAGTAGTTTTCTCATACCTGTTATTTGTTCATGAAAGACAGCTTAACTTCATTTGGTTTTATAGGAATGACTTCAAGCAGTTTTGGTCTCAGGGCTGACAAAATATTTAAAAAAAAAATCCTCTAACAATATTCTCTGGTGTGCTACAATACATCCATAACAAGCACACGAACCTTATGGGACAGTCACTTTCCCACCTTACCATTTAGTTCTAAGTATCATTAAGGAAATAAAAACAAAAGATGGAAGTTTTTCAAGAAAATGAATACTTGTATAAATTTTGAAATTATTTTGTTATAAAAATCATCCTCACAATGCTGGAGGCAATTTTAAATCACTTTTTCTATAGCTCCATAACAGTATTGCTGTGTAATGATTGCCATGATTGGGAGGCAAAAATTGGCTAGTCTTCCTACTGTGAGTACCCCAGAGGTTACACATAGTACTCATCTATGCTACAGAAGCCTATCTTAGAGTCTATAAAACCAACCCATAGCCACTCCATCCTATTTACACACAATGGATTTTTGACTGTTAACATCTCCAGTTGAAACACTATGCTTATAACTAATGAGCATTTTTATAGACCTCATTCTGAAAACATTCTTTACCCTACCGCATCATTGATGATCATTATGTGGCAGTTGAAGAAGAAAAGCCAGTGAGAATTGTTTTTAAGTTACCAGGAGAAAAAGCAAGTGTTAACTTTTCATTTCCATATCAGTCAGGCAATGCAATATAGTTTAGATTTGTTTTTCATCTTGCTTATTACACTACATTTGCTTTTTAAATTGAAGTCCATCTTCAATGTTCAGTTTCTTTTCAGTAGTGATCTTGAAATTAATTTAATGTGAAATGAAAATATGAGAACATACATAGCTGCTGAAAACTAACCAGTGCAGTTTTACATTTTTATCTCAGGTCTAAAACTAGGCATTCAGATCCCAGCATGAGAAATGTTAGCTTTTGAAATGAAGGTGATTGCCAGTGTTTAGTGTCTTGAGGCAAAAAGCCTCAGATTTAAATCAATTCATCAGAACAGGTTCTGACCTACGTTACAGAGGGAAGATTGAAGTGATATACATGCAAGTGAAATGTAAATCATTACAGAGCATAACAAGCAAAATGCAAACTTCTTGAGGACACTAAAGTGACAACTGTTGATTTTTTTATTTGATGTGATGCCGAAGGAGTTTTTGTTCTGATTTTCACATTTTGTAGATTTTAAGAAGACAGTAGTTGTAGATTTTTAGAGGGTTAATATTTCTCAGAGTTTAAGTTTAATGCCTTTCTATCATTACCCCT
>JAWWLZ010000082.1:69817814-69842032 GCA_035041345.1 Poliocrania exsul
TCTGACCATTTTTTAGTGCATATTGGCTTGCAGGAGTCCGCTACACCAGGTGCATATAGAGCTGCTCAGGTTTGGGCCGCACAGGAAATTTTGATCTACTAACAGATGGTACTTTCTTTGTGGCTACACTGTTTACTTTAAAATGCAAACCACTTCAGCTTCAGGGTGAACAAAGTAATCTTAATTTGTTTTCTGCTGGTAAAAGTTCCTGGATTTTAGATAATCAAATTATTTCCCTCTGGACATGAATCTTTCCTTGGTTAGTTGCCTTAGCTAAGGAAAGCCCAGCAAGGCCCTAGCAATCATTTCTATGTTTGACCTGGAAATTCCCTCCCACAGAAAGGAAATAAAGGGTTTTTTCTTGCTTGTGCAAGTGAAATCAGCTGCCTGGAGAAGGCAGAATCAAGGACCCTGTAGACAACAGTCTTCCCAAGACAGATCTTTCTCCCTAGTATTCCTTCAAATAGTGTATATGCCAGTCTGTAATGCTAAACCAATCACAGTTTTCAACAGCCAGACATAATCACAACTGCCCACTGAAAAGCCAGGCAGTATTCAGAAAGTTGCAATGAGGTATTATCTATTTATTCTCAAATCTGAGAAATATCAGTGACCATTCTCACTATGTAATGTCTTTGAGTTGTCTTATAGTTCATTTCCTTTGAAGAAAACAAGTCACTCAATCATTTATAAAGAAAAAAGTGGTTTGTGGGGGGTTTTTGGTTGATTGGTTGGTTTGGGGTTTTTGTTTTTGTTAATGTATTTGCTTTGGAAAAAACTATCCCAATGGTTACTCCATATGTTATTTAAGAATTAAACTCAACAAAAATAGGACCATTGAGTTGTCAGAGTATTAATTTGCAAACATACTAATGTGCTGAAAAAGGAGAAACCTCTGAAACAAGGAGATTCTCTAATGTTCAGAAGTTTTCAGCACTGTATTGCGTTAGGAGGTACTGGTTCATTGTGATCCTAGTATGAAAGACACTCAGACTCTGTAAAGTGTCCTTTAAAATGGTGGGTTTTAGAGATAGCACTGTAAAGTTAAGAGAGAATAGCAGAGGTAATTTTATGTCCCTTCACATTCATGAGTACAGCATCTAATGGGCCTCCAGCTGGCATCCAGCAAGCTCTGCAGACCCTGTCCAATGGACTTTCCCCCATTTTTGCCATTTGAGCTACAACAGGAGTTTTAGTTGGAGGCTGGTAACTAGTGGTGCACCACATGGATCAATACTGGGTCCAGTCCCTTTCAACACCTCATGAACAATCTGGATAGTGGGGCAGAGTGTAGCCTCAGCAAGTTTGAAATGACATAAAACTATGAAGAGAGGCTAATCGGCCAGAGGGTCATGCTACTGTCCAGAAGGACCTTGGCAGAATGGAGAAATGAACTGAGAGGAATTACATGTTCATCAAGGGAAAGTGCAAAGTCCTGTACATGGGGAGGAACAATTTCATGCACCAATGTATTCTGGGGGACACCTGTCTTAGTTTGAGGGAAACCAAAATCTTTACCAAAACCAAAGGAGAGGAATCCTCCTCAATAACCACGTCACCCCTTATTAAATTTTTAAAAAGTGCTTTTAACTAGAAAATGTATATAAGTTTAACTGTTCTTAACTACCATAT
The DNA here is from genome assembly GCA_035041345.1 of Poliocrania exsul. Taxonomy (NCBI): domain Eukaryota; kingdom Metazoa; phylum Chordata; class Aves; order Passeriformes; family Thamnophilidae; genus Poliocrania; species Poliocrania exsul. Next base: position 69,819,447 of record JAWWLZ010000082.1, read on the forward strand.
ATATATATACACACTATAAACAGAGCAGAACAAGCCACTCCCCCAGCACCAAAAAACCCCACAACCCTCAAAAACTGTAGGCTTCTCCTGGTGCAGTTATATTTATGGACAATGTCAATGTCAGTGTCACACCTTGGCTGGCTGCAAGGTGAATTCTCAGTTTTTCCCAGCAAGGCAGAGATAATGGGGGTGTAGGACTCATGTGGTTCAGAATGGAGCCCTTCCCGTGGGGGAAGAGCAGGCTCTCTCTCTCCTTGTCCTTTGTTCAAAAGAAGGAAACTCTGGGAGTTGAGGAGTGGTGGTAATTCCCAGAAATCTCCTTGCAGATGAAGTTGGTCCACAGGAAAAAGATCTGTAGTGTGTCCAGAAGCAGCTTTGACTCTCCTCTCTCTCCTTTCTCTCTCTCTGGAGCTCAGAGTGTCCAGAGATGAGAGGCGGGGGGAAGGTGAAGAAGGAGCTCTCACCAGCTTAGCAAAACAGTAGCTTTCCCCAGCAGCTGCCCAAAACCAAGTGAAGCCAGCACACAGGAAAAACCTCTCCCCCTTCCAGGTGCATCGAGTCTGTTTTCTCACTTCTGCCCCACCATTCAGTTGGAATCTAGAGCCATCAACCACTCCTTTTTTCTCAGTCCCAGCACTTCAACTCCCAAAACCTTTGTGTTGGTAGAGTGAGAAAAATTCCCTGAAGGATCCCTTTGACAACACCCAGGGCAAACCTACTGGAAAGCAGCTTTGCAGAGAAGAACATAGGGAGTCCTAAAGGACACCAAGCTGTACACAAGCAAGCACCTTGGCCTTGGGGCAAAGATGGTATCTGGGCTGCATTAGGCAAAGCGTTGCAAGCAGCTCAGAGAAACAATCCTTCATCTGCTCAGCACTGGTGAGGCCACACACCTGGAGTTCTGTGACCAGTTCTGGACTCCCCAGTTCAAGAGACATGTAGACTTACTGGAGGAATTCCAGCATAGAGCAGCAAAGTTGATGGACCGGAATATCTCTTCCACTGAAGAACTTAGAGCTGGAACTATTTAGCTTGGAGAAGAGAAGGCTCAGAGGGATCTTACCAAGTTGCCCAGAGAGGTGGTCGTGGCTTCATAATTGTAGATACTCAAAAGCCATCTGGACATGGTCCTGGGGAACATGTTCTAAGTGGCACTGCTTGAGTTAGTGTGTTGGACCAAATGATCTCCAGAGGTCCTTTATAACATCAATCATGCTGTAATTCTGTGTTTTTGAGCGATCTGAACTTATTCCAAAGGCACAGGATTTGTGCAGCACAGCACAGGCCTGAGGTCCGCTCATTTAAACTGTTAGATAGATCTCTGTACTCCTCTAGGGACAGTGGGGTTAAGGTCAGGATTTTAGTATGTTGGATTCACATACTTTTATTTTTTAATAGCTTGAAAATTCTTAAACATATTTATGATTTTACATTTTTACTCAAACACAGGCCTTTTAGGAGTAATACCTTTTATATTCATCTTGTAAAGTATAAAGATTTATATTGGGAATATATACAGGATCTAGCAAAGTAGGATGTCTTGTTTTAATTGAACTTCTACTGAACAATATTTAACTCATAAGAATATGGAACTAATTATGGCTCAACACTTATATATACTGTCTTGTTTGTTTGTTTTCCTCCTCAGAGGAAAGTAATACTGAACAGGGAGAAAAAGTACAGATCTCTAGCAATATTTTGTTCCTGTAACATTACTATTAATCTGAAATGATTTTCCAATTACTTTAATGTGCTCAGTGATCAGAGGGAGAATGTATTAATTTTTCTTTTATTTTGTTTTCAGAGAAAATCTGGTGATTATTATTATGAGGATTATGGATCAAGTAGTTTTTCCTTGCAACACATACTTTCATGTGTCCAATGTGTTGTGTGATAACAAAAGAGGCAGCAGAAGTGGGTTTTCCTCAGCTCAGATAAGAATATAGGTGGATTTAGTGGGCTTCTCTTTTGGTTGTGAAGCTTTTATCAGGGCTGTTGATATATGAAATTTGGTCAATTTCCCTTTAGTATGAATCATGTAAGAACTTCCTTTTTCTTTCCTGCAAAGGAGAAAAGTTTTGAGACTTGACATTGCCTTCCCTGTATATCTTGTGTAGATCTGTCCTAGAAATAAAACTGTCATGCTCCATTCTGGATTTTGCACATTGTAATACCTTGGTCTTTTGTTAATTTATCTTGAAGGTATGCAAACATGATATTGGTGTCCAGTTTCTTTTAAAAAAATTACAAGTATTGTTTTTTCATGTGCATTTTAAATACCTCTCTTCTTTCTCAGAATGAGTTACTAAAACCTGAGAACTTCAGTCTGCAAAACTTGATTTTTTTCTTCAATTCCTTGTGAAAGAATGATTACTGTTTTCTTACTGTTTTCTTACAGAATGGAGTTTGCCTTTAGTTGATTCCCTTACTTGAAAACAAAGCCAGAGTTGCTATGCTAAAAGGTCTTACTGGATAATTTGAGTTTCTGAACACTAGTTTATCACAGCTCTTATGCTATAACAGCAAAACACAAATGCAGTTTCAAAACTGGACTTGAGATATCAGTGGTGAAACAGTGCTGCAAACAGATGTCTCATGCCTTATCCAGTGAATATTTCAGAATTCAGTATTACCTATTGGTTGTGTATAGCTAACTAAAAAACACAAATCATTTAATATTCCAAGGCTAAAGAGCTATAAAAATGACTAAGGAATTGCTAGAATTAAATGCTCTGTGTAGAATGTACCTGCAGGGAAGCTTTACTTTATGGAGTCATTTAGACATTGACAGCCTAAGATATGGGCAAAACCATGTGTGAGCTTTGCAGTGTTTTCAAAGTAATAAAATTATGCTCAATGTTCTTGAGTTCACCAAAAGTCTGTTAGTCTAGTTTTATTGCCTCTGGGTATCCAAGTTAAAAATGAATATGTATAGCTAGAAACAAACATTTTAGGGTTTTATTTACAATGTTCAGGAATTTTCTGACATTTAAGAGGCTAAAATGTTTTTTAGTTCTCTACATATAAGGTGCACTGTGTACCTGATATTTTCTATATAAATTTTATTTGTACTGCAATGTCATTACACCTATAAAAAGGCAGAATGATTTATATTAAGAGAAGAATAGCAGCACTCATTTCTTTCTAACATTATGTTAATGTCTCAGAGATTTTTAAGATACTATACATATGCTCTACAAATTTCTTTATGCATTTCTCAACATATTATCTTTTTGTGGACATTTTAGAGTAAGGATAAATTCACTTAATAACTCTGTGTGACTTAATTTAAAAAATATTGACTATTTGTCTCCTGAATAATTGCTGTATTGGTGATTACTTACAAAAACCATTTGCATCTCTGCACAGTGAATAGATTGGCAGTAAAAATTATATGCTAAATAATTTTTTTTTTTCAATCTCTCAGTCTATGAGAAACAATTTTGTTTTAAAAACAAACAAGAAACACACATAGCAAAGCACTATAAAATCCATCATTTTTTTTCTAGAAAGAATCTTTATAAATATAGCTACAGTGACATGCTTACAGCTCAGTAAGTTGATTATTTAGAACACTTACTCTACCCCAACTGACAAAAAACCACACTCAACCGTGTGCATTGAACCAATACTTACAATATGATAGTTTAAAGAGAAATATTGCACGTGTAAGTTGAAGACATTATAAATCCTTTTGTAAGCATATAAAATACTTTCTATAGAAACTTGCATCATAACTCTAATAAGATATTTGTCATCTCTGAGATGTCTTTATATAAGCCAAACTTCAAAGAAGACCTTTAATTGCAATGCTATGACTAAAGATAGGGATGGAATTTCTCTGTGGTCTGGGCTGTATTATTCAAAATCCTTTCTATTTGTTGAATTAGCAGGGATGGGAAGCACATTCACATATCTCAGGTGGGACCCTGAGTGAAATGAAGACACAAGTTTAAAAAGGGCAAGTGTGAATGGGAAAATTAGGAAGTTTCTTTCATTTATGTCTTGACTCAGCAGTGAAGGAAAACATGGAATGGTGTTTTGAACAGATCCAAAACATTATGAGAGCTGAACCAAATTGCAACAAAATTGTAAGTAGTGCAGGCAAGGTTCAGAAAGCAGTAAGCCATACTGAGGCAGAGCACAGCTCCATCTGCTTCAGTATGCTGCTTGCAGGAATGGCCATTAGCATGTTCATATCTATTTCTTTAGAGTAATCTTTCATATTCTAGTGATGTGTGTCTCAGATGCTTCCAAATGCTTTGACTCTGTATTCAGTAGTCCTCTTTGAGTCTTACTTCTGTCAGTTTGCCTAGTCCAGTTTTGAACCTATGCTGTCTGCTTCTACTACATGATCTGGGATGGAATTCCACATCTTAAATATATATTGACTTCCCTTTGTTTTGGACTGTGGTCCTGTTACGTGTGGTGACTCTTAATACCTGGAATTGAACATCATATTCATATTAAACCTCTCCATTTATAATTTCGTGTTCCTTGATAATTTTGCACCTGATCCTGTATCTTGCAGGCTTCAGAAACCTCATATATTTAGTTTTTCTTTAAATGAGCTGTTCATAGCTCTTCTCATCATTGTTAACCCTTACCCTCTGAGTGAAGAGGACTAGAAACACAAATAATTTTTAAGATTTGATGTATTATGGATCTACACAGTGGTACAATAATGACTTCTTCTTCCTATTATTTTTCTAATATCCTATATAATTGCATTTTTTCACCTATACTGAACTTAGGTTTTCTTGTCATTTAACAGTATTACTCAAAGAACTTTCTCTTGTCTGATATTTCAGAAGCTTTGAACTTATCACTGAAAAGATCAGACTGAGATTGTTGTTTTTTTTCTTCAATATGTCCCACTTTATTATCAATACTGAATTTTGGCTTCCTATTTTTGTCCAGTTAGTATCATGAATATCATTCCTGCAGTTCTTTGCAAACCGCTTTTGTCTGATCTATTACAATAGATTTATATTGCTAACAACCTTTGTTACCTCCCTGATATTTCCATATCAATTAAGAACTTTATATAAAACGTACCTCATGGTGATTCCACTGGTGTCTTTCCTGTGTCATGAAAAATTATAATTTGTTCTGTGGCTTTTATCTTTAAACCTGTTTAATCTCTATGAAGTCTTGTTATTCTTTGGCCATTTAGCTTCTTCAAGAATTATTGATGATAAATCATGTTGAAAACTCCTTGGAAGTTCAAGTAGACTGTAACAAGTACACTTCCCTTATTCATGTACTGACTTTTTCAAGGAACTCCATCATGTCTTTGATGTCTTTGATGTGTCTTACCAAAAACATGTTGATTCCTTCTCAGTGTATCATATCCATCCACTAAATTCTGTTTCTTCTTATAGTTTCTAACAGTTTTCCTGGCATAGGCATCTGAGACAATGGTCAGTAGTTCCACAATACTCCAGGGAAACGAAGCTTAACAAACAGATGTCACATTTACCATCTTCCAGACTTCTGGTGCTTAAAAAGGATAAAGGGAGAGGATTTGCACCAAAGAAGTAGCTCACTGTTTTAAACTTAGGTTTTTCTAGAAGTGTCATGGATATACAAATAGGCAGTTATTAGTCTCTACTCTTCTATCAACTTTGTGTTTCTTTCTTCCTTATTTTAATCCATCATTTTTACTGCTTGTGATATTGTGCATCTGCCTATGTTACAAGCTCTCCCAAATAACAGAACTCCAACTTATTTTTTAACATGTTACATTGAAAACAAGGGAAATTTAAAAAGTTGAAAATAGATGGATCCAAGCAAAAATACCTAAACTCACAATTATAACAAACAAACAAATGTGAAGAGGGAAATCAACACGCCAAGGCTTATGTCCTGAACATAGACTTAACTAATAAATAAAAAAAATCATTTGTCAGTTTAGACATACCTAATTTGAAAACAGTCCAAAATAAAACCAGTTTCTTATGAACAATAGTAAATAAGCTTTCAAATCACAGCTGTCACATCCACCACTCTGGGGGATCTTATATGAGGAATCATACCTTCTGTGTACTATTCAAGAAAGAATCATGAGGTAACTCACAAGGAAATGTCTGGCTGATAAACTGAAATGATGCTGGCTAAAGTTCAGGGCCATGTGATGAACATGTAACCTCTTCTGTCTAATTACCATCTTCTTACCACCTTTTTGCAACTTTACCATATTTTCCCTGTGTCCTATTTATTTGTTTGGTTTAATCAGATCTGACATATTCAGTCAAAACTACTGTGGACTGTGACCAGCAAAACAACTACACATGCTGTCACAAACAACTTGACACAGATACAATTTTGCTTATGGCTGCTGAAATGAGAAGAGGCTGGTGGCTGCCTCTCGAAAGCAGCAAGGTTAAAAACAGCAGTAAGCATCGCAGACAGACACAAACAGCATTTTACTTGTCTTTTTGTTTTCTGCATTTTCTTGTATACTTGCCTTCAAAGCAGCAGCTTTTTTCCACTGCAAATCCAGTTCATCTTACCTTACTTTGCCTCAAGAAGGACAGTTGTTTTCATCTTTAGCTCTAATATAATGCCAAACTGTTTATGCCTCTGCAATTTCTCAGAAGTAGTGAGGGAAAGAAAGCAAAAGACGTTGTCAAAATGAAGACTGAAATGCTTTTTATTTCAAGTTTTAAGTATTTTTCATATCTTTCACTGTACTCTAAACAGAACCCAGCCTGCTGAGACTTCTGTTAAAACCCCTGAATCTTAACAGCCCATTGTAGTTGTATGGAAAGATTGTCTTGTATCTATCTATATGTGACATCCTGGCTCAAATGTTCCATCAAAATCTACACCATTCCTCACACACTCTTTTATTCTGGACAGGACTCCCACTTCATTGTCAAGAAAAAACATTTAGGGGCCAACTGCCTTCTGTATCTGCTGCTGATTTAGATTTGACTAGATTTGACTAGGAATTGAGTCCATCATTATCAAATTTACAGATGACACCAAGCTGGGAGGGAGTGTCAACCTGCTGGAAGGCAGGAGGGCTCTGCAGAGGGACCTGGATAGGCTGGAGAGGTGGGCTGATTCCAAAGGGATGAAGTTCAACAAGGCCAAGTGCCGGGTCCTGCACTTTGGCCACAACAACCCCATACAACGTTACAGGCTGGGCACAGAGTGGCTGGAGAGCAGCCAGCGGGAAAGGGACCTGGGTGTTTTGATTCACAGGGGGCTGAACATGAGACAGCAATGTGCCCAGGTGGCCAAGAAGGAAACTGGGATCCTAATCGGTATTAGGAATAGTGTGGCCAGCAGACAAGGGAAGTGATCCTTCCCTTGTACTCAGCACTGGTGAGGCCACAGCTCGAGTATTGTGTTCAGTTCTAAGCCCCCCAGTTCAGGAAAGACATTGAGGTGCTGGAGCAGGTCTAGAGAAGAGCGACAAGGCTGGTGAAGGGGTTTGAGCACAAGAGATATGAGGAGAGGCTGAGGAAGCTGAGGTTATTTAGTCTGGAGAAGAGGAGGCTCAGGGGTGACCTCATCACTCTCTACAATTACCTGAAAGGAGGTTGTAGCTAGGTGGAGATTGGTCTCTTCTCCCAGCCAGCCATCAGTAGAACAAGCATGGGCTTAAGCTCTATCAGGGGAGGTTTAAGTTGTATATTTGAAATAAATTCTTTCCAGAGAGAGTAATCAGGCATTGGAACGGCCTGCCCAGAGAGGTGGTGGATTCTCCATCCCTGGAGGTTTTTAAGATAATACTGGATGCAGCACTCATTGTCATGATTTAGAAATCACAGTGATGTTGGATCAAGGGCTGGACTTGATGATCTTGGAGGTCTCTTCCAACCCAGTTGACCCTATGATTCTATGACTCTGCTACCCATTTAGAACAGAAGCTATGAACACAGGGATTGATACTCTATGAGGAAAATGTGCCCTTGAGGTGACCTAAGTTGGATACTGTAAGAAGGTTTCTCAGTGAACTCACAACCTAATGAGGGAAAGGCAAGCCAGAATCATAGGTATATCAAACAGAAACAGGAGGAGAGAAAGGATGAAGGAAACCACAGCAAGCGTATATTTGTTGTACTTCTTGACTTATTTAAATTCTATGATAAATAACAGCTTATGTGCTGGAGTGAGTATTATTAGATATCCTGTAAATTTTAATTCCTCCCATGTGCACTAGTCCTAACAGTATGGCATTGAAAACATAAGAGGTAGAAGAAGGAATGTCAGAGAGAACACTTTTCTTTTACCAATTTTTTGACCCTTTTAAAGAAGAATCTGCAGTAAATAAATCACAGAGTGCTTTAATGTTTCCTCCAGTGACAGAGAGAAATATAGTATCTAAATGTAGAAGTTTTGCTAGATGCTTTCTCGGTCCAGTGTTTATAAATTACAAGATTATGGAAACTTGAGTACTTTACAAGGATTTTTTGTTTCGTCTTCAGTTGAGATTTTCAAAAACTAATTTTCTGTATCATGATAACAGTTCACAATATAAATGTAATTGTTTTTAAAGGCCTATGAAACAGAAAAAATATCTGGTTTATGAATGGAGAACCTTTTTAGACATTGGGTAAATGAGTTGCTCAGTCTCAGAGGAAGTCTGGATGTAAAGGTAAGGAATACTCTAAGAAGACCTTGGTTGTTCTGCCCTACCCATTTGTCCTTTAATAATTTTCTGTGCATATGATGGTACAAGATTAAGAATGGCTGAACTGGAGCAAACCCCTATTTGGTTGTCTTTACACTATGCAGAAATATATAGAGTTGCATTTCCCAAACCCTTGCACAGTTTTGCACTCTTTGTGGCTCATAGTATGTTGTATCCACAGAAGTTGTCTTTGTATTTGATGCTACTCAGTGGAATTTTCTTCCAAAGTTAGTCTAATCAACCTTGAAGTGCTTAAAATACCCTGTAGAGATGACTTACAAATTTAAATGTATATTTTCCTTTGTGGACAAAGTACCTTATTTTATCTAAATTATCTGTTTCATCTGCTCACTAGTTATTGCTCTGGAAAAAAAACCTGTGAACAATAACTTCATATTTACCTTTTCTAAGCCTATTAGAATTCTATTAATAACAATAACATGCTTTCTTGGTGACCTTTTTTTTACATTTTTTTTTCTTTATAATTGCAATTAGTACTGTTGCTCTTCTCTGTTACTGCTCCAGTCCAGATATATCCTTCCTGCAACTGGTAGGTCAGACTCACATTCAGTATGTTTGATGTGGCCACATTATGGGTTTATACTGTTAGTTTATGCTGGTGTATGATCCATTTCTTTCCTAATAATCGCTATTCGTCTGTTTATTCATCTCCCCCCCAACCCCCTCCCCCCCCCAAAGGCAAAAAAGTGCATAAAAAACCACCAAACAACCAACAGCCAACCCCCCCATAAAAAACAAACAAACAAACAAAAAGAAAATACAGGAGATACAAGAAAGCAAACAAGCAAGCAACCCTCATCCCACGTTTTTGGACTAGTTGGACTATTTTGTCATTTAAAAGCATTCATGATACTTAGAAGACCTGTTTTTCCAAAAGTGCTAAAGCCAGACTGGTATGATTAACAAAGGCTGGAGTGTTGTGGAAATGACATGGCCCTCCTTTGTGATGTCTTCTAGGAATTCAGAGAGCCTTTCAGGCCTATGCTGTCTATCACCCCAAAACCAATTATTGACTGAAACCACTCAAACCACCTAAGAGAAAAAAAAAAAAGGTATAAAAGCAATTGATATGAGCAAAAACTGGGGAGAAATGCCATCGTCTCTGCAGAGGTAGTTGAGAGGAGCTGCCCTGTCTACTCCCACCTCTTCGAACAATGTAGGGGCAAGAAAATCATGTACTCTTGTCTTGGGTTTAGCTTGGCTTTCTCCTGACAGGCCTAGACTGCCTGGACTGGGGAAAAAAACCTGAAAAGACTGCAAGAACTCAAACGAAACTGGACTGAATTAATGCATATATATATATTCTAACATTTATCACTACACATGTAATTGTACCCACCCAGGGGTCCCCAGGGAAAAGGGGAAAGGGGGATGGGAATGAGAAGGAACAGAAAAACAAACACACAACAAACGGAATACAATCAAAGTTTTGAAAACAAACTGGCAAGGATACAATCTCACCACCCCAAGGGACAGAACCAAGCGAAACAAAAGATCTCCATCTAGGCCGTCTTCTGCTTCCCCATGCCTCCCTGGAAGCAGCAAACCCAAAACTAAACTCCTCCCTCCCGTTACGTGGAAAACACGTGTGGAATAGCTACATAATGCCCACTTCCCTAGTTACAGCTGGTTACTAAGGAAGCCTAGGTGAAACCCATCACAACTCTCTGTACTTTATATCTTATACTTTACCCCCTTACAAGGCCTATTACTTTATACATTCTATCTTTTATCTTATACTGTGCCTGTTACGTTATACCTGATAAAATATCTTATGCTCTTATAATATGCTTTCACTTTTACCTCACAGCTACTTTGATGCTAATTTCACTGGGATATATCTTTAATCTAAAGGCACCTTATTTACTAACTGTGTTTTGCTATTTTATTACTAATAATTATAACTTGCCTTACACCTTGTAACTTACTGTGAATATATCTCACTTCATAGTGGTTGTTGTGTTTCTTTAAGGTGTGTAGTTCCTTTTTTTAACATGTGTGTTAATGCGAAACAGCTATATTCTTTCCTTTTGCTTTGCATTACAGAGAAGGTTGTTTGCAGTTCATTTTGTTGCTCTGTGTTACTGAGGGGTTCTAGATTTGTGTTTTAAGTTGTGTTTCTGGTTAATAGTTTTCTGTTGTTAAGTCTTGTGGGAGGTACACTGCTGTATTGAAACTTAAGTTTGGTGTGCTTGTCTCTGTAGATGTGTTTTGTGCTGTTTTCTTTGGGGATTTTTGGTCATCAATTAAATACAGTCATGCAGCTAAACGTTATCACTGGCAATGCAAAACTCACAATAACTGTCACATATTTGTATTAATAAAAGCTATTTTGGGAGCTGCTGTAGAGAAAGTTATTTTCTTGCTATTAAGTGTGGTCCTCATAGCAAGAGTGTTGAAAATTCTTCCAGCCTGTGTGCTGTCCATTGTTTGACAGGCAGTGTTGAGTTCATAAGACTTCAATGTTCTGGAATGCTTATAGCTAATATCTTCATAGAGAAAGTTCTTCCTGGCTATTAAGTGTGATCCTTATAGCAGAGGTTGAAAATTCTTCCAGCCTGTGTGCTGCCCAGTGTCGGGCAGGCATTGTTCATAAGGCTTCGATTTTCTGGAGATGCTTGTAGCTAATAAGCTCTCCCTGGCTAAAGTGTGGTCTTCACAGGAAGGTCAAAAATCTTTCCAGCCTGTGTTCTGTCCAGCCTTAGGCAGGCAGTGTTGGGTTCATAAAGCTTTGATTGTTCCAAGGTTACTTATAGCTAAGAACTTTATGTTAATAGAGGTGGGACAAGAAATCATTGCATTTCTGCCTCTCTTTTATATGTTACAGCATACATTAGAACCCTCCATTGAAATTGGCTTGTTCTGGTAAAGAACTTCCCTTTTAATATTTTATTTTCTTTTCCTAAAAGAAAATATTTATAGGGAAAATGCTGCATTAGTAATTTTTTTTTTTTTAACTAAGCACTGTAAGAGTTTTTCAGTACATTTTCTAATGACGTGTTTGTTAAGTGAAACCTCCCAATTATGTATAACACTAGACTAGACTAGACTAGAAGAGACAGAATAGTTGAGTTGGAAGGGACCTACTGTAATCAGCTAGTCCAAATGCTTGAACTCTTCAGGACTGACTAGAAGTCTAGGAAGCCACATCAACCCTAAATATGTCAGCTTTAAAAACTAGTGCAATACAGGAAATACTTCAGCTCATGCCAGAAGTGCTGAGTTGCTCCTAATCCCTTATGTTGTGGGTTATCCTAACCCTGACCTGTATCTAGTGTGAGGTGGTAACAAGTATCTGGGCACCTACCAGCTAGTTAAAGGCCTGCTCAGAATCTCTACTCTATCGTGATACATTGTACCTTTCTGAATTTCCAAAACCAGAGCTAGCAACTAGTTAATTATCTTTGGTTTATTTTTATTCAACTTGTGCATTCAGCATTTTGAGTTGCTATGTATTTAAGAAAGTCTTTTTTTGATATTGTTTAACTTTACTTTTTTAGACACAACCATAGGCAATGAGAAACAGATACATCTGTATAGCACCTGACCTTTGTTTATCCCCTTCAGCTGCATAATTCTTATATAAAGTGCATAAAAATGACTGCTGCCCACCACTAGTGGTTCAGAATATCTTTGAGGTAACCTGATGAAAGGTGAAACTGAAGAAGAAAGGATTGGTTTTATTGGCAGTAATGTTGCAATTAATTCACTATCATTGTTATGAAAGAGAACTTTAAATTGTTTTTGTTGTAGGAGTTGCACTTCCTTACACATACAAATGAAGTGCAACTTTTCTGGTCTGTGGCAGCTATGTACATTCTATCAAATGAATAGAGAAAAAAAATAAACATGATGTCAATGTTATTTGGGGAAAATACTCACTTTCTCAAACATCAGATGATTACAAAAAATGCCAACTACTATAAATATTTTTTTCCAATTCTTTTTTTCAAAGGTGTTTAGTAAAAGTTAACCATGTTGTGCAGCTCTTTACTCTGAGATAATTGTTGTGATGAGTTGTGATCCTATCCTCTTATTCTACACATATTTTATCTATGAATATTGTTTAATATAGACATTATGCACTACTAAGTTTTGCCAAGAATTAAGTCAGACAGAATATCTAATGAATAGAAATGTTTTTCTTTAAACTGCGTCTTGATAAAACTTCTTTATGATGCAGATCATCATCCTAACTGCAATTAGTGATGGGAGTCTGTGGAAAGAGCTTCTGTGCTACTAAAGCTTGTTGAAGTTTGTAAATAATTTCAGTAACTGTTAATCTAATTGGCAAAGATGAAGTAAGGGAAAAAAAATCCACAAAAAAACCTCCTACGTATCTCCTGGGGCATTTTAACCTGATCTTCTACTGCAGCCTTCTGCTCAAACAGTATCATTACACAAAAATATATTACATGCTTATATATTTTGCTGAATCCTAACATCATAGTTAATTTATAGTCTTATTTTATTGCCAATACTCAAGGAAAATTCAGAAATCAACATATTTTGTAATCTCGTTCACCTGATAAGAAACATGCAGAAAACTATTAGAAGTACAGGGACGTTGCTGGGAGGAGTTTCATAAAGTGAATTGTTTAAATTAAAAATCTAAATTTCAAAAAATAAAAGTCTTGAATTATTGGAAAATATCTCTAATGCTCTGTGATAGAAAGTCTTTTTTCAAGGTGCTTAACAACATTTGCTTTCTCTGTTACCAATGCAGCCTTAGCTTTCTGTATTCACCTTCAATGCTAACTTTGGCTCTTTCTCTTTTTTGGAAGTCATCACTAATCACAGGTCAGGTAGACATATACAAGCTTATTTCAGGCTACCAGTAAGCAATTTAAATGCAATAATACAGAACTCAGACTGAGCATCACATTGAACCCTTCCAGTCCTTCCGGGTGATTCATAGGTGATGGAGATTCATATTTTTACAGGGAGATCAGATATAGAAATCAAAGGTTAAATGTTTCTTAGTCTATAAGGATAGTCATTTACCAGCTCTACAAAAAAGTCCTTGCAACTTCTTGTTTGTAGAACTGTGATGAAAGCGGGAAAGCCTATAACTGTGAAGGGGATAGTTAGTTAATAGTCAAATATGTATCAGTAGTTTACATATGCCATAGAAGAAGCAGCTAAATTGGCTTGTTCTGAGTATCTCATACAACTCCTTCTTCTCAGTAGTCTTGGGCAATGAGTGATTGGTTGTATCTTTCCTGGGTCCTTGTCAGCCTTGTTCTCTAACATGTGATGAGTTGTCAGCAAGTCATTGCTAGCCAATATCAAGACCATGTCCAGATGATGATATAGAAAACTATCATAACATGTGCTAGTTTTGAAAATCAGCCATCTCAACAGTGACAAATCAAAGCCTGTCTCTCTTTCCGGCTGATGTGTCTTCTATTAAACGTCCTACTTCCTTTAGTGATCAAAGCACATTTACATCTATGTGGAACCATCTGTTGCTGAAATATATGTAATCAGTTGGCTAGTGAACTGTGCAAAGAAAATAAATTTCGTCATAGCTAAGTCACAAAATAGAAATTTGCTTGCATTCTGTTACCTTGTCAAACAAGCATAACAAATACAGCCTCTGTGTTACTTTGTGTCCGTGGTGACTGAAGTGTTATACTATAAACAGCCGAAAACCTGAAAGATTTTTCCCCTTCTGACATGGCAGATATTAATGAAGTCATTCTGGGGGTAATGTGTGAATCTGACAAGTAGTATACAGAAAGACCTTCTGTTATTGATGATATGGGGTATAAATCATGTAGTATGTATCTTCTGGTTAGCAGCTTACATAATATTATATCTAAATACCGTATGTTTCACCCAATTCTTATTTTTTTCCTCTCTGTATTTTAAATACCAGTTATTCAGAGTTGCAAGTATGATTTTGAATGAATTCTAGGGAGTCTTGGCTTAAGCTTGTTAAGCATGTTATATCATAGCATCAACATAACTACTCAGGTTGGATCAGATGTTTATCAAAGAAGTTTACTGGAAATTAAAACATAATTAGATAAAATCTCCATTGGAATTAAAACAGACAAATAAAATGGTTAAGTTCCCTGGAAATCACTTTCAAATTTGGAGAAGCCATGTCTAGCTACAAATAAGTTATGTGAAGGATATCACAAGGATCATGTCATACAAATGTTTTCTGTACACATACATACAAAAGGAGACCCAATGTATTTTCCAGTTGCATCTGAAGATCAAATCATATTTCAGTGACTACATCTTAGAACAGCATTACAATCTAATAACTAAAAATCTAAAAGAGATTTTTTTAATTTTTGAATGCTAACACATCAATGAAGCAGTCATGACAGAAATAATTTCAATCAGGAGAAATATTAAATAATGCATTGGTATATGACTAGCAAGCAAAATTTAAAAATAGCTCTAAGATGTTTCTTTATCTATATTTAATTGAACTTTATTGTAAAAATGTGAAATAATGTTAATGTGAAAATCTAAAAGGAACCATCTGGTATAAGATCAGCTGCATTAATATTGGGAAAAGAGCTAGTTCTGTTTTAAAATGCATGACTTACACAGAAAACTTCAAAATGCTCCTCTTGTTTGGCGTATCATGCCTCAGCATTAGGATTATGCTTTCCAGTGAAAAATCTAAAAGCACATACTTTAACCCTGAGTAACTGATACATTTTTTTCTTAGTTTAGCTAACATGATAAAAAAAGTTTTATTTTAATTACCTAGAGATTCAGAAGGATTTGGGGATTTTAAGCATTAGACTACCTCCTTGTTCCTGTAGAAACAGCTTCTTTTATCATGCTCATTCTGTAAAAAGGAATATGATTTAATCCCTCTGGAATTTTCTTCTTTGATTATCGTGAGTATTAGCATGTTTTTTAGAATTATAAGACACCATTTCACATTCAGAGACATTGAATGTAGGTAAGTAAATTAAGGCACTTCACTACTTATATGGATGGTTATACTGCAACAATTACATGTTAACAGTGCTAATTTGTATTACAGTAACACCTGGAGGCCCTTTATGAAATTAGTGCCTTACTATGCTAAGTGTGCTCACACATAAAAAATGCTTCTACTCTTTAGCAGTCTGCAGTCTCAACAAGAAAGACTTGTAAAGGCTAGGAGAAATCTGGAATTAATTCACCAAATTTCACAAAAAAATCTGTAGCACAGAAATTTAGGTCTGTCAGGTTTGGTTTTCCCTCAGAAAGTTTGCCACTACGGTTTAAGGTATAAATTTGAACTGAGATAGTTTAACCAACAACCAGTATAAAATACTGTGAACAGTCATGATAAAATAACTTACCTTTTTTCAGCTTAGCAGAAACCATTTGGGAGCAGATTTACCTAAACCCAAATAAGCCACTCTTAAGCCTAAGGTCCACACGATCTTTTGCATTCAATTAAAATCCAGTTTAATGATGCAATTCCCATGAATGCATGCCTTAACTCATAAGTACTCTCATAAATAATCTGAAGGCACAGTTGTAACTCTGACCTGGGAAGGCCTGTTGTTTGGCTTATTCTCTTGGTTAGGAGGATTTCTTTTTCTTTATATATTCCCACTTCATTATCAAGATAACTTTGTGAATTTAAAACTTAAGTCTCTTGATCAGCTGAAATAAAGTGTCAAACTGTCCAATGAACTAGTCTATTACTTAACATCTCCTGTGACATCTTTTCATACTCTTATGTGAACTACCAGTGAATTTATTTCAATTGTTCATTTATTGTAGAGGTGCTGCCGTGAGAGACCCCAAGGAGGCAGGACTCTGAGCCAAGTTAATGTGGGATAAGATAGAAAGTCCTTTAATAACAGGCCTATGGCCCACAGGAATACATATCAACGTGCACATCCCGAACACTGGTTTCTGTGGTTTTTATAATATGGTCTACCATATCCTCAGTTTACACATCTCTCGGTCCAGCCCCGGTCCCACCCCAGTAGGATTTGAGTCTGGGGTCAGTGAGACCTCCTCTTCATCAGTCCTCCTATTCCTCAGGCTTTTGGAGTTCTTCCAATGTTCTTACTTCTGGGTCACTCTACCCCGTGTTTATGTCTCATTCTGCAGGCCTTTCTGATAGTCATCAGTATTCTACCTTGAAAAGAGTCCAAACAACTAAAAGAATTTGAGCTACTGATATGTGGCAGAGGTTGGCATGTGTAAACATTGAACTTAAGCTGCTAGAAATATTAGCACACCAAATCTACATTTTACTACAGTTACAAGTACTTCTAAAATCTATAAAAATGAAAAAATCAAAAATCAAAAACCCTTTAGGCATCAGTGGTGAACTCAAGAGGATGCATTTCAGTGAAACTGTTGGTATAGTAAATGTTCATGCAACTTCAGCATAAGTAAAGATCTGCCAATAGTCTGGTGTAAAGCTTAGAACTGAGCACATCTTACAGCTTGTCTCTAGGGAAGATTGTCAATATTTTAATATAACACTTTTTCTTCATTCCAGTCAAACACCACCCCCTCCTTCCCCCCTCCTGCCCCCTCCAAACCAAACCAGCCAGCCAACCAACCAAAAAAAAAAAAAAGCCATCACCTACAAAATGCTTCTGAGGGATTAGAAATACTTAATAAATTGTGTTCACTTTTTTTTATTTTATGACACATTAAGTTGTACAATTGTAGTTATTTCTCTGTTTAAATAAAGAACCACTAGTCCCATAAAAGAGGGCAGACTGCTAGAAACACTAGAGAAACTCTGCAGACACTACACTCCCAGAGACAGTGGGCCACAAAAAGTAGAAAAAAAATGCTTTTAAAATGTAATTAATGCAAAATAAATTTGATGTTGAGCCAAGGCAAAAATGACCAATTTTCTCAATTGGAAGTTGGAAAACATTAAAATGAAGGACTGCATCAAAAGATTTTAATTGTATATACTCTGAGCTTGCTGACAGAGAAAAAAACTTAAAAGGGATGAATGTTAAAAAACTTAAAATGTTGCTGAATGCTGAAAGAAGATTAATTATCTTGACAATATTATAATATGTTGAACTTGTATCAGCTACTAATTAGAAGTGCATTTGATTTGAGGGTTATATTGTAGGATATATGACCAAGATTTTGTAAGCAACAACTGCTTTTAAAAGAAGGGCCTCTCTTCAGTGTCTCTCTCTTCAAGTCTCTCTGATACTCTAAAAAGATAATCCATTTGATAAGCACCAGATATTATTAACATCTAGGTTGATATATGCAATGAAAAAATTGAAACTTAAAGTTTTAAAAGTAAACACAGTTTTAATTCCTTCAGTTAGAGGGATTTCAAATTATAGATCTAGTCCTGTGGGGTTCAGGCTTCAAACGACCTCTATAGGATTTGATTGCACTAATACTTTCAAGTTACTGTTTTTGCTGTTTCAGGAAGAACATCTCAAATATTCTTATATTGTGTATAGATGTCATCAATAACTGCACATGGAAAAAACTGCAGAGATATTAACTTTTATTTTGTTTGGAGTTTTTTAAACCAATTTAGCTTAAAATTTTGACAAAAATGCAAGAGAGTTATTTCTTGTAGGTCTTGCCATACTTTAAAAATATGATACATACACTTTCATAAGAAGATTGAATATGAGAGAGGTTCATAGTACAGTCCAAAGAGATGTTGTTAAATCATCAAAATGGAAGCTGTTCAGATTTTAGCAAGCTAACCCCAGAATGGTTCAAGGTTTTTCCATTATATGCAGTTACAAATTCAGTCCTTCTCCCAGGATCTGTTACTTTGCCCATCTGCGGCTCTGCCTGAAGTGTCTTTTCTGGGCTGATATTTTATAATGGTTATAAATCACCATATGTTACCCAAATGACTGATATGTGCAATTTTGTGTTCAAGCAAAATGCACATAGAGTTTAGTGAGAACTTCAGAGAAGTCTGAGTTGGATCATACAGAGTCATTATTTTAATAGCAATCCTTACCATAATACAAGCAAGTTCTGTATGTCCTTTTGCTGCTACTTATAGGGGTAGAAATTTATAAAATAAGAGACAACTCATGGACGATAAAATTCATCAATACATGCCAAATCTTTCTTAGGAGACTTATTTAAAGCTGCTAATGGAGATGAATCATGCTTTATTTCCAGCAAAATTCTAAAAATAAGTCACCTCTAAGCATTTTTTTGGAAAAAATGCCTCATACACCAATGGGGTTTTGGGGCCTGTGTAATAGTGCATGTGTATGAAGGTGTGTGGCATACTTTCTCTCTTGCCTGTTTCAGGAAGGAAATACAGGTAGAGGATAAAGAAACAAACATGCATCCCCCCCACCCATTAACACTTTCTTGACTTTAAGACCACTGGGCTTACAGCCAGCTGAGAGACCCAGCAGAGTGTGCCAAAGCCTTATCTCTCTACTAAGCTCATCCAGAGTGTTTGATGAAGTGCAGTCAAGAAGAAAGAACCATGAAGATAACAAAGTGCTGAATTCTGCAAATCTCTTGCCGTGGCACTGTGGCAAACTGCAAAGAGAAATTCCCTCTCTGCCCTTCCTCCTTTGCTTTTTTTAGTGCAAGACATTTTAATTTCCCTGTGGTAAAAAAAAAGACATAGTTTTTATATTTGGACCCAGTGTGAAATACTTTACTGATTTTAAAATTAAAGATTTCTGTATTGTCCAGTTCAGAAAGTTATGCATCTGTACTTCATTAAAAACTAGTGCAAACACAGGTAATTAAAGATGCTGATTGTTTCTATATCACCCTGCAATTATTTCGTGCAAACACATACAAAATTGTGCCAGGTGTAGGATGAAAGGCAGTGCTGCTGCTTGATCTTGGCAGTCAGCATAAGAATAACTTACAGCTCAATAGCACATTAACATTTTCAAAGACTATGATTTCCACTTCTTATCATAGCAAAAAGAACCCCAAGAACATAAAAACATAGAACAAAGGAAGACAAGGTGCAGAAAGAGTATTAGTTAATTTATCAACTACCTGAAATGCTAAGTGGAGTCAAGTTAAACTTTTAGACCCATAAATCACATTTGTCATACTTTGGTAATTTCTGCAAACATTTGCTTTGCTTTAAGCTTCAATTATAATTTAAAAATGTTTTTAGTGGTGAACACTTTTTGATAGATGATGTAAGGCATGATTTGTAAGTACATTTTTTGGTGATCTGAATATTTGTGATTGAGATATTGCAATACAGGTGACAGAAAAATGACACAGAGCAGAAAGCAACAATATTAACCATATTCTCTGTCAAAGCTGTCATCATTTGGCACTGGTGCTTGCATCGTATTTCATGGTAGACTTCTGGCAGTTGCTGTTCGTATCACAACTGGCTGAAAAGACTGATATTAACTTTCATTTAAATAAAATAACTTTCTTTCTGAAAAATGGTTGGAACATACTTAATCATGAAAGGGGAAAATTCTAGACTGCTGTGTCATGCCGATGATACTGAAAAATTGGCCATGTTGTGCAAAAACTCTATGAATGTTCTATATATTGGCTTTGTTGCTGGTTGGGGCAAAAGTTAGGGTTGTATATCACAGCTTGCAATCACACTTTTAAGCATTAACTTACCCAGCAGTCCAAAAGAATTTCAGGACTTTATTAAACTGTTGCTGTGAAATAAAACTGCCTGGAAATAAAATTAAGTACAAAATAAAGTAAGTGAGGCAATAACCCAGATGTTCCATATTATTTTTTTCTATCAATAAATACTGTTAATATATTCTGCTGCATTGTGTTGGGTAATTAATATTGACAAATTATTTACTTTTAATAGCATAAAATAATGAGATTCCCATTAGAGGGAGAGCATTAATTAAGATGTAAGTAGTAGGAATAAAGAACAGATTAGAATATACAGCTAAATATCCAGCAGATGGAGCTTCTTACCTCCTAAATGTTTCATTTTATCAGAGTGAATTTAATGTGGCTGTTGAGATGCAGTGCTAAATAAGTATAAAAATTACAGCAAAGATTGTATAAAAGCAAATAAGACAGTAACATGATCAAAACCCCTAATCTGCTTTTAGAAGTGCCTTTTACCTGCTGTACTTCTTTCAGTAACACAGCTAATGATGCAAAAATAAGAATATTATTGCAGTTTCCCTTTTGTTTGGTTGTGTAGTTTTGTTTTGTTTTTTTTTTGGTTTCTAGTTCTTTGTATGTTTTTGTTTGTTTCTTAATATCTAGATTTGTACATTCAAAGGTTAAGCAGCAAATCTTATTAATTTCTGCAGATTTTAGTACCAGAGAGCACGAAGTCATATTTTTTGAAATTTCAGAAAGACAGTGAATACTGAGTTGAATGTAAGTTAGAGAAACATTTTCAGAAACTCTACATGGAATCAATTAGTCTTGATTTCTGGTGAGGAGATTAGAGGCTATGTCAATTAATGTTTTATGAAATGTGATTATAATTTGAAACTAATATTTGTGAGGAAAACTTGAGACAGCTTGAGAATAGCCTAATATGTTCATATCTACTGTAGAATAGTATTTGAACTAGTCTTTAGTTTTGAAGAAGGATAACATTTACTCTGTTATATACAGCATGTTTCTCCAGAAAGCTTGAACAGTGGCATTATGGTAGAAAGCTTACTTGAAAGAGAAATAAATGATTTTGGAAGGATAGGCTTTGCATGTCTAGGGAAGACAGTTACTGCACCTTCATATTTATATTCTAGGGGAATATTCAATCATTTCCTCTGCAGTAGTTTGGATTCAGCTTCTGATTCTTAAAAAGATACCTAAGCCTTAGCCTGTGTTAACGGAATTCCACCTAGGTAGGAATAAGGCTGAAGACCTTTGTATCAAGTGTCTGTGTCAGTCAGACCTAGGTACTGGTGGGTATTAAAAGACGTCTTAATAACAGAATTCATTAAGAGTGACAAGAACTCAGTGGACTGTGGCTGTGATTTGTGAAAAGTAAAGGTGAGGTTGGAATTTAGTGGTGGTTGAAAGAAAAAACAGTAAAAATATTTTATTTTGCTGTTGTAATGAATTTTGCATTAATATTACACAGATATCTATGAAATCTGGTACTTTTGGAATAGCACAGTGTATAAGTAAAGGTCTAATAGCAATAAATCTTGAATACCTTATGATTTTTGCCTTTATTAGCCAAGTCTTCATTCTGTTTTACTCAGAAAGACAGAAATCACAGGACAGATCTTTAGACTTTTATTCACAACCCAGATTTGCACTGGAAAACTGGAGAGAGGCAAGGGTTATTAGCTTGTATGTAGCATGCCTTGGAATCTTGTGAAGCAGTGCAGTTCAGATTAACAAAGTGACATTCAGACTGTCTGTTCCTGCCAGCATAGATATTTTCCAACCTGTTTCTGGCTTTCAAGCCATTATTGAATATTTAAAGGCTGGAAGCCTGGGCAACGGCAAAAATATCTTTTTTGATGGTGGAATGACTTATGAATGATTTCAGTAAATAATGGCAAATTATCTCTGATTTTGTGCCCCTCCCCCAAGTTTCTTGTGAACACTTTCATGCCCTTGCAAACATAGTGTGTTTTCACACAGGGACACAAAACTGGTAAAGATTTAAAAATGCATTAAAAATTCAGATTTTCTATAGGACTCCATTTTATGAACATGCTTCTCTTTGCATTAATTCATGTCTTATCCTTACTACCTTTAATGTTCTTTTTGGAGCTCTTAAATCCCACCTCAAGGTACAAGAATTATTCCTCTTCCTTCCCCAAAAGCTGTTCTTACTTTCTCTAGAGAAAGTTGTAACTCTCTCTCTCTTTTCTTTTCCTCTTCCCATTCTTTGCTTTCTCCATAGGCAACTGTTGCTGCATTGGTGGAAAACCTGTGTTTCAGTAGATTCCTGTTGGAGATGGCATCTATGAATGGAGAAGGAAAAGAGATAAAGAGACTGACTTCGATGTGTGGAAGGTCCAGGAGG
>JAWWLZ010000082.1:69849996-69874397 GCA_035041345.1 Poliocrania exsul
AACTTCCAGCTTCACATTCCTGTATTTCCCTCTACTCCATGAGCAGGAACGATGCAAAATAAATGATAATGGGATAAAGAATTCCAAGCTGCACCCTAAAGAAGAATTTCAGTCAGGAAATTGATCATACAGTACAGTACAGTACAGTTTGGAGCATCCCTTTAAATTATTCCTTCTCTCCTCCTATTAAATAACAATTGTCCCAGTTCTTCAGGACAGTACCTTTGATCCTTATTTTTTCCTCCCCAACAAGCATTTACTATGTCACTGGTATTTTAAGTGACCTAGGCAGCTTTCTAGGCAAATATATCCTGTGCCTTAAATGGAACTTTTGTTCTGAGATTAAAAGTAAATGCCAAATCCCTGTGAACCTAAGTTCCATTATATTGTCTGCAATAACACATTGTACAGTTTTTCTGGAGTAAATTTTTTCCTGATATGGATAACCGAATTTATGTTCTGACTTCAGTGAAATTTTCTTGAAATTTCCTGGATTTTCTGTGAATCTCAAGATGATCATAAAATAAGAATTTTGAATCATAGTGCATAAAGATGTTATGCCTTTTGTAAGATTACGAGACATTTGCTTATATACATGACTATATGCTTTGCTTCCAATTGAGTATAAAAATAAGCATCTCATGAGACAGCAAACATGGGAATTTTTTTTCTGCCTGCCATAAAAGAAATATAATAAGTCCATTTGCATTTTGAAATCTATTGAGAGCAACAATGGATCGTTAAGCTCTTGTCAATTCCAGCTGGTGGAGCGTGTAGAAGGGGTCCCCTGCAATATCACATTAGTGACACTTTCATTATCTGAAACTATTTGTGTATGCAGGCAAAACTATTCCTGTAATATTCCTGTTTCTCTGTGTATTGTATATATAGAAGACTGATTTGCATTGTCATTCTTGGCCCTTTATGGTTCACTAAGGGTTGATGAACTCACGTGTGTGAGCTGTGGACTTTAGTGAGCTATATTATTGCTTTGGTAATATTTAGTGTATGAACAGGCAAGGATAATGAGAGCAGTTTCTCTATTCCATAAATTTCTGTATATTTATGAGAGAATTGTAGTATGGCACAACAAGTATAAGAACTTTTATGTTCATGTTTTAAAACAAGTGACTGATATAAAAAATTAAATTTACTCAAATAAGCACTGTATGCTAACTACTAGTAAGTTATACTAGTAGCAGGAAAACATTACATGTCCTCTGTAGTTTTGTATACATGGATCTATTTGGAGTTTCTGTTTTCAACATTTAATTTACAACTTACTGAATATACTAAAAAAATTCTGTCTATTCCTATTTGTATTGATGTTACTAACAAAGAAAACAAAAATCTCCTATATTGCATGTTTTCAATATTTTTATACTGTAGATTAAGAATTACTTTTCTAGTCTTAAGATATTTGTACTAGTGCTGTCTGTGATGCAGGACATTAAATCATACCTAGCAGATATCAGCATGGGAATAAACCAAAGAGAACATTGAAAATCTGTCTTCCTGTTAAAAATAGCAAGTGTGGACACAGAGGGATGGTTAAATCAAAACTATTGCATATTTGATAGTTTATTTTATGTTTTTTCTCTTCTCCAAAAAGAAACATGGTCATCATCATGCCTTGTAAATCTAATTCTACCTCTTTTTTTCCCCCCCAAGCTTATTTTCAGAAGGGTAATTAAATATCTAAAAATCTTTGTTTACTTTGTTTCTAGTTCTTTTTATATCGTTGTGACTGCAGCTATGTATGGAACCATACTATTCAGTTGGGTTTTGCTGTGCATTCAGGTGGCTTTTGCCATTGCCTTCACTAGGACTAATCCCATAAGGAAATCTGCTTCAGCCATTTTTACAGGATTCAGTCTTGTCTTATGGAAACTTTCAATATAGATTAATATTTGAAAGAACAGAAAATATTTGCTGCTTGAAAAGAGAAGAAAAACAAGGAAACCAGAAGAGAGAAAACCAAAGCCTCAGAACTAAGCCTCAAAAATGACTGTTTTTCAGTTAGCAAAACCAAGAGACAGTAGCTCATGTTTTTTACCTGTAGTCTCCATGAGTCAACACTTTAATTCACAATTAATTGCAAAAAATAATATTAAAATTTTAAAGGTTGGCATGCCTTGTAAAATTGGCCTGCATTTTGTTGGAATTTAATACCAAGTCATATAGGTCAATCACTAACAAAGAATTATTCTTTTTTCTTTTCCCCTTCCTCAGTGTTGTATTAAAATTGTTTGTATTTAATGGACTTCTTCCAAAAACTTCATTTTATCTCGCATTCTGTTTACACTTTCCTTGATCTTTCAAGTCTTCAGCTAGCTTTTTTTAACATACTGGTGACTGAGTTAATGACTTTTTTTTTTCCTTTTTGTCAGATGTACTTGAGTTTTGCATTTGTTGCTAATTAGAAATCAAATGAATCTCATTAAAGAGGTCTTGTAACCTTTTTCTACAATGAGAAAGGGCCAAGATTTCTCATCTGAAAAACTGTAGAACTGTCAGCACCCTAATGGGTTTGTCAATGTTATTAGAAGTAAATAATAAACATAGAAAATGACTTGACATGAACGACTGCAAAAGATCTACAATAAGCTTCAAAAAGCAGATCAATATTTTTCCAAGAGAGTGACTATTTATCAAAGGCACTAAAAGCTCTGGTGAGAACATTTCCCTGTTCAATTAGCCTAGATCCCTTTCCAAAATTTGAAACGGAAAAATGATGGCAGATACACATGAAACAAACGTGATACATTTTGCTAAAGTGTGTTTTCATATTCTCTTTCTAAGATAGTGAAGACTATATACTTGGATTAGGTTTGTGTAGCAAGGGTTTGGTAGTGAAGGGGGGAGGCTCCAGGGGTGGCTTCTGTGAGCAGCTGTCAGAAGCTTCCCCAGTCTGACAGAGACAAAGCCAGACAGATCCAAGACAGACTCACTGTTGGCCAAGGCTGAGTGCATCAGACACAGTGGTAGTGCCTCTGGGATAACAGATTTAAGAAGTGTGAAAAAGTCTTGTGCAACAGGAACTGGGAGAGAGGAGTGAGAATATATGAGAGGAACAGCCTTGCAGACACCAAGGTCAGTTCAGAAGGAGGAGGAAGAGGTGCTCCAGGAACCAGAGGTGAGATTCCCCTGCAGCCTGTGGTGAAGGCCACAGTGAGGTAGGGTGTCTCCTTGCAGCCCATGGAACTCCGTGGTGGAGCATAGATCCATTGGCCTATGGAGGACACCATGCTGGAGCAGGTGGATGTGCCTGAAGGAGATTTTGACCCTGTGGTAAACCTGCACTGGAGCAGGCTCCTGACAGACCCTGTCTCCCTGGAGAGAGAAGATCATACTGGAATGCATTTTCTGGAAGCACTTGTGACCTCACAGGGGACCCATGCTGGAGCAGCCTATTTGTGAAGGACTGCACCCCATGGAAGGGAACCACACTAGATCAGTTTTTGAAGGAATGACAGCCCATGGGAAGGACTCAAATTGGGGAAGATCAGGAGAACTGTCTCCCATGGTAGGGACCCCACCCTGGAGGAGGGGAAGAATGTGAGGAGTCCTCTCCATGAGAAAGAAGTGTCAGAGACAACATGTGATGAAGGGACTCCAACACCCATTCCTCATCTCAATGCACCACTGTGATAGATGAAGTAGAGACTTTGGGAGTAAAGTCAGGGAAGAAGAGAGGGGTAGGGGGAAGGTATTTGAATGATTTGGTTTTATTTGTCATTGCCCTACTCTGATTTAATTGTTAATAAATTAACCTAATTTTCATAAATTGAACCTGTTTTGCCTGTGACGGTAATCGGTGAGTGATATCCCCTATCCTTATCTTGACCCATGGGCCTTCTGCTATATTTTCCCTCCTCCATCCCATTGAGGAGGGAAGTGATAGAGCAGCTTTGATGAGCACCAGGCATCTAAGCAGGGTCAACCCACCATGAGTGTAAATCAGTTATGTTATGAGAACGTATTGCTTATTTTTTTCCCTGTGTCATTTTAATATGTGGTTTTGGCATGCAATTAAACTTGCATTTCTAATTTCTCAAGAAATTGCCTTCTCTTTGATATGATGACATAATTTTTATTTTACCCAGATATTTTCACACATTAGAATATGGTGAAAAACATTAATACATATTCATTCACGTAGCAATAAGATTTGCAAATAGACAAATAGGTGAAGTTTCTTCGCCCTGCCTCTTACAGTTAATAATATATATCTTGATATTTTCAAACCGTCTATCCTCCTAAGGGGCCAAAAGCCTAAAAATAGCTGTTCTGTTTTCAGAGCTAGTTAATATACCCAGAACTTTTGGCAAAATCTGCTTCACAGCTTCAGTGGTTATACTGCAGATAACTTTTTTTTAAAAAAAACTCCTTTTCTTCCTAATGTCTTTGATCAAAGAATAGATGACTGAAGACTTGGGTCTTACTATATATTAAAAAAAGTGTGATTTTTTTTTTTGTATGTTGTTTTGAACATTTAAAGTGTTATATAATTGGTAAGACTAAAGTTATTCAGATGATACAGAATTTAAAGGAAATTAACTACAAAGAAAGATCAAAGAACTCTGGTGTTCTTTATATATTAGAGGATCACTTAGTTGTGTTTTAAAAACTATACACATTCAGTATACATGATCTATAAATCATACATATATCTAATTAAAATTATAATGATTTCTTATAAACAAGACAAAACAAGGATGCTTCATTAGAAAAGTATTTCAGTTGTTTATAAGCTTTTTAGAAGACTGACAAAATTTAATTGTTTGGAAGGAATTTGAAGGCTAATTTTCTTCCTCAGGCTTGCTTTTTGGAAGGTTTAGGCAAAATGATCAAAAGGTTTCTTCTAATTAGTTTAAGGAAAGCAAATTGGTTTTCATATGAAAGAAGATCAAGAATATTCTGTTTGGTTTTAAAGAAATGCATAAAACTTTGTGACATGAACATGAAAATCAGAAAAATGTTTGAGAGTGAGGGGTAAATTCTGCTATTCTACAAAACTTATACTAAAGTTGGTACCTTTGAAAACGTCACTTTGTATATGCAATCATGGCTTGTGTACAGTGTGTAGATCCTATACATACTCTGTACAGAGATAAGCCTGAGTCTGACCCATTCCTAAAAATTTTCATAGCAGAAATTGTTAGAGTGGAATGGGGTATGGAAGTGACCACAATAGTGCTGAAACCATAAAGAGGATGATTTTCTTTATTCTTACTCTTTCCTTCGGTGATATTTCACTAAGAGAATAGAGGATCTTAAATGTCAATAATGAAGAGACTGAAGAGGAGCTATCTAAGTCTGGTGGAGAATAGGAGGCACTCTGTGATGGCTGGACATAGAAGATGAAGGCTTATAAAGCTCGTATGGATGAGCCAAATCTGGGTATGTTGTAAAGACAAGTACTTCTTAGATGATGCTGAACTGTGACTCAGAAAAGGAGGATGGACATAGCATAATCGTGAAAAATGTTAATTTTAACATTGTCAAACAATTCCATGCTTAATTTGTAACCTTACTGGATTTCCTTTCCATGTTTGTTTACTATAGTGTACCCTTTTGCATTTTAATGGATAAAAGAAACACAAGTTTGGAGAAAGAATTCTAGTTAAATTTGTACTTTTATATTTATCAGTAGGCTTTGGCTGAGAAATGTTTTCACTAGAATCAAAAGGGTACAGAAACAAATTTGCATGATATCCACTTGAAATGACAACTCATGTTGGTCTTCATATTTTCTCAGAATGTGATTATGCAACAACAAATTCCGTGCACAGGAAAATGTAGATGTGGGAAAAATAGTACACATTAAGGTAATTCTATATGCAGGACAATGTCATCCTGACATAGTGAGAAAAGAGAGGAGTGAAGATACTTCTCAGAACTCTTAATACAGAAATAAATAACAGAAAATTACAGAATCATTCAGTTTGGAAAAGACCTCTGAGATCATCAATTCCAGCATTGACTCACCACTGCCTTGCCAGCTAGACTCTGGCAGTAAGTGCCACGTCCAGTTGTTTCTTGAACACTTCTAGGGATGGTGACTCCACTAATGCCCTGGCAGTGAATAACTCTTTCCATGGAGAAATTCCTTTTGATGTCCAACCTGAACCTCTCTAGCACAGCTTGAGGCCATTTCCTCTTGTCCTGTTACTAGTTACCTGAGAGAATAGGCCAAACCCCACCCGGCTTCAACCTCCTTTCAGGTGGTTTTAGAAAGCAATAAGGTCACCCCTGGGCCTTCTTTTCTCCAGGCTAAACAATCTGAACTCCCTCAGTGACTTCTCATAGGACTATACCCTCTAGACTGTTCATCAGCTTTACTGCCCTTCTCTGAACTCATTCCAGCTCTTCAATATATCTTGCCTGGTGTGAGGGGTACAAAACTGGACACAGGACTTGAAGCGTGCCCTCATCAGTGCCAAGTACAGGGGAATGATCATTAACAAGGTCCTGTTGGCCACACTATTTTTGATACAATCCAGAATGCCATTGGTCTTCTTGGCCACCTGAGTGCACTGCTGGCTCATGTTCAGTGGCTGTTAACCAGCATCCCCAGGGCCTTTTCTGCTGAGTAGCTTTCCAGACATTCTGCCCCCAGCCTGTTGCATTGCATGGGGCTGTTGTGACCAAAGTGTAGGACCTAGCACTTGGTGACATTGAACCTTATACAGCTGGCCTCGGCCTATGGATCCAGCATGCCTTTGCAGAGCCTTCCTACCCTCCAGCAGATCAACACCCACTCAACTTGGTGTCATGCACACATTTATTGAGTGGTGCACTTGATGTCCTTGTCCAGATCACTGATAAAAATATTAAACAGAACTGGCCCAAATACTGAGCCCAAAACATGAAACTATTTTGTGTTCATTAAAAGAAAATTAATTATTCAATTATAAAATCTATTACATCCTTGCTTTCTTTAAGATATTGCCCATGCAAAGACAATATAAGGAAGATAAAAAATTAGCAAAATGAATTTTTGAAACATAAAATAATTTTTAATTACACATAATCTTGATGAATTCACATTCTTCTATCACATTACCCTGATTAGGGGAATGCTTTTCTTGTTCATGATTGAAGCAATGAGAGTTAAAAGTTATTATACGCGAATATTGGAATTAATAAAATACCAATCCTCTATCATTTACAATTTTTGTGTAATGACTAATCATTTATACCAAGTGAGATTTTGCAGCTTTCCATTATTGTTTGAGGCTTTACTGGTATCACATGATGATAAGCCAGTGCCCTTATTAAATATGAGGAGCTTAGATTTTTTAGAACATATATTATGATGGTTGTGAGTGTCATAGTTCATTTAATATTGTTTCTCAGATGTATTTTTAAACTGCAAAAGTGTCAATATTATTGACAAAAATTATAAATTACATTGAAGCAGGGAAAATACTTTCAGATATCAGTAGCTCAATCCTTAAAACGGGACATCACAAAAATAAAATTTGTATAATGGAAAGAGGTTTGCTTCAGAAATGGGACAATTCTTTGAAATTAATTGGAGAGAATTATCTTTAAAATATTTATTTTATACTATATTTTAGGAATTGTCACGATTCAAGAGTTTATTAAGCTGTGTTTTATATTGAGAAGTGTGCAAGTTATCCAGGACTTAGTGGTTTGCTATTACTGTTTCGTGCAGGCTTAACTGATGGTTTACAAGGGGATTAATGAAATGGAGAACAGCTTTATGAAAGTATTCCCCTACCAATTCTCACAAGGCTGTGCATACTTTAATTTATAGAGCTCCAGTTAATATTTGTACTGTGGGAAATTAATTTATGTTAAAAAATGCCACAGTTAACTGTACTCTTCTGCAACTATGAATCTCTGGGCAGAGGGGAACCTCTCTATTTTCTAATGAAGCAAAAATGTTAACATTTTGTATAGTTCTGACATGGGATTATAGATACTATATGTTTTTTCTCTTATACCATGGCTTTTTTATAGATTCTTGACTGAGAACAGAGTAATAAACCCTCATGTCTTCAGCTACATATTATAACTTTGACATTAACTCAGGTGAACACGCTATCGTCTTTATATTAAAACCTTTAATTTTGCTTTCCTGGTTTCCATTATACAGTGGCAGACTGGGGCTGTATAGACTGTGGCTATATAAACTGAAGACTTTGGCTTAACACAAAAGAGATTAGTGCTAGGTAACAACCCTGTAGTCAAGTTAGTAGCAATGAGCAGCACTGCTGTGATGCCTTAGACTTTAGTAGCAACTATCTGTCACACCTGCACTTTAGAGGGCGCCTAGAAGAGCATCTCATTTTACTCCTTTCAAGCCTTGCTATCTGTAAAAGAAAGCTGAGTAGGGACTAACTTACAGTTCTAAGTAAGCTTTTAAAGCAAGTAGAAGAGAACCATGAGTGTTCAGTTATACACAGCTGTGAAAGAAGGGCGAAAAGTACTTCCTAAGTCTAGCCATTGACATGAAAGCTTTCTACTTGAAGATTAAAAAGCTCCATGAGGAGGACTTACTTCTTTTTACTTTTACTCTGATTAAGCTTTCCAAAATGTTTTGTTAAAGTTATTTAGTGCTGCAGGTAGGAACTACAGAAAGCCACAGGTAGCAAAAATCCTCTAAACATGACACCCCCTGGCCCCCAATCCCCTTAAACAACACCCTATTCATCCAGAAGGGTCTGTGAACACTGAAGATGTATCAGCCATGTTACTGTGCTACACAAGTCATTCTGATGACACCCGAGTGAAACAATTCACTGGTTTTAGTAACTCGGTGATTATGAAGCATGATTCCAAGAAATGTCATACCTTTGAATTCTGTCAAAGATTGCAGAGTGATTGGATGGGGTACATAATAAGGCTATGAGGCACCTATGGGAAGCTATTCAATAGAGCTGCAATTCACTGTTTGAGAATTACTTTGTTGTAACTAAGTCAATGATTATAAAATTGAAACCATAGAGACCTGATTTATTTATATGCAGAAAGAAGCATGATGGGCTGTTAACTGTATTTTTCTTGTTAATAGTCAAGACATTAATAATAAGACCTGTTGTCTTTAGGGACAATTATGAATGCTTTTATAATCTCTTCACACAGTGATAGGACAAACTGTGTCATCACTTTAGTAAATATTGTGTTAGACACCTAATGTCTTGGGATTTGAAAAAATAATCAGGCTGACTGCATAGCAAAATCAGTATCACTTGGAAAGAGCAGAAAAAACAATGAGAGAGCAGCAATGGCATGTCTCTCTAAAGGCATAGATATGAAGAATGCAAACTTTCTCTGGCTTGGGTAAGAAAAGCTGAAAGATAGATGAGAAGATTATAAAGACATAAAAGAAGAAGCAGCATATGTGAATGAACAGAACACAAAAATATATTGTGGCATTTCTAGTCTCCTCTTTTTATTTTCTTTAATCTAGGGCATTGTTGTAACTCTCAAGGAAAAGAAAAGTTAACAAAAACAAACCCTGTTAACAGGTGAGAGTTCAGGTTATAAATAAAGGCTGTTGAGGTGAAGTATGAGGAAACATATGCTAAAAAGACCTAACTGCTGTTAGAATTCTATCAGAAAAGGTGAATAATAGATACAAGGATTTTGGATAGCTTCCAGTTTTGAAGGAGAATTCTAAATATTTTAATAGCATTTCAAAATAAGGAGGACAACACAGCCCAAGCCTATATATTTTCATTTCTCTTGGCTAAGTATTACAAACTCTCCAGTTAGCAACCTGAGTATCATAAAGTCCTGAAGTCCTCTACCAGAGTTGCCATGGAGTAATCTGTATCAGCATAGATTATGTGGAGTCTCCTATGTTTTGAAGAAAATAATGGCCACATTATTCCTGTTAAGCTAACAATTAGAAAGTATCTAGACAAATATAACCAAATTTGACTCCTATTCCTAGTGCAAGCTTTTACCTTCACTAATGTATACCAAAGCATACATTCCTGGAAAAATCTTACCCATTATTTTTTTTTTTTTTTTCTTTTTTTTTTCTTTTCTGTAAAAAAAAGTGAGAGGAAAAAAACCCCAAGCCACTACATGACTTAGACATATGTTCAGGTTCTAAAAATCTAGACAAAACTGGACAGAAGTTCACAAATATATAGAGGCACTGCTAAATTTTTTCCCAGAACAAACTGAACAGATTATTTAATATCGGTAACGTTTTACAAATAGCTATATATTTTTACATTGAATAAGTAAATTCTTGCCTCTTGAGAAGTACAAGAGAACTCCCCACAGTTCTGCATTTAGCTGAGATCTGTAAGACTTTGCTGAGAATTATTGCTTTAGTGCTCTGTGAATAGTTCACAATTTTTGACTCATTACCAGATTAGAAAATGTATTATGCCTATTTTTTTTTCTTTTGTGTTCCTCAGTCTTGTTTAATTACAGCAGTGATAAATCTAAGTACATAACATTGGCGAGTTTAAAAATATAGAACAACTTTCTGCTAGAATTCACTGGAATTTTGCACCAGGGTCAAAAATCAAGGTCCTAATAGTTACGTTGGATTTGAATTTGTGATAAAATGAACTAGGACAACCATGCTAGCAGTTTCTAAAATCATGCCTTGGCAAAACTAAAATTTTAAAGAAAATAAACAGCTGAATATGAACCTATATAGATACATGTGTGGAAGGAAAAGACAGTTAGTTAAAATCAATTGTGAAAACTCTGACTTAAGATATGGTAACATTTTCAAATTACAGAGCTTTTCTACTTAACTTTGCTGCATTTGCTTAGATAAATAAATACCCATGATATCCCCCTATCTGTCAATGGTGTTAAATTCTATGAACCACAGTAAATATCAGTATGAATAAACAGTTAGTAAATGCCATAACTAAAAAATCTATCCAACAACTAAAAAGAAAGAGACAGATATACCATAATAATTTCTTTTTTTCACTATCATAAGTAGCTTTGTTTTTCCTGTACAATAAATTTGTGTGGTACAGTCAAAGGATATCTGCTGACTTTTGGCATAATTTTGTGTACATTTCTGGTAGTTCTGTCTCTTTAACATGCATGACATTCTAGAAAGTTGATTTTGAAGGTGTTATGCCTAGATTAAAAGCTGGATGTTGTGGATCAAACTGAGATTCCTGTAAAAGTGATAGATTTATAGTGTACAGCTGCATTACTTGAGAACTTCCAAAGTTTATGATAGCATATTATAAATATGCATGCTACTTTGCATGGAAATTGTATTTGCAGTATACCACCATTGGAGTTGTCTCATTAAACTGTTTTGCTAAAAGGCAGATTATAAATTTGAAACCCATAGATTCCCTCAGACTCCAGTTCAACAAGGACACATCATTGATATTTGTAGGACTGTTCATGTTTATATTTAGATATGATCTGTGAAACTGCTCATGCTTGCCCTTAGATGCATCCTAAGTACATGGCCAAGTAAGAAGCACAAAGGACAAACAATGCACTTTAAACTGTGAATGATACAGTGGAAGGACTCACACTGGCTGTTACTTTTAGAATAAGGCTTCATCAACTTATATGGACAAGAGGGATCATAGTGTGAAAATGCATTGTTATAAAGCCTTGGGTTTTTTTGTTTTTTGTTTGTTTTTTTTTACTAATGAAGTTCAGGCAAACCATCTGTTATCTTGGCTGAAATACAAACCACATGTTCTCATATCTTAATGATAAAGGAAATTTGAGAGACTTAAATATTCTTTTCATTTCAGGGTGAGTTACAATATCCCTGTTTTGTCAGTGATTATTAGTTTATATGCTTACTGTAACATTACATTGCCCTTAGGAAATATAACAATGCAGTCATTAAATCACTGCAATATGGGCAACTCAGTCTTATGGAGGTTATACATTGCATAAGCATTATGATTTTCAACATTGGTGATTTCCTTGGGCATTTTTTTTTTTGATTCTTCATATTTGATTGATATGATGCTGTGAATTGAGTTGTCAGTGAGATTGCTGATGCAGTCCTGTAGGTCTACTTCTTCATTTTACCATGCAAACAATAACAACAGAAAACAATGTGGTGGTAAAGGGGGAAACAAGAAACCACATCCATTTTTAAGTGACAAAATATCAGAGGAGGAATTGTAACATTAATGTTTTACCCTTTTACAATGGACATGGATAAAACATACAGTACAGAAAAATATTAATTGTATTTTTCAGGAGTCACAAACATCTTTCAAGACACTTTATTGTATAGTAAGATCAGCTGATACTTTTAAAAGTTATGTGGTGTACCTGCAATATAAAAAAACAGTGATTTACATCTAAACAGATATGTATGCATTGGTTAGTTAGGCTACAGTACCCTACGGTACCCGAATAAAAATACTTAAAGCTTCTTCTCCATCATGGATGAACATTTCTTAATTGTCTTTAGTGTATGAGGAAGCAATTTTAATAGGCAAAGTTTAAAAAACTAAGACTTGAAATGGCAGCATTAGTGGAACCACTGGGTATGAGAAATACATATAGTGAGAATGAACTTAATTCTACTATCTCATATGACCATAACAGTAACAGTTTACATTTATGTGATACATTTAGTATAAATATCAATGTAGGTTAAACTATTGCTGGTACATTTATTCACAGTTGTTCAAACTAGTGAAAGCTATTCTCTTCCCTCACAAGAGACCACACCAAATACATACTACTAATGTGATCCTACAGTGCACCTTCAGTCATTAAAACATATTTAACATTTATTTAGTCATCTTTTTGTTCCTGACATAAGCTTAAATTCTGTATTAGAACTTGTCCACTTTCTTTGCAGTCCTGGCAATGCTCAGAGTAAATGAGAAGAAAATAGGGTATATTTTTGACATCTTCGGTCTATTCATAATTGATGATATCCTGATTAGAGTTCCATGAAGCAGATATACATGTAGTCTACTTTTCCCAAATAGTAGTGGAATTCTGAAGGATCATTACAATTGTAGTATCTCTTTTAACAGCAATCAAATTTTTCACCAACTTTCTTTTCAGCATTTGCATCTTACAGCTCTATTCCAAGTAAGTTTGATGTATAATCTACTTTATCCTTGATCAAATATTTAAAAGGGTTATGAAAAATGCATTAGTGGTATAGTCTTCCTTAAATCAAAAAGATAAGTCAATAATCATCATAAGCCACTGACATCAGAGAATAACAGCTTCCAGGCTCTAGGCTGAAGTGTCCCATCAATAATATTGAAAGTTTCTTTATTTATTAATTTCTGAAATCAGTCTGAAAGATACACCTGTACTGTTTTCCTTGATGCTCATTGCTGTGGTGTCATTATTCTGATATCTGAGACGTAAAAGAAAGCTCTAGTGGGTAGTTCCAACTTTCCAAAAGGGGTTACTTACATCATGTAATGATAAAATTGTATTTGGAAGTAGTTACTATACATACAAATCAGGCAATTTCACAATGTTCCTACCTCAGCTCAAATGTTATCATCTAACAAAGCACAGTGAAAGTGCTTTCCTTAAGCAATATTTGTTTTTTTGCAGCATTGCTGTTATCAATGTCCTGCTGTCTCAGATTTCTGATGAAGTGCAGTTTTAAGAAAATCTACCAAGTTGAAAAATGATGTGTCAATATCATCCATGCTCTGAATTTAAGGGGATTAACTTTGAAAAGTCTAAACCATAGCAAAACACATAGCAATTTAGAATCCAGAAATGTGGTCTAATCAGAGCAACTGAAGTATTAGACATAGTGGCAGAAAGCTTTTGGAGCTTTTTCATAGATTTTCACAGATTGTATTAGTCATATAGTAATCTCTAAATGGCAAGCAAACGTGGTATCGTGCCAGACTGATCATTTAGACCACTCATGCATGGAATTACTATCAAAATCAAAGGTAATCTTCCTGAATTGATTTACTAATGAATTCTGTGGTTGAGTCATTACTGGTTATGAATCAATAGATCTTTTTCTGAAAAGTGTATCTGATGAAGAAACACAATGAAGGTCTTGGTGTTTACCACTTTTGTCACAAAGAACTCTATGAATATTTAGCAGGTGTGAGAGTATTTCAAACAGAAAAAGAGAAGTCAGTCTGCCGTTCTTTTTAGCAGTAACTTGAGTAATGCTTATTTAAATCTCTCTGTGCAAGTTGTTCCAGTTATTTCAGTGTACAGTTTTCAATACAATTTATCACATACTTAATATATATTCCAGAGACAAATTCAAGTAGGTTTTAACCACATTACTTAACCACTAGGTGTCCAGTCCCTGAGTGAATTCTGCCATCATCCTGGGGACTTGGCAGTGAGGGCTCAGGGTCAGCTGTAATAGAGCAGCTATCTGGTCTTGATGCTGTTTGATACAGGG
Organism: Poliocrania exsul; assembly: GCA_035041345.1. NCBI lineage: Eukaryota > Metazoa > Chordata > Aves > Passeriformes > Thamnophilidae > Poliocrania > Poliocrania exsul. Next base: position 69,864,359 of record JAWWLZ010000082.1, read on the forward strand.
CTGTTAGAGGAGCCAGGGAGGGGAACTGGCCCCCTTTCATTCAGGAGCTGCATTTATCCTGACTCACTCAGCTCTGGTCCCTGCCTGAGTGACATTGCATTAATGCCTCTGCATGCCATCTGTGTACCTATGGACCAGGACACTGACCTGCAGCATTCTAGCTTGACTTCAGATCTGCATCATCACTGTGAATTTGCCTGGTGATGCCCAGCCAGATAGCTGAACCTGGATACTGCTCTAATCCTCTCATCTGAGTGCTTTTCAGATCTGCTCTTGTCAGTGAGATCACTGCCCTGCCTGCCTTCCTGTCACCCTTGGTTCCTAGTTTGCCTTCCATTACAGATCAGAAAGCTGTCAGTCTTCCCTGATGTTAAACCCAGGATCCTAATAATTTAAGATCTTGAACAGAGAACAGTCCTAGAATTGCATATTTATGTGTATGCACAGTATTAAACACTTTCTCTGAAGAAGTATCCTTTGCCTCTTCCCAGATTACAGACACGTAAAACACATGGCATGGAAGATTAAGCCTTGGACTATTATAAGTATTACATGTATGAATACATGCAAAATACATAGATTATGAGAGAGAAATTTATAATCAATACAGAAGGCTTCAGTGTTTAAGTGGAGACCTTGCATATGAAGGAAGGTTAAGCAGAGAAGGATAGATTTTTCAATGTCCACTGCAGAGGTAGGAATAAAATCCAGATTTCATGAGGGTCAGTCAAAGTCTGTGATCACCATAGCCTCCATTCCTGCCCATGATCTGCTTCTTGCTCCATTATATAGGCAGAATAATACCTTCTCAGGGTGGGAAAAAGTAGCTGAAATTCTGAAGAACAAAAGACAAGTAAAGAAAAGCAGTGTATTTCAACTAACATGACTCCACTGAAATTAAACCAGCTGGAGGTAAGAAAAACCATGCTGAAGACAGGGATGACACAGTGATTGATAACCTTATTTGAGAGACAGATAAGATCAGTCTGACAGTTTTGGCACAAATTGTATTTCCTGCTGTTCAGGCAACTTAATTTCATTTATGTTCATTTATGCCAGCTGGGTGTATCTTATTCTTCTCTTCCATATGCTGTAGTTTCACATTTTTTCCTACATAACATCTCTACCTTTAGTAAAAAAATGTAACTAAAAGACAGTTATTCACTTAATACATCTAGCTGACATTACTTTAGTTTTCCCTTTTGTGTGCTCAGTAAAAAAAGGAAAGCTTTATATGCTCTTTATTATGGTTCTACCTGGAGATACGTGATTCAGACCACAGGTCAGTGTCAGTTTATTGACACTAGCCTGTGAAATATTTCCTGTCCTGTTATCTGCCTTCCTCTAGCTGTCAAGGTCTGCATTCCCTGTGACTCTGAAGTTATATATCAGCTCGCAGTGGGACTGCTGCCCCCCATGTGCTGTACAGTAATGTATCAAGTATTCCATCATTAAGATAAATTATGTCCTTTTGTGAACGTTTGAGTCTATATTTTTCAGTAGAAAAAAGCAGTTGTGCTTGAACTAGTATTTAGGATGGCACTTAAATGTCAGAAATAAATTGATGACTTGGTACATTTTTTGCAAGGGATTTAAGAGGATTCAGCTTCATCTTTTGTTTAAAATGGTATTTATGTCATAATACTGACACAGAAATACTGACAGGAAAAGAAATCAGAAAAATATTAGAGAAGGCAACAATTTTTTTTTTTTTAATAGCCCAAGTTTTAACTATAAAGTTACAACATGCTGGTAAATCTGCAAACTTTTAGCAAATCTGCTATGTTTTGCTAAATGTCACTGTTCCTAAATCTGAGCCACAGAATAAAAGTGCTGAAAGTATTTTACAGTGGCAATGGTATGAAAAAAAGGCATGAAAGAAAATTCATGCTGTCACCTATTTTTTGAACATGCAGATTTTTACATACAATATGTTACACTCTGAATATGTTAATGTAATGAGATTAGGGGTCTCTGAGTAGAAGGACTAGAAAGAGCCTTACAGGTTACATTTCTACGATATACTGAGTGTATGAAATACGAACAACTGATTTTGAAAGAAATTTCCAAATCCAAAGTCATATCTTCACTTCTTTCTAAAGTGGCCACAAAAATGGGCAGGAGAGGTCTAGTCACTTACACTTGCCACTGTCCATGGATATTTTGACAAAGGAGGAAAGGGAAGCAGCAAATGAGAGAAATTAATTGTTTAAGTCCTTTTATTTCTCTTTACTCCTTAGGCCAGCAGCATGGCTTGCTAAGTCATTAGTATCTCCAATAATGGAAAGACTAAAGGAATAAGTGTGATTAAATGAACAGGATCTCTAATCCACAAGTGACTACACATGATCAGGACTTGCATATAACTGTATTCCTGTCATAGCTGCTATGTGCCTTCATTGCTTTCACCTACAGACAGAGCAGACTCTAGAAGCAGACAAGCTTCTGCTGAAGTTTTGGTACAAACATAAACTTAGAGCAACTTCAAAGTTAAAAATTCTCACTACAGAACATTATAGGGTTATTGGAAAAATGCATTATGGAAGTAATACAAAAAAAAGCCCTGCTCCTTTCTCAGAGAACAATAAATAACACATGATTCAATAGGCTAGTCCTTTATTATATTATGAATCTGTGAGACATATTAGTTTTCCAGCACACATTAAAGTCTCTGTGGGATGTTTGTATTATGAAAGTCTGTCTGAAAAACATTTAAGTTGCAAAGTCCCAGTGTCAGCTTTGATGGTTGTCTCTAGATGTTCTAAAATACATTTTTTTTTCACACCTTAACCCCACTTTCACAAATTTTCTTTAAAGCTCCTAATATTTTACCTCCTTCTTTTCAGATGAATTCTTTGCCCCGTCCTTGTTAAATTTATTTTTTAACTGAAGAAATAAGTTGAGATTTTTGTCAGAGTAGAAGCACTCACTGAAGATTTCAACAGTTATGTATTTTTATATCTCTATAATAAAATAGTGTTTATGCACTTTGTATTCCAAGACTTCTGATTAATTCTATCAGACACATTATAGACACAGTAACATTTAAAAAACCTACTTATCTACTTGAGAGTTGAAATGAGTAAACACTTAGGTCAAGAACTGATCCTTGTCAGACTCCTCAGAGAAGGAGGAGTTTCCACTTCTGTGCACATTTCAATTCATTGTTCCAAATTAAGTTACATGAAAGGTGAATTTTCATTTCCATGAAAGTTTTCTACTGACATGTGGTAAGGTAATAGACATGTAAGTGGGCTTATTGATGGGATCCTCTTACACTGCAAGAAACACTAAGAAGCAGCATCAGGATCTATTTGATGATGCATCTAAATGATAATTTTGGAAACATAGTCCATGTTTGAATTAAAACCAAAACCTATTTCTAGAAAAACTAGATTTGTGTACTGAGCAATATATTATGTACTATTGTAGTTTCCTTTTCCAAAGTAATGGTCATACATTGACAAGTATCACTGTCCAAGAACAATTTTGCAGCTGTTTTTATGAAAGATATCATCTACTATGAAAAAAATGTGTAAAAGCAGAACTTTGGAAATTCCTTTTATTACATAAAAAATTTGCTAGAGGGCTGAAACAAAATGCTATAGGATTTTTTCCATAATCTGCCAGCTGCCACATTAAATAAAATGTGGCAGAGGTTCTATGAAATACTGTCAGAAAGGAAAACTTAATTGGGTATTAAAAACTCAAGCAAATATTACGTCTGTCATGTTGAACAGCCTCAAAGATTGGTGACTACTACTTATACAACCAAAAGAAAATTGAATAAAAGAATTGGAAAAATAGTTGTTTTCTCATATGGTAACTTGGTCTTGATGAAACTAAAGGGCATTACAAGTTTTTTACAGTCTTCAAAGTGGAAATGATGCAAAGAAGGGAAAATACTTTCTATTTTGAAGCAAAATAAAAGACAAAAGATCTAAAATTACTGTAAAGTTATACACCCAAAAGATTGTGAAGGCAGCTGAATACTAAACTGTGACAGACAAAGAAGAAGAAAACAAAAGTTGTTATCAAACACATTTAAGTGTGTTGTTCAAAAAGAGGATGGAGACATCACTACTATGTCACTGTGCAATCTTTTTGTCTTGTCACCTCAGCTTCTTATAAATGGAGTTGGCAGGTGGTAGGTAGAGACATTTAAATATTTTCCCCCTTCCATCCAATGCTTCGCAATTTGCCATGGAAGAAAAATCATAAAATATGACTTTTACTTAAGCTAAACTTAAATCTGTCTACTTATAAATCTCCAAACGCAGGTAAACTGTGTCCACATGTACAGAAATAATATCATTTTTCTCACACTGGTAAATCCTATATAAAGTGACTCTGGACAATTATTAAAAGCAATTTTAGGGCTAAATGACGGGAAGGTTATATTATTCACCAAATAATTATCTGTTTCTATGAAGTTCTATACAAATTTATGAAGGACTTGAGGTACCATAGGCTATTTACAAGAGACTATTTACGAGGGCATGTAGTGATAGGACAAGGGAGAATGGCTTTAAACTAACAGAGGGTAGGTTTATATTAGATATTAGGAAGAAATTCCTTATTGTGAGGGTGGTGAGGCACTGGAACAGGTTGGCAAGAGAAGTTGTGGGTGTCCCATCTCTGAAGTGCAGAAGGTCAAGCTGGATGGAGCTCTGAGCAACATGGTCTAGTGAGAGATGCCCTTGCCCATGGCAGCGGAATTGGAACTAGATGATATTTAAGGTCCATTCCAACCTTCTATGATTCTGTGATTCTATGATTCTCTTAAAAGGGTGTTCTTTCATTGCAATTTGTGGGCCAATAAGAAAAATATAAAATGTTTTAAATTATACAGTTTGCACATTTTCTGTAGAAAACTTACAAGAAATGATAGGGAATAGCCAATAGATAAACAAAACTAAAGAACACCACATGTCAAATGTGTCTTGCTAACAAGTAAATAGTTGTCTAGGTCTGTTTATACTTTTCTGTGTGATGTGTATTCAGTCCTAGAAACTTACAAGCAGCTTTCTGTGAACAAGCAAATAACCTTAGAGAAAGAATTTGTCCTTTTGAACATTAAACTAAATCCAGCTTTGGTATGAGGATTGGAAGCTACATTCATAGAAGTAAATTAAATGTTCCTGAGACCACTCATTAGCACTGAGGACAATTTTTATAAGACACTACGCACACATACCGTCAGCATGGAAAACAGATGGCTAAATGCAAGTTATCTGCTAAGGACAGTCACTTTGCCAGGCTGACTCCAGAGTGATGCTGGTTTGGGAGACTGTTAGCTAGTTGGGCTGTAGCACAGTTTTAGTAGCTTCCCAATTCACACAGTGAAGTTCCAGCATTGGGATCTGTTATTTTCTAGTTCAGGCAGGTGCAGAATTCCACTCCCCACCAGTACTCGTCTTCTGCCTATCATTAAGGGAAAGAGAAAACATTTTTTCACTTATTCTTACAATGGAACTGATACAGTGTCTTGCACAGGCGTGTTGCTAATGATGCCATTCCCTTGAATGGAAATTTACCCCTCAACAAGTAAAATTTACAGCAGAATCTAGCAGATTTTTTTTCAAATGACCCAAGTTATTATAAGACTTCCTAAAACTTCAGTGCTAATCCTAAGATTACTGAACACTTCTATAGGGTCTGATTTATCAGAGCACTTAAGCAGGAACCTAAACTCCAGTGAGAGTACTCCTATTAATTTTAAAAGTATCTTTTTGGAGAAGGGTCTGGAAGGCATATGCTTAGATGAACAGAGGCTTGCAGTGGGATTCTTAATTTAAACTTTCATTTGCAGGCAAAAATAATAATTTTAGCAAGCCTTAACATGTGTTTTCCTATTAAGTAATAAATTATGCAGTATATGTCTTGCTTCTGTTAGACAGAAAGTAATGGAATAAATAACTTATATCTTTTTTAAGTTCTGAGCATTCCTGAAGCATAAACTGCCAAGTTATAATAATTGTTTTACCCCCTTTGAAGTCATTGATAAAATATTTTTGCAAGATTTGAAAGAGGAAAAATATAAGGTGTGAATTTTTCAGCAGAGAAGACATTAATTTTCTCTTGGTACAATAATTGTAAAAATACAATTCTATTTCATCTTTAACACGAGATAGAGAAGTGGAAAGTGAATTTTCTACCCTAGCAAAGAAATTACTAATAATGAAATTACTGTCTTCCTGCAGTATCAATTTGCTGTTTATTAATGCTAACACGTGGTTTCAGACTTACATGATGTACAATACCAGAAGGGAGCTAATATGATTGTAATTTGAATTTTTGCCTAAACTCATCATATTACATTACATGAAATGCAGGTGAAAATGCAGGCAGGTGACATGACACAAATAACAGCATCATCTACCCAAATCTTTTTGCTTTGAAAAATTCATTCATTCATACCTGATACCTAAAAGAATGATCTGCATTTTGGCCTGTGAAGAATCTCTTTCTCTCCTGCCTTCCTCCAGAGTGTTCCAAAAGTATTGTGTTTCTCCTGCTAGATGTAGAAAGATTTGTGAGGGATGAAGACACCATGTAAAGGCATCATACTTCCTTTTTCTAGGCCCTCTAGTTTTAAGGGGAACAAAGAGACTGTGGTAGGCCTTTTGAGGTAAAATTACAAGAAAGCTGAAGTTCTCCAATACATATCTTAGAAAATTGCATGTACCATGGGTTTTCCATCAGGGTCCATCAGTTGTCCATTCTAAATTTTGACTCTATGGACAAGGAAAGGCCAGTGGGACATGGAAGAAGTGTGTCAATGGAACCAGCTCCACTCTTCTACATTCTCTCTACATTCCCAGATGACAGCTGAAAGTATATATTAATACCAATATTCATTGGTAACTCTTGTCTAAGGCAGAGTCCAGTATGATCTGGGCTCTGCTAGGCCCAGTGTGATCCCATGAGGCCAGGGAAGATCTGAATAGTAAAAATAAGTTCTTGGCTTCTGTGATGAGAAAAAGACATGTAGATTAGTGGATACAAGAGGACAAACATCGTGTATAAGAAGTATTTAGAAACTTGTATTCTGTCAATAGAAGTAAAAAAAAATTCAATTTTATTATTGTTCTTTTCAAATTAGTCTTTCAAAATACCTTTAAAATATTTTTTCACGGTATTTTAGTATTCATATATAATTCATCAGCTACATCAAATTCTTTTTGTTTCATGGCTCTTTCTTTACTTTTCTGAGCCCAAACCATCAGATAGCAGAAAACTGCATCAAAGATGCTTCAATACTGGCTTCAATACTGCAAGCTACCTATTTTTCAGCAGCATTTATAGAGTTCTGAAATCAAATAAGCTGATGTTTCCCTGAAACATTTCTCAGAAAGAACTTGCTGTTTATAATGGAAAATCAATCTCTGCATGTCCTCTGCAGTGCATTTTAGACTTTTCAAAAAAAATTCTTTAGCAGAAGAAATTTAACTACTTTGTGGAATGATATTCTGATACCTTATACATAGAATTATACAAGGAGAGCATAGAAATGGTTTTGGAAATCATGTTAACACTGTAATCATACATGAATGTAAAAAAAAGAGGCCAATTTAATTTTAATCACATCCCTTCTTGATGTGAAAACAGCACAAGTTACAACTTTTATGAACAGAAGTATCCACACTAAGCTCTTGAAAAAAGGAGGTATGTACAGTTGTGAACCTCCTTACAAAACTGAAGACAGAAGAATCCTGTCTGTCTTGTAACATACAAAACTGTTAGGACTGGAGAAGATAGAACTTGTAAGGAGTCAGGTTTGTTCATTTGTGGAAGACCTCTTACTACATATGTATCATGATTTTAACCATTTCTGTGCTATGTAATCCAAATTACTTCTCTTTTAGTAGTGACAAGCTAGGTTATTTATTATCTTTATTCTGACAGCAAAAACAGATTGGCTAACTTCATCTCATTTCATATTTTATGTGAAATATGCATTTCACATTTACATTTTATGCTGCATTGCCAATACATTTCACACTTTGGATGAAATGAGCTATAAAGTCCTATGGAAACTCAGATTTTTTTTACAAAAATACATATTCTCTTCCCCCCCTCCCCCCCACCACCATAAGTTCTACTGAAGCAATGAAAAATCATATTAGTACTAAGCCCTTGAGATGTCACCATTTTTGTTTACAATTCTACTTTCATCCAGAACTAGACTTTTTTTCTTTTATTATTACAATACTAATATATTTTTACTTTACTTTTATAAATCTATTTAGAGTAATGCACTGACTGCAGTTGCTGAAGCTGCTGCACTGTCTGTCTCTGAAGCAGAAAGCTAGTAACACTAAAATGTTCCAACTTCTACAATCTGTCAAGTTCTTTAATAGCACGTATATTAAATATTTTGAGCTATTTCACTAAGCTGTTATGAAAAAAAAATCCCAAGCCCTGGCATTGTGCAGCTATTGTGCAAGAAAACGGAGCAGTTCTGGTCAGGAAAGCAGAGAAAGGCTGCACCATTAATCTAACACCTCAAAAACATGAAATTGTTTCGATTAACAGAACAGATGCAAAGTAAATGTACAAAACATAGATGAAAACTTGGACAATATTCAAAGATACTACCTATTTTAAAATAAACCTGTTTCACTAAATCAGCTCCAGCCTTTAACAATACTCATGTAAGGGAAACCTATTTCAGAAAGCATCAGCTTGTCAGTAAATGTATACAGATGGTCCCTCTATTTAGCATCAGTTCTTTCACTGACTTCCTAAACAGCCTGAGGAAACTGCATTTACCAAGATCTCCTTAGATAGCTTTAGCAAGCAGAGTGCTACCCATCAGTATCAGAATCACAGTCCTCTCTTTCATATCATATTTTGAGCACATCCAGTAATCTGACCTGTCACAGGCTCCAGCCAAGTGGAAATGACAGTGAATGACAGTAACAGACCAAATAAGATGGCTGCCAGGAGTGCAGAGAGACCCAGGGACCTCAATCAACTGAACCACAAATCCATTAAATGATTTAATTTTGTGTATCCAACTGTGGGGCAATGTTTACAGCAGGAGAGTGAAATATATGCATTAAAAAAAAAGCATGTATAGGAACAAACAGTTTGAGAAATAAAAGTACTCTGAGGAAAGTTAATCTTATATACTCGATTGTTCCATTTTTTTTAGAAGATGCTACAAGCTTTACATGCACATAGAATAAATTGTTCTGTAATACGACCTTACATTTTAGAAAATGATTCACTAATTAAATCAGTTTTGACTGGTAATTCATAAAGGTAAAAAGACGCCATGTTTTATGAAAACAGGCTAGTCAACTTGATTTTTGTTTGATGTCTTTTTGCTATCACTTTCATTTTCTGGCTGGCACTGCAGTGTCTGAAATGCAGAAAGAATGGATTTTAACTTGAATCAAAGCTACAGTTTTATTCATGTATACTTATTTGTTCCAGGCTGAGCCTTGCATCTTAAATGAAAATTCAAAAACAGAACTGGTGTAAAAAATATGGCACATTATTCCATATATTCTTTTAGGTATGTAGAACTTTAATTTTCTTTTCATCCTATCTGTTAAAGGCTAGTTTGGCTCATTTTATACTAATAATTTCAAATGCAGTTAAATGTAGTTTAAAAAACATTAAGTCCCAGGATATGCCTACTCTGTGCTTTCTGAGCATCTCATAAGGAGGTGAGGTGAAGATCTGCTACCTCCCCCTTTGCCCTGTCAATAGTACAGTTTTGCTATGTGATGAATTTGGGCATTAACCCATGGCAGACTAAGGTGCTAAGCATCAATTATGATTAGGTACTACCCACTCAACCACATAATCTGCTTGTAGCTGAGGAAAGGAAAAAAAAACCAAACAACAAAAAACCGCCACAAAACCATAAGGCATACATAAGAAAAGGTGTTTTCCTCTTTTGGCTGGGTTTTTGATTGTTGGTTTGGTTTTCTGTGTTTTTGGGGTTTTTTTTTGTTGTTTGTTTTTTTTTTTTTTTGTTCAAGGCCGGTCATATTTTTCTCCTTTCTGGTTTTGCAAAGCATTA
>JAWWLZ010000082.1:69896349-69962842 GCA_035041345.1 Poliocrania exsul
CCCCCCCCCCCCCCCCCCCCCCCCCCCCCCCCCCCCCCCCCCCCCCCCCCCCCCAAGGACCTCCTGAATAAAAAATAGGCAAGGTTTAGTGCAACTGAAATCAATATTATATTCAAAATCAAGATAAGATGAATTATAAAGTTGTCTACACAGCACATGAAAAATATTTGAACATAAAATATATAAAATTTCCAGATATAAATAAATAGATATGATGAACGAAATATAGAGGAAATACTAAATGGAGCTTGATCTTGTTTTTCTTTGGAGGGTATGTTCAAACTGTTCACACAGAGAAAACTATTAGAAGCATTGTATTGATGTACGATAATTGATGGATAAATAGATCTAACAATTTTTGCCCTTTGAGAAGGCAATAAAATAGTAATTCAGCTTCTTGAGCAAAATGCAGTAAAATGTCATTTGCAGTGGAAAAATGTTATTTTAATGAAATATTCATCTAATCATTTTTCTGGTGCAGATTTTGGCCCCAAACCCAGACTGTTTAATTATCAGAATAGTTTAATGAATATGTAACATCCTCTCTATGCATCCTTTCTACTGTCTATAAAGGGGCAACTAGGCTGACCCTTTCCATCTATATTGTACATGTGGGAAGATAGGTGAGAACAATTTTACTTTTTACATCTTAATTCATACAATTAAAAGCAATGCTGTGTTACGTAGCAAAGAAAATAGGCATCATGTATAGACTAAATGCTGGCCACAGCACCTAATGGTTTCTTTTCTATGGGTTAATAAGCAGGCAAGTAAGAAGAAAATGATGGTTCAAGAAAATGCTACTGGAATATACTTTGCTCAGTCCCTGCAGCCACAATACTTGGGACAATTCAAAAGGAACAATTCAGTTTAAGGAATTGAGTTTGCATTTTGTCTTCTGATGACTACTGGAGGAGCCTTTGTTTGGCAGAATGACAGAGCAGCACCAGTAGTTATTGTGTTTCTGTGAATGTTTATGGACACAATTAGTTTTTTCTATATTAGAACCAAGATGAAAGATATTGATAACTATGTTTTTGCTGTCATCATAGTAGGATCAATAAGTGTTTTACTATATTATTGAAGTTTGCCTCCAAATTCTGTGTCTTGGCCCTGAGGGTACCACCAGCCCAGTGCCTGCAGCAGCCCCTACCCCAGTGACACCACAGCAAGGACAATCTCCAGCTCCCCTCAGTCCTGCCCAGGCAGGCCTTTGGCCACCCAAGCTGGGCTGTCCTGCAAGCCCATGTCCTGGCCTCAGTCTGTCCCAGTCTCCAGGAAGGTGCTCGATGCCAGGGGCTGAGGCTACTCCAGTGTCCTTTGACTGCCGTGACCTTGACTGGGGTGCTGGGACAGGCCCTGACTGCTGGGTCCTGCCAGCACCCACATGGGTAAACCGTGAAGCTCACAGCCCAGGGAGCACTTGCCTACACGTTACCAGGGATATAGAATATAGACAGGATTTCAGTGTCTAACCACATGCAGATCAATTTGCCTTCATTTTTACCTCCACAGAATCTCAGCATTTCTGTGCTCTCATTTCAGTAATTCTTCTCATCAGATATACATTTTATTTTCACTCCTCACCCCACCTAAATCTTGTTCAAACCAACTATACTGTGCACCTAAAGCTTTTAAAAGCAAATGACAAAGAAATGACAACAAATGTCTTCTTGTCAAATGAGATTCTCAACATCACATGTTAAGTCTATCTTAAGGCAATGCATCTAATTGCTGAGCAGTCAGGAAAGTATTATTTAAGAATTGTCCTAAGTAATTTAATTAGGCTACTCTAGTTTGTTTAAATACACATTAATCATTCATGGTGACATCAAATTTGCAAACACCTTAGGGAAAAATTCTGCAGTAAATCATTTGTAAATGTAATAAACGTTTAACCTGTAAAATAATAGATGAGGTAGAATACTTCAAAGCAGTTCAATTGTACTTCCCCCCCCCCAATTAAAAAAAAGTGAATTAGAGCTGGTTAATAATTTAATTGTATCATTCATGCACAAAGCCTACTATGTTGTATTTTTTTTTTTTTTTTTTTTTGGAAAATGGGCAATTTTAAAATGTTTTAAACTTAAAAAAAGATTTTTTAAATTTTGTGTTTTAAAAGTTCAAATTCTCATGATGTTATATCTGGTAAAATACATGGAACTGCCTTGTTTTCCCACTCCAATTTAAAACTAGAAGTGTGAGAAACTTAATTATGATTAGAATAATTATTATTAGTAAAATTATCTTCATTGTAAGCTATAATGCAAGGCCATGGCCTGAGACTAAACTTATAGACATGACCAAAATTGTAAGGTATTTTGGCAATACTGCTTCTAATACTTTTGTTGAGACTGACTTAACTTAGCATGCAGTTTTGTCTCAGTGCAAGGCAAGTGGTGTCATTACAAGGTTGCACAGCAAGTCTCTGCCACTCCTGTTGAAACTTGACACAGTAGACTGACTCTTAGAGGAATCAGTAGTAGCTGTGACTGCTGCCTCAGCTGGTGTTCATCATCTTAACTGAATTAGGCACTCTGTGAGCAAAAGTATCAAAGTGCACCAGGCACCGAAAGTACTAGAATGAAGTGGGAAATATATGCTATAGAATGGTTTGGATTGGAATGGACTCTAAATATGATCTAGTTCCCAGTCCCCTGACATGGGCAGGGACACTGTGGGCATTACCGTAGATTTAAACCATTTTTACAGTTTTCATGCATTTGGTTTTCTGCAAACAACCCTATGGAAATCCCTTTTCATATGCAAGTGAGTTCTTCATAATAATACATCTATTTTTTCTAGAAATCAAACACACTGTTTGCAATGTATGTATTGTATCACTTATTTGTGGAAGTGATGCTGTGAAAAAGTGAGCCTGCAAATGACTGTCTGGATCCAAACTGAATAGCTGATGTGGGCTACAATTTCATTTGAATTTTTGTTTATCTGGGGATACTCCACATTTTATGTGACCAGCCCAAACCACATTTTTTTCTTTTTTAGTAAATACCAGGCTGCAAGCAGGATGCAAACATCTAGAAATGACAAGAGCTTTTGAAACTCTGACTGTGACTACAGTAGCAGTAATAGTTTGGACAAGCAAAAGTAGATTTGTAGCCCAAGTGCTGGTGCTGAGAAATTGATGTCCCTGTTGTAGCTGTCTACTATAGAGTGCAAAATCTGACATGCATGCTATACACATTTCAAACACTTCTTTGTTTGAAATTATTTTTTCAAGCTTCAAACTAGTTCTAGATTGGTTCCATTAAGTGGCAATTAAGTGTGGTCCTCAAACACTTTCTGGCTTAAAGCTATTCCTAGAGTGAACCAAAGTCTTGTAACTTTGATTCAGAGAAAGACATGATTTGAACGTCTGTGTTCATGTAGATACCTTTGCAGTGATTGAATTAGGAATACACAATTTGAAATTAGATAAACATCACATGAAGAAAATTTCTTTAAAATTCAGGTAATAAAATCAGAGTTAAACAATAGAACTCACTGATTTTCAGGCATATAGGAGTTTGGTATCTAATTTGCTTTAATTGTTTAGGTTTCCATTACAGGTTACAGGAACAGAGAAAAGTATGGTGAATGAAAAGGTTGGATGTATTATCATTGCTTTAGAATGGGTGAAGTTATCTTCTGGATGTAACAAACTTATTTCATTGACATTATAGAAGTCTGCAGCAATGACAAGATGCCTCATTTAGAGGCAGCACAAAGATAGTGTAAGCCCCAATTCTAGTAGCAACTTGTAAGAAACAGCATGAGCTTTACGTTCTCACTGTTTTTCACTGATTTTATGCTCAGATTTCTATGTATTAAAAAAAAATCTGTTGTTTGCAAATAGTGTTCACAATTTCTGATTTTTGGAAGAAATCATGCCCTTTTGAACTTTGAGGAGAATGGATGAAGACAACCAGAGGTTCAGTAGTCAGCTGATGTGTTAAAAATGGTTGAAAGTCTTACCATAATTTCAGCACTAAACTGAGCTTATGGGTAAAAGACTATTGTTAAACACACAAAGTGTTTTGGTGCTTCAGATGAGATTGAGGGCCGGTTGTGTCAGGTTACATTTAAAGTTAATAAAAAACAATAACTCTTTAAAAATGGTATGGAGAAAGCCTTTATCAAAGGTGACTTCTTGGGGTACAGTTTTCCACTTACAATAATGTAATTTTAATGCAGTAGTTCATTTCCTATTGAGCGAAGTTTCTCATTTCAGATGACTGTTAATGTCATAGAGGGATTGCAATGCTCGATCTCTGTAGGACTCCTCAAACCAGGTTATTATACCCATGCTTACTATTTCAATGATTAATCTTTTCCTCTCCTTCTGACAAAAACTTTATCAAAACTGATGTCAGAATGTTTCAGCTTCAGTGAAACAGCATTTTTTCCTCTGACTGGTTCTATTTATCATGTTCATGTCAATGTTAAATTTATTGATGAAAAATCCAATTTGAACTAGTTTGAAGTTTTCTGAAGAAGCTTGTCCTGAATTTTTAACTTGAGAAAAGCTTTGATAATCCTTCCCATTGGAAAACAAAACCTATTTCAAAGCCTGAGTGACTCCAACACTACTCATGGGACTATCCACTTGTATATCCAGGGGACTCTGTAGTGAGATATTCCCAAAAGTTCTGCAAGATCTACAGCATGAAAAGAACTTGCAAGAAACAAGTTATTTCAAGAGGGTCAGACTGCACGACAAGGGAAGACTAAGAAATATCCTGATTAGGAACTATTCTCTGGATGCATGTTTCATATTTCATTTCAGAATTTTCAAGACTATGCTTATGAAGTTCTTATTGGTAATGATTATACATTACTGTATTTTATGTGTTTACTAAGCATCAGCCCTTTAACCTGGCATAAAGAATTCAGAGCAAGCATAAGAATCCCTTTTATATTAATTTCTAGACTCTGTTGATTTTATTAAAGTCAGTAATAGAACTCCCAGTGTTTCAGCATGATCAAGATCTGAATATTTGACGTTCCAGTGAATTTTGCTACTCTATAGAAATCCAATAAAGGGCTCTGCAAATTTTACGTTAGAAGCCATAGGAAAACTTGTTTGTCCAATTAGAAAGAACAGACAAAAATAGTTCATTTTCATAAATGTAACACAATGTTCATTACTTGATGAAACAACATTTTCACTACCATAATAATGGATTTTATACTATTTTATTGTCCATAAGCCTGATAATTTAAGGGAGAGGGAAGCCATTTTCTTCAGCATTGGTCCCACATGGTTTTGCACTAAAACATATATGTCTCAGATGAGAATTTGATAATAATTGTGACAGACGGACAATAGCTAGTAATAGATTACTATTTCATAGCCAAAGTGCATAAGGGAAATTTCTTTCAACTTTAAGAAAAAAAATCATCCAGGACAGATGGTTTAACTTCAAGAGCAATGAAGGGACAGGGTCATAAGGAATGAATGCTTTATACACTAGTTTCCCTGAGAACAACTCAGCTGCTCAAGAATTGTCCCTAAAAGCTGAGATTAAATAATAAGACTGAGTAGTTGTAGAGCGTGTTTGAGTATGTTCTTTTGCCTTTGTCTGTCTTCCTCTTCCTCCAAAAGAGTAGTAAAAGAAGTTGTGTCTATATCTTTGTTACAATGCCAATACAGATCTGTAGCTGATCCCAAAGCATTGGTTTATGGCGATGTTGATCTAGTTACTTCAAGCAAACTTTGTGTGATGTGTGAAATTTTTTCTTCCTTCTTAATCTTACAGAATATATTTTTGAAAGGCTGTATTAAACAGTTCATCCCTAAGGAAAAAGGTAGACTGCAGAAAAGACCAAAAGTTTTTAATTAGTCTGTTAGCTTTGGGATGTGGTTACTTCTTGTGAGAGCTCAGATCCTCTGAGTCTTTTGAGTTATTGCAATCAAAAAGTAATTTACTACAGTATCACCTGTACTGAAATGTTATTAAATCTTTTTGACAAGGCATCTGAGGGATTTCATAACACTACTGTGGAGGTCAAGACTCTCTCTTTGTCTCCTTATGAATAACCATCTTGCAATGTTTAAGGGTACAGATCCTCTACTTTCCTGGAAGAGACTATAACATGCATGAACTTAGTTGTTATTTCAAGTGCTGCTGTCTTCAGACAACCTTCTCTTTGTCTGTTAATCTTCTGAGATCTTCAGGAGTTCTGTTCTGGCACTGTCCTGCAAGGTAAGAGCACCACAGGCTGTGTGGAGTTAAAATATATTCTTCTACCAAATTTTCCCCCTCCCCAGCAGTGAGGCAAAATATATATATATTTGAAACTGTTAATTTAATCTCTTTGGCTTCTGTTTTATTTGCTTTAGTTCAATTAATTTTCCTTTTAATAGTGAGATCTCTAGCTACACTACTTGCAACTAGCTCACAAAATCCTGCCTTTCTGACCATTAGATTGTATCATTTTGTTTGCTTACAATAGGGGACAATGAATATACAAGAAGTACAGGCAGCATCATGAGCATATCACTACTATATTTTTTATCAGAGATACATTTTACTTCTCATCCTTGTATTCAGCAAGAAATTTACTTAGTAACTATATAATCTCTTTGGGACACAGGGCATCCATACAATCTTGAAATTGTCCCTAGTTTTCTCTGGCATTTCATTCAGTCTGTGCATGAGTTATGCAAGAAACTTTCCTACTAGCACCCTAAAAAGCTGTACAGAATTTCTCCTGCCATCATATATGGCTAGAAATTGCAGAGCTGACCCTAGTATCTTATTTCTGGGGAACCATCTCTTGACTTTAGAGAATCTTTTTCTTTTGTTGTACATCTAGTAAATCAAGAAAAGAAAAACAACAAAGCAATCTTTTCACTGCAAAAAGCCACGCTCCTACAGCTGAGAAAATGCCAATGTTTTGACATTTAAAGTTTTTGCGTGGTTTGTGTTTTTCAGGGGGTTTGTTTGTTTTATTTTTTTCCCCTTCTAATCTATTGCAGGATTTTCATTTTGTTGTTGAAATTGGACACATAGATAATTATAGCTCTTGGTAGCTCATTAACAGCTCTACCTTTAAATCAAAACATTTAAATAATGAGTTGGTCTAATTTGATTTCCCTGTTGACTGTCAACAATTGCTTTTCTTCCCTCTCTTAATGAATGATTCTGTTCTTTAATTGGGAAAATAATTCCTGGGTTAGTCCAAGAGGTAGATCTTTCATGATTGCATATGCTTATGCACTTTTTTTAGATTTGTCGTAAATTGTTATTTTATGGTATTTTAATTCTTTGTTCCACATTAAGGTTTTGGGAACTGAATTTTCTCTATATACTTAGGTAGTTTCACAGATGTGTGTTTCATATGATTACTGTGAAATTTCTTTCAAATAGAGATAGGAAAGCCTATAGTAGCCTTTTAGAGCTGTATTTGAGGTGAAACAATGATTGGCTTGCAGTATGTAGGGGTCACAGCACCAATTAATAATATTTATTTAATCTGACATGCAAATGTATTTTCACAAATATTGTATTTTTAAGGTTGTTACTGAAATCTCTCAAGTCTTCTTTTTCTTTGTGAAATATGAAGGTATCCTTTCATACTTAGTGAGGTGAGCAAAAGATGG
Organism: Poliocrania exsul; assembly: GCA_035041345.1. Taxonomy (NCBI): domain Eukaryota; kingdom Metazoa; phylum Chordata; class Aves; order Passeriformes; family Thamnophilidae; genus Poliocrania; species Poliocrania exsul. The sequence goes on from JAWWLZ010000082.1 coordinate 69,903,956, forward strand.
AGTGACAACTCAGCAGCTCCACATTTTCAGGTGTTTCAGAATGTCATAGTATGAATATGTTGAGTTTACCTGTTCTGACTGAGGCTGCCAGGAATATAGAACATGCTCCAATAAATCTTAATGCAAGAGTTAGAGATGTTATGGTTCCCCACTGTCTGTGCTGCTTCGCTTCTAAAAATTATTACCTGCATCACAGAAGGGGCAAAAGGTGGTGCCTGAGCTATTTCAGGTTGTCTTTTCAGATGCCACAGATGATTGTGAGTTTGAACTGAAACAGTAGGCTTAGTAGTGGGTAGTATATAATTACCACTCTGCTGCCTTTGTTAGAAGAGTTGCTACTAGTGGTGATGTGTGGTCAAGCTATAGCTATAGCAGGATGTACTGTTGGTTGTCTACCACCCCCAGTAGAACTGATCTGTGTTAAGTTCTTCCAAGATGGCCAAGCTGTGGGGAAGGAAAGCATATGCTCTACTTAATGCAACTATGACTTCAAAGCTTGTGATGCCAGTGAAGCTTCACTTGGTGCAGAATGCTTCTGTTGCTTTAATTGCATGTGCAGTTTCAGGAAGGTGAGGTAGCTGAGCTGGCAGGGCAACTGGAAGCAAGTATTTCCTCTCCACTGAAAGAAACTCTGCTGAGATCTATCTTATAGTCTCCAGTGCAGTTATGTATACTTTCAAGAGGCTATGATATGTTCTTCTGGCTTTTAGGTATCAGAAAAACTTGTATCAGAAGTGTGATTAATACCAAAGTAAAAGTAAAAAAAAAAAATCAAGTGTGAAAGCCCTCTTGTTATTATTTGATAGCAACATACTCATGTGAGAGAAAACACAGCACCAAGGAGTAAAATGGAAAAAAAAAAATCTATATCTATTTCTTTGAGTTTCCTTTTGCCAGTATGAGTTAACAGGTTGAGACTTCAATTATCCTCTCTCTACAAGAAGAATAGAGTGAGGAACAATAGAAATGTGGGGAATAAGGGAGTACATACTGAGTTGGGATATGGAGAAATGCAAAGAAAATGCATGATACAGACTCCTGAAAATAAGGGCAAAGTGATAAGTCTTCCAGACTTTGGTTCATGCAAAAGAATTATAGTGATAGTTCAATGCCCATTTTATCCATTGTCTTTCAGGGATATGTCCAGGCTGTGAAATTTGCAGTGGTCCTTCGTGGAACTGCCAAATATGTGATCATCAAGCCCACCTGCAGCTTATACAATATTGGGCAAGCAAAACCTGTGTAAATTACAGATAGAATCACAGAATAATTTAGATGCTTTCCTCTGCTCTTTCTCTCTGGTTCTTCATCAACTACAGCTCTGTTGAATTTGGTATACAGCTTTAACTATAATGGCTAATATAACTGAAAAATGTCTAACTGTAAAATGTCAAATTCCTTAAAGTACCTTGCTGTATTACTGCAGAATATTTTATCATTTTACACTCTTTGAGGAAACTTTGGAGGATGATTAAATACATGCTATCATACTCCCCTCAGAGACAGTAGAAGATTTTGTTTACATTTCTCAATTCTTATTTCTTTTGGTGGGAAGGAAGGGTTATTTTTCGGTAACAGCTACTGTAAACCCTTTTGAGACATCAATGTTTTAATAAGGCATGGGTTCTAATAGGATCTCATGAATAAAGCATTTTGCACTGTTTCCCATGACATGCTGTAAAAGCATGTCTGCTGTAGCTTTTGGAGAATTATCTTTTCATAGGTTGGATAAGCAGAATCACTGAAAATGTTACAGACATTAAATTTCACACCACTATTTCTTTGAAAAATTATGAAGTCTAAATTGTTTATACATTTTATTAACTTTATTAACACTGAAGGTTCAGTGATATATCTTTGACCAATAGAAGTGGGAAATACAAGCTGGTGCAGAATTGTCTACAAATGTTCAGTGCTCCTGCTAAAATGACAGTTATCTAGAGCACAATAGGTGGAGAATGTATGTTATTGTTCATATAGTTTAATGTTTGCCTTTAAAAAAAAATTAAAAAAATTCTGTGTTCAAATACTGAGTCAGATTGGCCTGGCTTTTACTTTGGGTCCTATATTCTTACAGAAGGACATGGTGAAAATACTTATTCCTTACACTTGTGCAAGCAAGATCAAAGAAAAGTCAAAAAGGAGGACATGTTCAATAGCATGTTATGCTTCACAAAGATACAGTTGTTTCATGTGAAAAGTAAGAGTAAATAGCACTGCCCAGGTAATCTGACTTCTGTGCCCAAAGCACAATATGCCTATGACTGTTAAATGAGCCAGATTTTCCTGTGGTAAAAATAAAGGCAATAGAGATTTAGAAAGCAAGGGATACTGTCATGTCCAGAATGCAGTATCCCATATAAGGAAGAGAAAAACTTGGAGAAGGATTGTTATGCTTAGTAGAGTTAGAAAAAGAGTGAGAGAAACAATTTTTTTGTAGTAAGAAAGAATTAGTTTCTCTGTCAGGATTAGCAAATAAGTATTTTTTTCTGATATTAGACTGAGCTTTCTAATTGTTACTTCTTAATGTTGTTCTTCATTTAAGGATAGTTATAAGGTTGAAAGTTAAATATTTTTCTTTAGCAGAAATAATTCACCCCAAAGGAAATCTTTATTGCCTTTGAGTGCTTTGAGGACTTTTATAGGCATGAAAATACGAGACTGGGGAGGGGGAAGTTTGTCCTTCCAAAGGTGACACAGGAAATTATGGCTTAAGATTTTTATGTATTTTTAGATTTTAATATGACTGTATAGTTTCTCACAGGTGACAGTTTCTAAACCCCATTGTGTTACATTCTTGAAATTCTGTTAAACGGTCTTTTCCAGGAAAGAGATTTTAGCAAGGCCATCTTTTTGGGACACATGCACCTGAACTGGAATAATAAGATACAATATAGTCAAAGGGGGCCAAGAACCCTTGGAAAGGCTCCAATGGGACAGTTCTGAGGGTTGTACCAGGAGCAGATGGTTTTTGGGTTGGATGTATCCATTAGATATGATAATTAAGTAGTGTTATAAATTTGTAAGAACCCCTGTTTTGGTGTGTGCACCTATGTACTTAGTGCACCTGAAAGCTTTCATTGAAGAACTGCTCTTATCTATACTAATATTGTTTGGAAATTTTTTTTCCTCTCCATGTTAGGCAACAGAAAGGACTTATATTTAACACAGCACTTGTAATTTTATAGTCACATGTATTAATTTTCCAGGTTAGAGACACAATGGAATTGCTAAAATTGGAAAAAGAGTGGGATAACAGGAGGAAAAACTTGTTCGAGATGTGGATAACTTGGCTTAGTTCTAAGAGGTGGAGAGTTTTATATGCTGAGTCCCGTAAGAGGACTGGTATTCTCTTGTAAAGAGAATTTCTTATATCTGATGAGTTCCAAAATGAGTGAAATGAATGAGGACCTTCAGAGACTAGTCTGCTAAGAAATAAGTGTAGTTTGGTAAATTAATATATGATGATTAGTATAGGCTTGTGGTACTCTCAGACATTTCCTGACTTATTTGACCATTCCAGAGGTGCTTTTTCTTTTCTGCTCTGGGAGGGTTTCTGGGTTTTTCTGCCTACCTTTCTTTTCCAGCCTCTATTAGACCTGTTGCCTCATGTATTAAGTAAGAAAATATCTGTCAGACTGCATATAGTTCTACTGTGTAATATCTTTATTGAGATTAGTAACTTTGCTTAACTGAAAACAGATATCCTAGTTAAAGTATTTAGATGTAGTTGCTGTTTAAGACAAAATATGTATTACTATACTTTATACTTTCTTTACTGATACAAAGTTGTGGGATCATTTTCCAGTGTGAAAAAGACAATGTACAAACCTGTCTATGCCATCACTGTAATGATGTTGCTGTGACTAAGATTTAATTCAGGTACTTTCTGGAGACCTTGCAGAACTTCATTTATCTTGAATGTTTACTTTGTCCTGGATGCTTAAGAAAAACTATATATAAAAGGATACCATCAAGAAAGACAGTCTTGATTTGAATCCTATTAAATTTCAGCTTACTGTATATTATGTAGCACTGTGGGAGGACTGCCTTGTTCAGTAATTAGAATGGCTTGTTGTTACCAAGCAGCATTTACAGAGATATTGAAATATCACCTGGAATTTAAACATGTTTATAAAGTTGTCTCTTGATAACCTCTCCATCTTATTTTCTAGAGCAATTGTATTCGTTCCTACAAATTCATTCAGATGGCTAAAATCAGTATATTTACAGAAACATGGATCACCCTGGCCTAAATAAAAATGTGCTGTCTTACTCCAATTTCAAAATTGATTATTCATCTGATATTTTATCTATAACATCACTAATAAAACAACATAGCTTTCTAAACCTTTGGAATATTGGAAACTGGTAAGAATCTCTGGAGTCATCTGAAGTGTTGCCCCAAAATCTATTTGTATCTAAGACATGCCTAACTAGAAAGAGAGATGGAACAAACTCCTAAATCTCTGCCACATAAAAGTGTACTTATTTGCTCGATATCTGAGATCAAATGCAGATACTGGTTTCAGTCTTGGCAAAACTAAATGTGCCAAAAAGCAAAACAGACTACAATGGGCTATTTTTGCTTGTATAGAAGATTACAGTGAGGTCCTGGGTGGAGATTCCTCATACTACAGGCAATTCTGTAATATAAAGTCATAATTGGTGTTACAAGCAAGGATAGTTATATCTAAAATACAGAGAGGAAATATGGATCTTACAAGCTCTAAGAAAAAATGTCTAAAAAACCCAGGAAATTTGTTCCTCTAGACCTTCTGCTGGCAAGCCATTATTTCTGTTTTCTCAGGGTATATTCTGAGATCATATTCATACTTTAGCATTTGACTCTGCTTATTCTTGTAGAAGAAAATCCCTTCACTTAGGTGTGAACATGACCGCATTAGCTGTGTGGAAAATAACTCTTGCAATATTTTTTTCTGGTACTTAGTGCAATATGGAAGTACTACAATGCTTGAGACCATACTACTCTTAGACATTACCAAAGGAATTAGGAAATAAGTGCAATCAATTTTCAACTTCTTATATAAATGTCCTAGTTCATCAGAAATTATATATAAGCTTTGTACCTTGATTTCTGTTATGTTGCTTAGAGATACTGTAAAATGTGTCAAGAAAGAAAAGCCCTTGAATTTCTTCTGCATCAGTTGCAAGTCTATTAATAGAACGGGCAGAGAATTGTAATGCTTCATTGCTTTTGACTGATGGAGTAGAATACAAGGACCTTCCTACTTTCAAAGTGGCTTTGAAATAGTATTACCAGCAACAAGGCATCAGAGGAGTTCAGCATTGTAAAGTAAAACTGATATTAAAAAAAATAAAATTAGGCAATTTCCCCCTTTATCAGCGGGAAACTCTGTAATTTCCCACCTCATCTTCTGCAGCTTTAAATGAATGGGGTCATAAAGATATATTAATAAACACAAAATTTAATACTAAAAGTTTTCTGGTAATCATTTAATTAAAGTGGGCACTGCATGACCCTCTAGAATAATCATACTCAGTTATTAGCCTAGTGACTAGGAATAAACAGCTGAATATATGATTATAGAATGCTTCAAAATTTCACAGCAGCTGAATTCCCCCAGTCTACCTGAAATGTTTGGCCTGACCTTGAGTGAGATATTATACAGTGCTATTCCTGTGGGCTGGTAAGGTCCTGCGGTTTTCCATTAAGCTAAATGAGAAAGTCTTGACCATCACAATTTGCACCATTCAGTCCATTATCTTTTGCCCTACAGGTGATTTGCTGCAAGCTTTATTACAGAAGACAGAATAGTTGAGAGGGTATTGTCCTGCAGACAGCAATGTCAAAGCTTATCCGTATATAGGTGTAATTACACTTTCCAAGTTATACAGCAGATGATTTTATTATATGATTACCATTTATGTAGGAAATAAAAATTATTACTCTGAGAAGTAGTTAGATTTTAATGATGAAGCAAAGCCCCAAAATGCATACAACCATTTTAGTGGCCTTTATACAGTATCTTGGGCCCTAAAAAAAGAAAGAAACTATGTTATAACTAGCCACATAGCTAAAATACTCTGGAATGTGCTGGGAGACTAAAATGTTGATGTAAGCAGCCTTTACATTAAAATGGCTGCAACTGTACATAGTTCCCTCAGAGCCGATCTAAACAGCATTTCAACTGGCATACTTACTTCTTTTCTTTTGACAGGTACTAGGTATCTCAGTATTCACTGAAGAACTGTTACCCTGTGAAAAATGTTGACACGTGACTAGCCTTGTGTAGCTGCCTTGTACTTAATTCTCGGCACTCGTACAGCAGCAGCAAGTTGGTAACAGGCAAGGCTTGGAACATCTGCTGGTTTATCTCCTCAGCAGCCAGCAGGGGAAGCTGCTGCATTTATTTTCAGTCTGACTCACAGCTAGCTATGCTGGTTATTTTTAAATCCACGGATGAAAAGGTGGGGTTATCTTAAAATGAGAGATAGAATATGTATGTTCACGTGAACAAGTTTTTGTCAGACTATGCTTGGAATGACTATACTAGTCACAAGTGAGAAAGCAGGGAATGAGTGGGGCACAATGGAACAAATGGGCTATTAAGTGTCTAAATTTAATTTGTCCTATATTTTTGTTTAGACTACTAAAATACAAGACACTCTGAAAGCTGGCTTAATACAGATTCAGTTATTTATGCAGTTTTTAGATTCCTCTAGTTCTTGCTCCATGTGTATTAGAAAAATATTTCTGTAAAAAAGACACTGGACTGGAACAGGCCTGGTTTCTGTTCTCAGGCTCATCATAACAACTGTCAGAAAGTCATGTGGGCTCTGTTCAAAGTATTTTTCTTATGTACATATTTATGAGCTTTATGGAACTTGACTTTTAATCCATCTGATCAGCAATCTTTCATCTTTAAACAACAATACACCACCTTCCCCTTCCCATCTTTTTCCTCATACTAAAAAGAAGTATGTTTTGATAACAAAAAAGATATAGTTGTCCAACTTGTCCAAAAATCCCCAAAGTCTTGGCACATAGTTTAACTTTATCCCTTAAAAATTATTGGGACCTCATGAGACTTCCAAGCTACAAGGAAAAGTACCATCAACTTGATTATTAAAGAGAGCTTGAGACCATAAATTTTTGCCAAATTTTTCAGCTGAATTTGAACTAACTGTATGTAGGATCCTAACACTAGTACTTTAACTGTACATGTTTTCTTCTCATTTTCTACCAGGACAGGATTTTTATGAGTATTATCACTCTGGTAAACTGACAATATTCCCTTCATACCTTATGAATAATAGATATATCAGCTAGAGTGGTAGGAAAAAATTAATCAGGCACACAAATAAACTTTGCAATTAGAAAGGTCATTGTCAATTCCAGTATGAACCTTGCCTCGAGGTTATATTAATGACTCATGAAGAAAGTTTTCCTGGGAAATCTAATAATCTTTTTTTTTTTGTCCAAACTATTGACATAGTCTTAATTCTAATTTAATTCTTATTCATGCCTTTCTATTGTCATAGAAGTCCCTTAGTGGGACTTTCTTAGTGGGAATTTCCTGCAGAATTTCTAGATATCTGAATGTAAAATATTATTTCATTTGTAGGATATTTATTAGTTTATGACTGACTCTTTTCTGTCTTAAGTTTCAACAAATGGATTTTCTTCTTCCAACAGAAGTTTGTTTTGAAGGTGTTTGTACATGTATAGTGGGATTTACTTGTGATTCTGTACAAACTAATGCATTTGTGTAGCAAATAACAAAATACTGTGTACTCAGAGGTTATGATGCTCATGAGCATAAATGACACATGTCTATACATATTTATAAGTGCTGTTCTACCCTGGCAGCAGCAAAGGGAATGACTATAATTTATCCCTTAAGGTGACAGAATCAGAAGGTAACTTATGAGTAGTAAAGGGAAATTCTACTTAATAGGTAATTATTTTCATAAATATTTTAAAGAATAAAGATTATTTTTATTATTCTTTTATCTTCAAGGAGATTAAACTGTACTTTAGAAATTGATTGAACGTATATTTCAGGTCTAATAATGGCTGCATAGTTAGTTTTTCAGAGGAATCAAGACACTCAGAAGCACTGCTGTAGAAAGCTTAAACATATAATTTGTCTGTTGGGGAAAGCTTTACCAAAAAAGTTGAAAAACAAGCCAGCACACGTTCATCTGGTACAGCCTGGGAGAGTCCACTTGGCACAACTTATTGCATGTGTTATCTTCAAAGCTGTTTGCTGTTGTTCAGATAGCTAATTGAATGCTGGAAGCAGAGAAATACAAATGCAGAATGGTGACAAGGATTTCTCCCCAGGAAAATATTGATGCCATTATTGAACATTGAGTTATGAGATGGACTTTATGTCCACCTGCAGAATTAGAAACAACTTTAGAGGAACCATAGTTGTGCAGAAAATATTTTCATGCTAACTATTTGAGAGATTCAGCCTCTTTAGTTTAACATGGAAAAATGACCAAGATCTATGCCCTGATTACAGCTGTAGTGGGTTGACCCTTGCTGGATGCCAGGCACCCACCAAAGCCATTGTATCACTCCCCTCCAAAACTTGACTGGGGGGAGAAAATAGAACCAAAAAATTGTGAGTTGAGATTAGGTCCGGGAGAGACCACTCAGAAAATACTGTCATGGACAAATGGGGTTATTAATGGAATTTATTACTAACAAAGTCAGAGCAGGATTATGAGAAATAAAATAAATATTGAAACCACCTTCCCCACACCCCTCTCTCCTTCTCAAGTTCTACTTCCTCCACTCCAGTGGTGCAGGTAGATGGAGAGTGGGAATTACAGTCAGTTCATCACTGGCTGTTCCTGCCACTGCTCAGGGAGAAGATTCTTTTCCCCTGATACTGCACGAGGTCCATCCCAGACAAGACAATCATCCACAAACTTTTCTTATGTGAGTCCATCCAATGAGCAACAGTTCTCCATGACAGGGTCACAAGTCCTACTAGGAAACCTGCTTCAGAGTGTGCTCCTCTCTCCATGGGTCCACAGGTCCCTGCCAGGATCCTGCTCCACCATGGGATTTCCACTAGTTCACAGCCCCCTTTCAGGCATCCACCTGCTTTGGCATGGGTTGCCTCCATGGGCTTCAGGTGGATCTTTGCACCCTTATTAGCCAGCATGGGTTGTAGAGGAACTGCTCCTCACCATGGTCTGAACCATGGGCTGCAGGGGAATCGCTGCCCCAGTGTCTGGAGCACCACGGACCTTGGTGTTTGCAGAGTTGTTCCTCTCACATGTTCTCACTCTGCTCTTCTCTAGGCCATAGCTACATCTGCACAAATAACTTTTTTCTCCTACTTAATTATGTTGTCACAGAGGTGTTACTACTATCATTCCTGATTTTCTTGGCCTTGGCCAGGAGTGGGTCTGTCCTGGAGCTGGCTGGCCTTGGCTCTGATGGACATGGTGAATAAAGAAGCCATCCCTCTCGTCCCCCCACTACTAAAACATGGCCCCAGAAACCCAACACAACAGCTCATAAGCACCTCTAATGAAGGAAAGGTTTTTGATAGTTTATGTCTCTAAATTTAGCAAGTAATAGCACTAAAGAACTACACTTGAATGCAAATCTTGATACATTCAGGTTAAACACAAAGGGTACAATGATTTTAACTACGCATGTGCAAACAAGATACCAGAGTTTCCAGCTGCAAATTATTGTGTGAACTTCTCAGAATTTTTCTTGCAGTCATTTTTGCTTTTGACAGTAGTGTTATAAATTGGTACCTGGGAAGTATAGTGATTTATTACTTCTGATCTTAATAGACTGTAATCATAAGAGTATGACTTGGAAAAAATTTAGCACTAGCCAAATTATGTTTAGAAACAATTCTATCATCTTATTTGCTCATTCTACAATCAAAACTGGGATTCCTTTTCTATTTGTCAAATTATAAAAAAATTCTAGTTTTCAGTCTTCCTTCCAGTATTCAACAACTTTCTAGAACCTTTCTATTCAACTTGTCTAGCATACATGTGGATGTACCAGATCATTATCTTGGATGGTTTCAGAAGAAACAACCTAAAGTATTGCTTTGAATTCACTTATTTTTAAGTTCCTTATTATATCATATTTTATTTATAAGAACTGTTTGCACTCCAAAGCCAAATACTTATATCCATTTCATACTACTTACAGTAATAGCCTTTCTTATTTTATCTCAGAATTAATCGGTTTCCTGCATGTGCTTCTTTCTATATCTTGTATAACTGAAATACCTTCAGCAGATGAAAATGTTGAAGCATTCAGGTATGTATTATACTGAAAGACGAATGGATTTCACATACATCTACATAGTTCTTAGCATTTTAATATTTTGGGGTGGATGGTTGGTTAGGGCTTTTTTTGTTTGGTTTGGTTTGGTTTGGTCTTTTTGTTTTGGTTTTTTTTGTTGTTGTTGTTGGTGGTGGTGGTGGTTTTTTACATTTTTCTTTTTTTTGCCAAGTCATTTAAGCAACCACTTGTTTTAGAGAAATACTGATGTGGTTTATAAAACAGTACATATGTAGTCAGGATAGATTAAATATGCATTCTTTCTTCATGTTCTTCCAGGCTTTCACTTCCCAGTTTCTGACTCTTGGCAGGAACGTTTTATTAGAAGAAATTTTCAAACTGCTTTTGAATAAATGGTGACTAGTTATATTTACAGAGCAAATGTTTAGCCAAAGGCTGAAAGCTTTAAGAAATAAGAAGTATTCCTTTGGAGCAAGAAGACAAAATGTCTCAAAAAGAGGAAAAAAAATACTTCAGAAAAGGTAGTTCTCAAAGGAACCTGAATCTTTCTGCTAAATTTGAACAGTTCATATCTACAGGTTCCTTTAAATACCCTCAGAATCTCACAATTTGACTAACATAATTGATCCCAGCTATGCCTCTGGAATTAGTTCCTATAGACTTGATTTGTACAACTCACATGACTAGAAGCAGGACTGCACCCAGAGTCAGTAAATACCAGATGGTGAAATAGCCAAATACATTTACACACAGCTCCCTAGGCTAAATCTCTGCCTTAACAGCTGGAAGAAGGTATTCAATATGGTTAGTGCCTTTTTCTGTGTGGATACCAACTGTTACTGGACATTTGCTGTGTTTATTGAATACTGCGAAGAACCTTGATGCATATGAGGCTTTATATATATATTTTTAGTTTTTATACGTGGCAGATGTTTCCTGAAAACAATTAGGCAGAAAGCAAGTAGATTAAAAACTTCTTCAATAAATTATAATATAATTTAAATGAGAAAATTTACATTAGGCATGTTCTCAGAATAATTATGAAACAATTGCCTAATAATGAAGCTTCCAAGTTTTTGTAACAGATGGTCAGAAACTGAATTATGTTGGATCATAGATAATCACTAGATTTAATATGCAGGATAAATGCAGCAATCAATCATACTGCTATAACCCTCTGTACTATAATTTATTTGTTATAACTTCAGGATCAGAGGAACATTCCAGGGTCTCTAATCTATATACAGAGGTGATACAGAGGTTCAGAGACAGCATTTCAGAAAGTTGTCTAAACTTGCAGCTTTATAGCAGCTACATATTTGACTTAGTTCATATTTAGTTGTGTCAGCTTAAAACCAGTCTTTGAGACTACTTCAAGATTCATTATATCTCACATCCAATTGCTATAGGAGTATAAGTTACTCACTGTATGTTGCCATTCTAGGCAATGATAACTACTTCTTGTTTTATGTGAATTTTATATTAACTCCTTTATAAAATACCAAACAAAAAGGAGTATGTATTATGCATTAGCTAAGTAAAATATACAAAGTCAAGCATATGTGGTAGGTTGACCCTGGCTGTATGCCAGGTGTCCACCAAAGCTGGTCTGTCACTCAGCTCTTCTCCTTGACCGAGGAGAGAAAATACAATGGAAGTCTCTTGTGTTGAGATAGAGGATGAAAGAAATCACTCACTGATTACCATCATGGGCAAAAAAAAGACTTGCCTTGGAGAAATTTGTGTAATTTATTACCGGAGTAGGATAATAAGAGATATATTCGAATCCTTAAATCACATATGCACCTAAAGCCTCCCTTCTTCCCTGACTTAACTTTCTGATTTTCTTTACCTGCTCCTCATGAGTGTCACAAGGAATCAGGGAATGGGTGTTGAGGTCAGTTCATTACACACTGCCGCTCCTTACTCCTCAGGGGGAGGACTTCTTACGCTCTTCTCCTGATCCAGCATGGGATTCTTTCCAGGGGAAGCAGTTGTCCACAAACTTCTCCAACTTGAGTCCTTCCCGGAGGCTGCAGTTCTTCATGAACTGCTCCAGTGTGGGTCCCTTCTGCAGGGTCACACATCCTGCCAGCAAGCCTACCCTAGTGTGGATTCCTCTCTCCATAGTGAAAGATCCTGCCAGAACCCTGCTCCAGCCTGGACTTCCCACATCCTGCAGGTATCCACCTGCTATGGTGTGGGGTCCTTTAGGGGCTGCAAGTGGATGTCTACTACACCATGGACCTCCATGGGCTGCACAGGGAAAGCCTGCCTCACCACGGCCTTTACCACAGGCTGCAGGGAAACTCTGCTCCAGTGCCTGGAGCACCTCCTCCTCCCTGACCTTGATGTCTGCACAGTTGTTCCTCTTATATATTCTCACTCCACTCTTCTCTGGCTGCAAATACTCCTGCAGAATAAGTTTTCCCCCTTCCTAAATATGTTATCCCATAGATGATACAACTGCTGCTGATGAGCTTGGTCCTAGCCAGCAGTGAGTCTGTCTTGGTCCGTCTCACAGAATCTACCACTGTATAAAAAAAGTCACTTTCAGAGTCAACTACTGATCGCCTTATATAAATAAAGAATTTGTATGTCTTCAGTATGTCTGTCTCATAAATGAACAGGATATTGAAAAAATGTTTATCTAGAATAGTTCCAAATAATAACTACCTATCAATAAGAATACTTGAGCCATCTTCTGTTTCATTTTTAAGTCCTAGTCTGTACCAAGCTGAAGTTAATGTGGTAATGTGATTCTTTTATCTTCTTTACACTAGCATCTTGATTTAATATAGTTTACACTTGTTATGACTAACAAGCAGTTTGAACTTTCATGTATGATTCTGCACTTCAAAGCTGATAGGAGTAGTGTGTGAAAGAAGACAGCAATACATTACAACTTAATGAGCAACTGTTCTTAATCTGAGCCATGCAATGAACCACAGAAGGCAGAAAATTATATGAAGAAAAAAAAAATCAAACTAATAGGCTTTTAATTCAGTTTCAGTAACATTTCTGGAAGGATGTGAAAAGTATTTTTTTTGCTAATTTGATTTTTATCTTCATGTTTTGGCCATTTAAAAAGTGCATTATGTTTCCCCAGCTCAGCTATACAGTTTAATAGTAAACTACACTAGAGTGTCATCCAGAAAACCTGAGTGGCTTAGCCAAGTGAGCTGAATTGATGTTGCTGGAAGGTATGCAATATATTCCAGTGACAGTTTCTGGTGCAGAACTGAAACAATCGCAACAAAAATTTACAACTGTTTTAAAAATTAAATAAAAAATTAAGCCTAACATGGAAAGTCAGTCGATGTTACAGTTTTGGTGCTAAAAATTAGACAAGATGCAATAAAACCAACTTAATTACAGGACAAGAGAACAGTTTATGTAAATCAAGCCCACATAAAGGTGATTTACCCTTTTCTAAAGTTTGCTTTCATGTATTTCAAGCATAGTCAGAAACCTCAGCATGATCCTTCATGCATCTCCTGCATATAATGGTAAACCCTCAAGCTTAACTTGAGGATCCTCTTAATTAGAAGTCAGAGTAATCCATTACTTGGAAAGAAGGGTAGAGTCAGTTTAGCAGGGTGAACATCTACAGTCCGATAATACAGGGGTTTGATCCCCTTTAGCAGCGCAGCAGGGGAGTAAATAAGCTAACTGACTAAATTGTAAATGGATTGCACTGCTAGAAGCTTGTATCTTTTGTTTAAGAACTGCACACGGGAAGTAGAAATACGTCAGGACCGAAATCCAATATTCAATCATGGTATGAGAAAAGATAAAGTTATAAATACTTAATTACATTGATTTTTTTAATAAATAAAAATATGTTTAAAGTTTCTCAATTGTAATTTATTAATATTCATGCTAGTAGTGTTATTTATTATGTAATATAAAATTTCACACATCAAAATCTGTCATTTACTGATGGGAGTGTAAATAGTTTTATTTATTCTGAGTTATGCAAGGTTCTATTCTACTCCAGTCATACAGTCAGTCACATAGTAAAGCCAAAACCACAAAATAGACTTTTAATTTCCATATTTATTTAAAAAGTGACACTTAGTAAGTCCTTAATTTTATTTTCTTGGTAAATTACGCTTATTTCCTATATGATATTGTAATCACATCTAGGAGGAATTATATCAGTATATTTATAGGTTTTCTTTATAATATCTTAGCTTTATGAAAACCAGATTCAAAAGCAAATGTATTCCTACATGCATTTTTTCCAAGTATATGCAATGGAAAATCAGTGAATAAGACATTTAATGCACAGAATTATAGATGGCTTCAGAAAGGAGAAGACACAGTCAAAATAATTATGTGGATTTCTTAAACAGTACATGGGCTGGCTTTCAGCATGTGCATCCAAAAAGCCATCTAAACCCCCTCTCTTTTACTATAGCACTGCAAGTACCCAAATTTTTTGGAATCTTATTTTCACCTTTTGTGTATTTTCTTGGCTTATCCTGAACTGCCTTTATTTGAACAATGAGATGTCTTATCTGATGATGAAATCTAGGAACCAGGTGCAATGAAGCCTAAGTCTACTAAGTGGATATAATGAATGCATTCAAGGCATGGCTATAAGAAGCTGTTCAGATAGAGCTGCTTGAAAGTGCCATTGAAGTGACTGTATGGTATATACATAACTTTTGTAGTGGATAAATCATGTGGTTCGGAAGGTGAACAATCTATCTTGTAACCAGGATGACAAGTAGTCCTGGTTTCTCAGGACTGTTGCTGCTTTAGCCTAGGAATGATTTAAGAGAAAATTATCATCTTTATGTAGGTGAGTGTCCCAATCATAATGATGCAGAATTATTTAGCTCTGTAGTTTTCTCATGGCATGAATGTTACCTTTCATTCTTAATACTGCTCCAGAAAGGAAACAACCAATAACACACTTACGCTTCCTTTCATCTCTTCAAAAAGCCAAGATATGTAGACCTCTACTTTTCTATTTTTCAGGCATGAAATTCTTAATTTTGAGATGCTGTTTCACTGTTTTTGCATAAGAGAGCTACCATCTACACAAGTTCAAGATTATTTAACATTACTCTCTGACTTGATTGTCACAGCCAAAAAATACACTCCAGCTTTTCCATACACTTTCTGACAGTTTTAAACATGCTGAAAAAGACCTACTGCAGGACCTCTATTGTGTATTCTGATGAATGTCACCCGTTCAAGCTAATCTGAGCTTTGGAGCTCTTTTTGTGCTCAGTGACTTGTGAGGCAGGTAGCTTTTGGCATTCCTTGCAGCCCATAACCTTACAGCACCTCTGACAGCGACTTTCCTAAGCACTCTGCATTGTATTACATTCAGCTGCCAGTCACTTCTCTCCTCTGTAATTCGTCAGCAAGAAGCAATCCCAAGCACAGTTTAGCAATGACCAGTCCTGGGCCTGATCACTTTACTCACGGTCAGAAATCCATTTGCTTCATGTAGGTATCTTGAGCAGATATGCCCAAGAGATGCAGAGATGGCCAGGCTGTGGCAAAGTCTCTCTACTGGACATGTGAAATTTTGAACATATGTCCTCTTAAGCCATTTGTCAAGGACAAGTTCCAACTGGAACTGCTTGGGCACAGCTGAGTAGGATCCAGGTTAACATTTCTATGCATTTTCATCCTCAAGGTGAGAGATCTCAGGTGTTTGAAAACAACAAAGACAGGAAGAGACACAGACGAGAGGATTTCAGGTCAGGCCCTCTTCTTCACAGCAAGCACAGAAGCAGAGCTGGAGGTTGCTGCAGTGTGAGTAGAGCAGCTCCCATGGAGCCAGAAGTGAAGCAGTACCCATGTAGGAGCAGGGAGGGACAGAGGAAACAGCTAAGGAGCACATTAGTGCCTCAAGAGAGTGTGGGAGGTGCCAGCTTCTTCCTGGAGTGACAGTGCCCACATTGAAGCCTACACTCCTGCAGGCTTCTCACAGAAGGGGTCCCCAGGTCCCCACTGCTGGAGACCAGCCTTTTGTCTGTGAAGACTTGTCTGCAGTGCTTACAGGGAGGGTGTCAGGGCAACTTCATGGCTGGTGTCATGCAGGGCCTCTGTGAGGGTTTGCTGCCCAGCAAAGCATTAATGTCTTGGGAGCACCCAGCCCTGTACAGCCCCGTAGCTCATTGGTGCCCTCTTCACCCTGTCCTCCCCAGCACTGACACCCCATTGCCCCTGTATTAATTTTCAATTAACTCTACATGGGAAGGCAGAGAAATACCCAAGTTCACTGTATCACCTTTGGTCCCCCTTCCAGCACCCAGAGCACAGAACCAGGTGACTTTATGGTAGGGTTTGGTGCTGGGAGAGGTGTCTCTCCTCCCTATGCAGCACCAGCAGCACCAGCAGCATGCTAGAGGTCCTTATGCCCTATGAGACCTGTCCTAAATGCTGGGTGCACTCAGGAAGGTGTGAAGTGGCTTCAGTGAGACAAATGGTCAATAGGAATGGTGGATTGGCTAAGGAGTTTTATATCAACAGAGGCATCCTCAGATAAGGTCATCTAGCCTAGCTCCTTCACAGTCAATGGAAAGAGATATCCTTGCCTCTGTCAAACGCAGATGATTGCATTCTGCTTCAAAACACTATATACAATGGAAACACTCTCACTGTGTAGGCAAATATTAGAAAGTAACTTTACAAGACCCCATTGCAGGTTAGGGTCGAACAGGGACCTGAGAAGATATAGTGTTTAGTTAGTATCAGCTTATCTAAATGAAATCTAGTTGCTTGATGGCCCTCCCCATCACTGAAATTATCTGAGCTCTGAGAGTCTGTGGTTGACCGTACCTTTGGAGTCCTAGGAGTGTCATGATTGCTCAGATCATTGGGCAGTAAAGTTTCACTCCTACATGGATTTATATGTATTCTGCTGGGGCATTGTCACTAAAGTAGAAAGATGCAGGGGTAAAACATGCTAATGTGGCTTGTCCAGTTTTTAGTTGTCATTGCACTGGTCTGTTCAAATCTATCAAATAAAAATTGAGACCTGTGGGATTGATTACAAAATGACAGCAGTGGCAAAAATTGTGATGATGATTTCTGTTTTTCACATAGCCTATGGGCAGTTGTTCAGAGGCTTTCCATGGCATCAGTGTTTTCACTCCTCTTTGGTGTGCATGGTGACTCCCATAAGAACAATGAATATGGTACAGGTGACTAAATGCTATTAGTTACTTCTTAACTGAGGGAAAAAAAAAAAAAAAAGAAAAAATTACATAGACAGTGAAGTGCAATTATTCAATTAAACCTAGCTATAATAGCAGAGGCAAATGTATGTAGTGGTAGGAACTGGTGATGGAACAGGAGAAAAGGGAATGAACATGATGGGTTTAGCACTGTCAACGAAATTTGGTGCACCTACTGTAGGCAAGATTTGAGAAGAGAAGGGGAAACAGATGTCTCTGTGTAGCAAAGGTTGATGGTTTGTATGAACTGGTAGAATATTATCTGAGGGATGCCAAGGAAAGAATAACATTTAAATTACAGAATAAATTGCATATTCAGTTATATACTTATTTATGCATGGAAAAGTAGGTGTTAAGTGTTCAGTTAACACTGGAAAAGGTACTTATGCTACTTAGTGCAAATGTGAAAAGAGGCCTTTTGTTACAGAAGCAGTAGGTAACTTCTCCAAGTCAAGTAGCATTGTGAAACTATTGTAAAATGTATGTCTATGGAAAGAAAGTATATGTAGCTGTATGCAGCTGTGCTTTACCTGATAATCTAATATTCTGTAAGACACCTATTTGCATTATTCCAAGTGTTGATTTTGTTTTTCAACAACAATTCTAAGTTTTGTACTGAAGATTTGTTTGTATTGGAATTCAAACATAGTCTGGTTCAGAATAGTTTAAATGTTACATGTTGCCTTTTGTACTATGTTGCTGAAAATATGTTTATGTAGCTCAAAGATCAAGTCAGGTCTTTAATAAATGCATATTTCATGTTAATGAAATTATTATATTTAATACAAATACAGGTAAATCAGAAAAAAAAAACCCAGATACTTTCAATTAAAAAAAATTCCTCTTTACCTCTTTCTTCTATTTGTATTTTGGAAGTCAAAGTATTTCCACAAAAGAGTACTTTGCAGACATTTTTTTTCCTGCTCTTACAACTTCTGATTCTTCATTGTTCCAGAATGAATAGTTATAATCTTTTTTCATAATATGCAATATGAAACTGTGTAAAAGTCTTAAACTTCTTATAAGAATGGTCTTAAGAATCAGCATTCATTAATAAGTACTCCTTCGTGATTCACTGACATTGAATACAGAAAAATCCAAAGGTTCCCTTTTTCTTGCAGCCATAGTATCTCTGTGAACTGCAGTGGGTACTAATATCTATCCTTTCAACAGCAGCCATATATATGTAATCGTAGTTCTTATGAAATATCTGCCTGATTTTTTTTTCATAAAGAAAAAGGAATGCATTCAGGTGTTTATTTTGTTTGATGTAAAGCTTTAAAAGCAGTGATACTGCAATCTTAAAGCTTCTGTTAAATTACTGAACTTAATTCCATTGAGTTCAGAAAGAGATTTACAAGAGACATCAAAACTGCAGTTAAAAATCTAAAAATACACCCTCAAACACCAAACTAATTCCACTGCTTCATAACATTTCATTTCTTATTTTGTGTTTTGTCTCTTTTTGATCTTTGCTTGAAGAAAGCGGGAACCGCAATTAGCTAATTAAGACTGTAAAATATTAGTGACCTTTTATTTTTTGCAGTATTGGTTGGCAAGCATAAAACACACTTGTCTTCTCCTCATCTACTTGAGGCTCTCCAGGACGTGACTTCTAATTGCTTTCTCAGAAATCTTCGCCCGGGGTAATTTAAATATAGGACACATACTATTATTTCCTCCTTGCATGCTGTTTGCTGAGCCAGCAAGAAGAAAGACACAGAACTGGAAAAACTTATGAATGAATACTGATTGCATAGGGACACATCTTTGTGCTTATACTGTCCACTGGTGTATGCAGGGGAGGAAACTTTCATTTGGTATTCCTGATATTTTTAGAGGCATGCAACATTTTCTTAAATGAACAATCTCTTACCCTCTAAGAAAACCTCAAACTATGTGTCAAAAACAAAGCAGAGACACAGATGGATTATTTCTCCTTTTACAGGTCACATTTGAAGAGATACTTTCATTCTGACTACTTCATTTGCATTTTTACAAAAAAATTAAAATCAAAGGTTACATTGATGATGAAATCTCACTAGCATACAGCTCAGTTTACTCTTTAGACACTGCATTATCTCTGAGGTAAGCAGGCTATTCCTACTTAAGAGATTGTCTAACTTGTTGCAGGATCACCTGTAAATATTTAAGAAACCCAAGGAGATTCAATCATTTTCTTGTCTGTTCTATTGCCTGCAGGGGAGTCATTACTGTGGTATTTACAGCTGTCACAATAGTTAATATGATCTAGGTATAGCTTCTTGTTTACTCATTGATGTGATGTGACAGTTTAATAATAACCATCATAATCAGAGGTATATAAAACCAGAAATATTTTTTACTCCTATGGAGATGCTGTTTTCAGCTTCTACCAAAAGCATTGTATCCAATCCTTCAAATTATTACACTTCATATGGATATTTTTAGCTTTATCTACAGCTTCAAAACACACTGTTTTTTATGTTTCCCAAACAGGAAGAAAGAAGTCAAAGATTTTATTTTTTTTCAGATTAAACAGGGTATTCAATTTTAAAAAATAAAAATTTAAGATCTTCAAAAGGTGAAAAACAAAAAAAAGCTCTTAGAAGAGTGCTAAATTCTAGAACAAGAAAGAAAAAAATTATGACACAAGAATTTGCAGTGAAAAAAACCAAACCAACAAACCAAAACAAAGCAGTTTCCAACATACTCAAATACACTCATTTACTGCAACTTTTATTTAGCATATTGTCAGTTTTCTATCAGGTTCAGATTAAACATGATTTTTAGCTGCAGTCTTTGGTGGCCAAAGGACAATATTCCTATGGGTACAGATTTAGATATTTTGTATAACTGATCCCAAACTTCCTCACCCTACCTTCTTTTTAAGCACATACATTTCCTCTAGAGATGAGGAAATGTTAACAGTCAGACAGTCCTTCATTTCTCTTTCATAGCACAGTGAAGCAAGAAACTCTCAAATGGTAACAGAGCAGACCATTGCTTTTGTTAAACCCTTAATCTTACTGTCAACCAAAGCCTCACCAGTGAAATGAAGTTTGTCTCTTGCAGTTGTGTGAACATTTGTACTGTGGAGGCTCACTTGAGATACTGCAGTTGGATCTTATGTCTCTCCGTGACTGGCACATTAAAAAGCCAGAAATAAAGCCCTTGTGTGGCTACTCAGAGTGAATGAACTGACAGATCCATCCAGGAAAGAATTAAACTGAGGGCTTTAAATAAAAAGGCAATGACTTCATAACAGGATTATACCATAGGTTAAATCAAGTTTGTACAATGCTGAGCTGAGAATTCAAAGAAAAACAAGAGAAGGTACAAAATATTGGCATTTAAAATTGGATAATGAGACCAGAGACACAGGAATTGTACAGCTGCAGTATTTTCCCACGTAGTTAGAAAGACTGAAGAGGATTTTAGTTCCTGTACCTCACCAGTCAACTTTACTAAAAGACAGTTCCTGAAGTGACAAGTTACATCTATTGTTTTTCTACTCTTCAAAATTTGAAGATATTTGTAGTCAGAATACTTTTGTTTGTTTGTTTGTTTGGCTGTACATGTGTATCAAGTCTGGCCTTAAGTTTGTAACACTTTTAGACCAGTAGGATAAAGGTTATTATCAGCTGAACAACAGGCTGTACTTGAAAGTTTTCAGAATTTTTCTAAATTAGGGGATTTTCATACCCAAAGTATTTGTCTCCTTCTTCTTAGTCTATTTTAAAAATGAGCTTTGGGCTTCTTTCATAATAGTATGGATAGATTAAATAAAATTTTCTATATAGAATTTTGCATACAAATCAAACCTCAGATGACATAATTACGAAGTTCAGTAGGAAAATATACTAAAGGGAGACAGAAATTGAGAAGTGCAAGTTCAAAGGAAAAAAGTATTTTCAGTCAGGATATGAAATGATATACTGATGATACAAAAGGATCCAGGAAGGCTGTAATTTCATGTACAAGGAATGCATTGTGCCAATTAAAAAAAAAAAAAAAAAAAGAAAAAGAAAAAAGAAAAAAAAGTCATGTTTTGTTGCACAAGATTTCAACTAAAAGTGTTTACCCTTCAGCAATCATCTCAGATTCGCATACTGGACTAGGCTACAAAAGCAGGTCCCTAATGCTGCAGTACATCTTACAAGAGATTAGACCTTAGGAAAATACTCTTTGGTAGTTTCACACAATTACTGCATACAAAAATCTTTCCATTGTAATGTTTAATGTAGTGATCTTTTTTATTTTATATCGTACATATATATAAATATATAGCTATTAAGTAATTGACACTCTGTTTTTGAAAATCTCATGCCAGTCAGAAATGTGGTTTGAAAACCAGTATATAGTAATTGTTGTTTCATACAGCAATTTTAGAACAGACATCCTATATTTTCCCTCTACCATGGGTCCAGGTTGATCCTTTTCATCATTTTACTTTCATTTGTCCCCTTCTCCAAGTAACTCCTCACCCTTTCTTAGACTAGCAGCTTCTTTCACAAGATGCTTTTTGTCTTCGGAAAGGTTATGGTCTGTGCAGCAGCTGCAGATCTAACCCTCTCATTACAATAAATTGGAAGTAATCAAACCTGGTAAATGGAAACACATGCTATTACATTCTGAAAATGCATGTCATTCAAGATGCTAGAATAACCTCACCGCATTATTTTGAAAGCTGGTAAGACTACAGGTATTACTAAGAATAACTTTAAGCTGTGGCAAGTAAATTTTATTTTTATTTTTATTTTTATCTCTGTCCTCTCATGTTTTCAATTTTTCAGAGAATTTGTGATCATTCAACTACGTGAAAAAATATCATCTCAAAACGTGGACATAGGGAGTGCACAAATGTTCAGTTCAGTTCTAAGAGGAACATTTAGCTAAGGAAGTTAACGCTGTGTTTAGAAATAATTAAATCTGTCACTTGCAGCTGTACCTAACCTCATGTCTTGGGATTCAGCTGGCAAAATACCAACTGCCCAATAACAGAGTTAGCTTCCCTCCCTCCAGCCAAGAAAAAGGGAGAAAGGAAAAAACCCTTCAAACTAAGTTTATGCTTAAACTAAATATATATATTTATATAGAGAAAAGTAATACTACAATATAACATACACACAAGTTAGAAATAACAAGAAATAACTTCCTACACCCAATAAACACAAATTCTACCATTCTAACTACAAATCATTCTAGAGAAGTCAATTCCCCAGAGACAGACTTAATCAGAGAGAAAACTAAGAACAAACATTTTACTTCCTTAAGATAAGATGATGGTAAGCCGGTGCTCTGGGCTTGGATGTCCCCGTCTTTCCTGGGACTGCACGGTATGTCTTGCTGAGACCACAGCTGTGAAGCAACTGACCAAGCCACTCCCACACCAGCTTTTACCCCCTTTTGAGATGATGTCGTAATATGGTATGGAATACAATACTATTGGCTAGAAAAAGTCAGCTGTCAGCTCGCTCAGCCCAGCTCAAGTCAGCTGACAGTCCCAGGCCTACCCTGAAATCCAAAAGCTTAAATTTAGGCCTACCTGGCTAAACCCATAACACCTCACTTTAACACTGATAAGGAAACTCCTGCTGACTAAGTGTTTTAAATGAAATTATTCTCTTGAGGAATGTAATACCCACTGTTTTAAAGGTTCCTTCCCACTATAGTTTTAATGAAAATTATTTTGCCAGCATTATTAAAAAAAAAAAACAAACCACACATTATTGCTTTACCTTTGGACATACATGTCTTGAAATCTATCGATATTTGCAGTTAGCAAATACATTATTAAAAATAATGTGTTGCTTTTCTTCACGAATGACTGCAGCAGCCATGTATTTGGTGGCACAACAGTAAATATGTCTCAGTGAAACCAGTGACCTGTTTCTGATGATCCAGTGACATGAGATTGAGCTTTAATTATTTTATTCTACGTCAGGCCTAATAGTTTAATAATATTCACAGCAGCTGAACAAGCCTATTTCTTTTTAGCTTGTCCTTTCTTAGTCTATCTCTGGTGGAAATTGGGAACAATCCTCTCTGAATTTAGCAGAATTATAGAAGTCTACAGAAAGAGTAAGACAACTTTTGTGCTAGCTTTGTCTGTGTCAAATGCCTTAAAACATGCAAGTAGAGAATCAAAAAAAAGGAGCACCCAACAACCCTCAACAATAATGACGGAGTATGATAGAGGCAGCCAAACTACTGAGAATCAAACCCCCTGCCAGTCAGTGTGATGATGACTATGACTGTTTTTGCCTTTCACCTGATGTATGGTCACCTTATTATAAACTCAGGACCAGTTCCTGTCTATTACACAGTATCTACACTTCTATACCCCCTTCACATTTGTAATTCTCAGACTTATTTGGGGAATTATTTTTTCGGTGTTTCTTGGACTATTACTACTAATTAAAAAAAAAATACTGGCACTCAATTTTTTTTTAATTCAAATGTAAATGAATATCACAAAATAATACTAAATTTTCCATATAATTTTTGACATGGTTTCTCCATATTTATTTTTAATACAGTTATTGTACCATGGGAACTTTTTCTTCCCATAAATGGCAGATGCATACTGTGTTTTACCATGTGATAGTGTTTGGTTTAAACCAAACTGTCAACTAAGCCCCATGTGGCCACTCACTCACTTCCCCCTGGTAGAATGTGAGAGAGAATCAAAAGGGTGAAAGTAAGAAAACCTGTGGGCTGACATAAAGGCTCTTTAACAGGTAAAGCAAAAGACCATTCAAGGAATCAAAACCAAGAAATCCATTCACTGCCTCGGCCAGTTCCCAAGCAGCAGCTCCCTACCAGCTTTCCTCTTAGTTTATATCCTGAGAATGACACGGTATGGTATGGAATATCCCTTTGGTCAGCTGGGGTCAGCTGTCCAAGCTGTGTCTCTTTCCAGCCTTCTCATTGGTGGCATGGCATGAGAAACAAAGAGGCTTCAATCCTTTATAAGCCTTGCTCAATGAGAGAAAGAAGATCCCTCTTTTATTCAACATTATTCTCATATTAAATTCAAAACACAGAACTATACCAGCTATTGTGAGGAAAATTAACTCTATCCCAGCCAAAACCAAGACAGATGGGAAAATGGAGTAGGTAACATTACAGTGTACCTGCTTTTTATGCTTACCTACTCGAAACAAGGGAGCCTCTTGGTATATACAGTACACTTGAATCCTATCTTCAGTGTGTCTGTATTAACGCAAGATAATATAGGTAAAATAGGAATGTCAAACCTCCATAAATATAGATACTGCAATTTTTTTTAATAGAAAACAATAGGAATGTTGCAATAAGTAGGTGTTACTTGTTCCTATATAGATGAATTTTAACTGGCTTCCTTTCTCTTCTTCAAAAGCAGATGTATAGGATATTTGACTACATCTTTTACAATTTCTCATTTATTTTATAACTTTACAGTGCAAGTGCTTTAATTCTTTATTTGAATTATATTTTTGATTAAATTTTATTGGCTTGAAACACATTTTTCATTGTTAATCTTAGGTAAATGGATTTTTAAATGCTCCTTTGGAGAATATGAATCCTATTCAGGCAGTGATCCTCGGTGCATTAGACATTGAGTCAAGCATTTCAATCATCTAGTGCACCAAAAAGCAAGAATTTTCCAGAGAATTGATGGAGTGAATAAGCCCCTTGCCTAGGAAGTACAGCTTAGTCTTCTTTTTGTTACAACATTGTCAAATTTTGTACTATAAAAAGATAGTATGGTAAAAATGTCATGCCCATCTGATTGTGTCACGTGAAAGGGAGGAGGGAGACAGAAATGCAAAGATTTCTAGTCTTAACTGTATTAATATAAAGTTAATAGCTATAAGCACCCTTTGGAATAACCAAAGCTTTAAGAACCTAGCACTGTCTACCGAACTGCTGGACAGAACACAGGCTGGAAGGTTTTCTTACCTCTGATATGAGGACCACACTTAATAGTTAGAAAAGAACCTTCCCTACAACAGCTCCCAAAATAACATTTATTAATACAAATATGTGACAGTTCTTGTGGGTTCCGCTTTGCCGGTGATAATGTTCAGCTGCAAGATTGTATTTAATTGATAATAAAAGACCCCAAAGAAACCAGCACAAAACATGTTCTACAGAGAGAAACACACTAAACTCAAGTTACAATACAGCAATGTATCCCATTTTCACGACAGACAGAAACTAGCAACAATGAACTACTAACTAAAAAACACAGACACTCTCTCAATAACATAGGACAATAAAATATCTTGCACACCACTCTCTCTGTAACACAAAACAAAAAGAATGAGCAGAGCTGCTTCTCATCAATACACATGGTGAAAAAGAAGCAGCACATTGAAAGTAAAGCAAGTTACTGTAGTTGCAAAACAGAGCTGGTCTTATAAAGTAAGAGTAGTAAAAAGCAATAACCAATATAAAGTAGCAAAGTGTGAAGCAAATTACTGTTATTAGTATTAAGGTAACAAAACACAGTAAAGGAGATGCCTATAAAGTAAGAATCAAAGTAGCTGTTAGCATAAGATGTAAGATAGACTGTATAAAGGAATAGGCTTTGTAAAAAAGTAAAGAAAGTAAAGTATAGAAAAATAGAAAGCACATGGTCTTCTTACCCCTACATTGTTCCAGGAGGTAGAAGAAGGCAGGACAAGCTTCAGCAGCTACCTCAACAAAGACATGGCATTTCCCCCTCTCTGTTGCAGTTTAAACTGCATCTTTTTTTATACCTTTTTTTCCTTCATGTGATTGTGTGACTAAAGTCAGAGTTCTGGGGGGGTGATGCAGATGCCTGAGAGGGGGTGGGCTTCTTGTGGCTATAGAAGATATCTCAAAGAGAGGCCCCACCCTTTGTTAATCTCATCAATTTGAAAGCTTTTGTTCTCTGCTGAAACACCCCTCCAGGGGGCTGAGGCATCTCCCTCAACCCATCAGGACTTATCAGGGGCCATCACCCCACACATTGTGATACACTGCTTAGGTATATGTAACTGGAACCTGATCCCCTTTTAACTGAAGTCTATTTTGTAATCTGAGCTGCTGCAGGTAGAGGAAGGACCATAAAGATAATCCCTTCATGTTGTTTGTTTGTTTGTTTGTTTTTTAATCATGACTTGTTTCTAGGTTTTAAACTTCAGTGTTAAATTTGCTGTGCTACATCTTTTCAGAAAAAATAAATGTCAGTGACCTCAGAAATACTCAGAAACATTTTTGCTGCAATGACCTTTTGCTAGGTCCAGATGGTCATTCCAAAGACCCTAACTTAGATTTGTGATCCTGAAGTATCCAGTGCCCAAGTTTTTTTCTTCAGGACTTACCATCTCTTTACTTTCAGGTTTTTCACTGTTTTTGTTGTTCACAGAAAATCTATAAGGAAATAATTTTCACTGAGCAGCTGACATTATTAAGAAGTTTAAAGTTTGGGGGAAATCAAAATCATAGTTCAAAAAATCAGATCTATACAAAGTCTGGTCTGCTCTTGTGCTAAGTTTTAATAGTAATTAATATCAGAATCTTCTATGTAGGTTTATAGCTGCTTATTACAGATCTTAGGCATAGCACTGTCATAGGTGGTGACAGTCTTGCTACACCTCTGGAGGGATCAGTTCCATGTTGTGAATCACAGGCAATGATTTCTGACTTGGTGGTTCCTCATAAACTTCAGAAGGTCTCTTTTCCTTTCCTAGTCCTGTATTAGAAAAGTGTTGAATTTTCAGGATTTTTGGTTATTTGTTTCTTTGTTGGTTTGGTTTGGTGGGTTTTTGTTGTTGTTGTTGTTGATTGGTTGGGGGTTTTGTTTGTTTGTTTGTTTTTTAAATAGGAAAAGAACAGAGTGCTTCCCACATCACTTCAGATCAAGCAATCCTGTTCCATGGGCTGCAATGGAGCCGGAGAAATACTATGCTGTTGAAACAGCATCCTAGAAATACTTGAGCTGCTTTAATCTTCAATTTGTAATTAAAATTAGAAAAAAAAGGTAAAACAACTTTATTTGAGTTGAATGAGATGTAGTCTGCTCACTATTCTGTCTTTGCATTTAGTTATTAAATAGTTAGCAGTTATTGATAATATTTTAGTTTTTAATAGTTTAAATAGTTTTAATAGTTTAGTATTTTTAATAGCTGTGTAGTCATTAAATAGTTAGTATATTTAAATATATGGCATGCAGTTTTAGAGATACTTAAAATAAACCAGCTAAGTATATTGCAGTTAAAATTTTAACTTCAGAAATGAAATAAAAGGAAGTTCAATATGAAGTGTGAATGAAAACGTAATTTTCAAGTGAAAAAAAAAGTTACAAGCATCTATTAGTGTGGGGTTTAAAATTCCAGTACTATAAATTCCAGTATGATAAATTAAACAACTTTTAGCTTTATATTAGCATTTCTATGTTTAACATTCATTTGTCTGTTCTATATAAAAGGAAAAATCTAATACAAATACATTTTAAAAGACTGTCTTCATCCTGTTTACAAGTAATCAATTTTTCACTGCTCTAAACAGTGAAAGTTCATACCACATCATCAGTGTACAAATGAGTTAAAAAGAATTTACTTAAAAACTGTCAGGCTGGATATTTAACTCATAAAAACAACAACAGGAGCTGCAGATAAAAGCAACAGCTGTATCGTGGAGTGATCAATTGTGAAGTTGCTCTAACATTTCATAGTAATAGCAAATTATGGGATTAATTTAGTCACAGACAAAATTTATGGTAGTTTACAGAAACCTACACCAGATCAGGCAATTAGATTTGATTTACTTTTTATTTATGATATATATAGATATAAATTCTCTATGTAAAATATTCTATCTATGCCAGAGAAATGAGTGTACTGGAGTATAGCTATATACATCTATTCATGAGCATAATATTTTATGTGTGTGCAAAGAATTCCAATTGCAGATGTACAAATCAACACTGCTAATACAACATCCTGCCACATCAGGAACATAGAGCAGAGCTCCATTTTAAAGAACTAAAAGAGTGTTTCCAGCACATAAGATCTGTGCTCATTCACTTCAGAAACTGGTTAGTTTGAAGTTAACAGTCTAATTCCTCTAGAATTTTTCTACAGTTCAGGGCACCACCTCCATTTTGGGAATGGAAGGACAACCAGGATTTTATGTGGGAGGAATTGCCAGTTGAAAGTCTGTATTTCTGGAATGACTTGTGAAAGTAGGCTGAGATAACTAGGCTTCTTACTTGAGAATCTTTTTTTAAAATTGCCTATCAATTCAGCTAGCAGAGCACAGCCACTGGATGCAATAGTCTGTGCAGCATTTTATGCAAAATGCTGTGCAGAAGAGACCAGGATCTCAGCTGAAATCAGCATTGCTGGGCTCCAAAATGGAGTGCTATCCCATGGCACAATCTGCAGCACCAGCTCAAGCAACTTTCCCTGTAACTTTAGAGGCCTTGACTCAAACTGGACTCTCTGAATGAACTCTGAAGGTCTAGGGCTGCAGTGGTGCCTGGGGCAGTAGGAAATGGTCTTGTATGCAGGAGATGTGTCTTGTGTAGGATATGTGCCACCAAGTAATGGAGCTGAAGCTGAAAGTCATCGGCCTCTGCAGGAGAATCCTCCACCTATTGACCTGACTCTGATGTCTAGGGAGGCTTGCTGCTTCCCAGGGCCTTGATTCTAGGATGCTGTGAAATGACTACTGTGGCCTGTCTGACTCTCAGACTGCTATGCCCTTCCATGTTGGTATCAATGAAACTTCCAGGGGAGACTTGGAATATATCAAACATGACTACACAGCACCAGGGCTGAGAGTAAAGGGAAGGGGCATCCCATTGGTTTTCTTCTTGATCCTGACAATGATGGTGAAGGACTTGACTTAAAATGGTGGCTACTGAAGGTCAACAACTCTTAACATAGTGTCAACAGCAGCTTGTTTTTTATGACTGGGAACCTCTGTGAGGATCAAGGACTTCTAGAAAGAGACAGGATCTACCTGTCTAGGTTGGGAAGAAGTATTTCTGCTAACTGGCACACCAAACTGATGAGAAGAACTTTAAATGAGTAATGGTTGAGAAGTGAAAGGATGACCTGCAGTCAAGTGAGACAGGTTTACTAAGTTGGCAAGCAAAGTGTGCAGTATGATGTGAAGACAGACCACATAACCAATAGAATAAGACTGAAGTGGTACCAGTTAAAGTGTTTCAGGTTTTCACAGCAAAGAAAGACAACAGCACCCTGGGCTGTATGAGGAAGGACATTTCCAGCCATCAATGGTGCATTATCTTCCTCATCTCCTTAACCCTGGTGAGACATATCTGAAGTGCTGGGTCCAGGCCTGGACTCTTAAATACAAGAAAGACTCACTCTAAAGTGAGTCCATCAAAGAGCTACAAGGATGCTTAGGAGTCTGGAGCCTCTGACAAATGATGGAAGATTGAGAGAGCTGAGACTGTTCAGCCTGGAGAAGTCTCAGGGGCAGATGTTATGAATCTATACAAATATTTGATAGTGGGAGTAGGAAAATTAGGGTCTATTGTAGTTTGGAATGATAATGTAAATTCCCTCCCTGCCACTAACTCTCCATGCCATTAGTTAACAAAAGAAGTAGTTAACTGCTACCAGTTCCTTCTTGATCATTTTGGGTAGGGGCAGACTGGGGGAAGGTGTGGCAAGGAACGGGTTTCCACTGTCTCTTTTGTTTTTGGGGACATTTCACAGCTCTGGGGGAAGGTTGCAGCTCTGTGTGTTGTCTGTCGGAGAGAAACTGTTCGACTGCTCCTTGCTGCTCCTGTGGAGTAAGCTAGTTTTTCTTGCCACTGCTGTTTCTCCCGGTTTCAGCACTGGGGCCCTGGTCACTGCTCCGGCCTCACCATTGCTGGCAGTGTCACGGCCACCCACTCTACCACGGCAGTGACCTGAGAAAGAGGAGTCACAGCTGCCTTTTGGGGAACACTGCAGCTCTTCGCTCCCAGCTTTCCGTCTTCGTTTGGGACAAAGGACAAGGAGAGAGAGAGAGAATTCATCTGAGTGCTCACCACTCATCTCTGCCTCACTGGGAAAAGACTGAGAACTCACCTTGCAGCTAGCCAAGGTGTGACACTGACTCTGTCCATAAATATAGCTGCTCCAGAAGGAGCCTACCATTTTGGGGGTTGTTCTCTTTTGTTTTTACTTATGGTATTTGGGGGAGTAGTTTGCTCTGGTCTGTTTACAGTTATATCTGTATCTATATCTATATGTACATATATGTGTGTGTGTGTGTGTGTGTGTGTATATATATATATTAGTTAAGAACAGTTATCCTTATATCCATTTTCTAATTAAAGTTCCTTTTCTTAAATTTAATAATGAGTGACATGATTACTGTGGAAGAATCCTCTCCTCTGCTTTTTTTGATAAACATTTTGGTTTTTTCCCTCAAACCAAGACAGGGTCAGATTTTTCTCAGTGATGCCCAGTGATAGGAGAAGAAGCCATGGGAAAAAAGTGAAATACAAGAAATTCTATGTAAACACAACTTTTTTGTTTTGTTATGGTGACTGTGTTAAAAAAAAAGAAATTTAAAAAAAAAAAAAAAAAAGCTCCAGTATGCCCTGAGAGGTTGTGAACCCAGAGAGATTTTCCTCAGAGGCTGTAAGTCCGCCCCAGAGAGATAAATAATGTATCTGGATCTTCTGCAAATCACTAGAGTCCTCAGATTCTGTTAAAAATGCTAATGAATCATGCTCCCTTTAGAGATTTCAGAACAATGGACAGACTTGGAGAGAAATAATAGAATCATAATATGGTTTTGGGTGAAACGGACCTTAGAGTTCCTCTAGGTCCACCCCTCCTGCCATGAGCAGGGCCACCTTTCACTGGCCCAGGTCACTCAGAGTCCCATCCAACCTGATCTTGAACACTTCCTGCAGTGGGGCATCCACAGCTTCTTGGGGTTACCTGTTCCAATGCCTCAAAACACTCATAGTACAGAATTTCTTCCTAATATGTAATCTAAACCTACTCTTTTTCAGTTTGAAACCATTAAAACTGCCTGACATTTATTCATGTCTTTAGGCATAAAAATTCCCAGCAAAATTTGTCTTACAGAATCCTAAATTAAAAAAAAAAAATCATCAGAAAGTTCCAAATATGTAATTTTCTCCTGAAATATAATGAGCAAGGGTCTTGGAAATAAGTTGAGGAACTCTCCTCAAGAACTGAAATGATCTGCATACCCCTAAAAAGCAGAATTAGAAATGTATCCAATGATACAAGAAATAATAAAAAAAGATGGGAAAAAGAAGGCTCAGGCAGGGGTGTTGTGTGGGAAGCTAGTGTTAATTGAAAAATTAGTACTTTTCCTTTGAGAGAGTCTACCTGCAGTCTTGCCTATATTACTCTTGAATTAAAAACCTCAAAACAGGCTAAGTTTGGACCCTTTAGTATGCAAATTCTCTTTTGGGGCAATTGCACCTGCTCATGTTATGTCTTTCCAATGCAATGGGTAACTAGTTTAATTTAGTTAACAGACTGATGCTTTAGGCATACTGCTCCAGTGGTTTGTACAAGATTCCAGCTTTAATACTTTCCTACAGTTTAAATTAGAATTTTGACTGCTGCTGAACTTTTGAAATTACTTTATCTGATATATAATTCCAACAGCTCAATGCCAGTAAAAAATGCTAATTATTACTTAAGTCCAAATATGAGTTGAGTTTGTGAAATGCAATAAAGTCAGATTTTCTAAGTATTTTTATAATGCCTTTTTGCAAATGTCATAAAATTTTAAGATACTAATAACTCCACTACTTGACAGCATTATGAATTATGAACAAATCATATTCTCCTTCTATTCCCTTTTGAAGGATGTTTTTAATGCAAGTAATAAGCAAAAGTTTCAAATTCTTAAAATGAAGCTTCCTTGGTCAAACTGGCTTCAATGAAAATCAAGACAAGTCTACACTGAGCTTCCACAGGGTCACATATTGGATATAAATGATAAAAAATAAATTGATGGAGACAGGGAGGATGAAAGCAAAAAGAATAAATATTTATAATTCATGAAAATTCTGCATTACTATAGTTTCCAACAAAAAAGTAAATAAGGGAATCAAAAAGAGATGATATAACTGTGATTCATAGTGGGTTTTGGTTTTAGATTTTATTTTTTTAAACTTTGTATCAAAAGGCCTACCAAACACCTGAACTATTATGATGATGGTACTAAGTCCTTCTGATGCCTCTATTCATGTATTTACGTCGATTAGACCTGTTCTGGGATGGATATGAGCTCATGTTGTTGTATTTCTCCATGTACTTTTCCTTTTCTCTCAAAATGTAAACTAACACGTAAAGCACTGAGCAATTTTTAAGCCTCACAGAAAATGCTCATGACCAGTAGTGAAGAGGCTGGCATTTTATGTCTCATCCTATACCTTTAGGAACATCTGTTTCAGATCTTAGGCCAGTAATGGTTAGATTTTAAAATAAATTTGTATTCCTTTTTATTTTTGTCTGAAAACCTTGTTGAGACTAAACTGCATCTGACCAATTTTATTCAAGTACTCCTCATCTTGCTCCACACTAAAGAAAGCATTGCAATTTCAAGTGTTCCTTAATCACCTGCCTTGGATTGCCAGTCATTCTCCCAGTTTCTAGGACTTAGGATATACTGTTGGATTCGGTGCAAAGCAATGTCTTTTTTGGGAACGAGACATTCAACAATCTCTCTAACCTCACAGAATACAAAAAACTCTGACCTTCCATCCTCTCTTCAGTGATTCACCACCACTTTCTTCACCATCCCATCCACAACTTCTGGGTACTCCAGACTTCTCCTTTAAACCTGAGGTAATGTGACACAAGGAACAACAATTTAGCAAAAACAAAAAAACAAAAAAACAAACAAACCAACCAACCAACCAAAAAACCCAAAAAAACCCAAACCACCTTTGCATCACTTACCTATTTCACTTCAGTCCCTTGAGAGTTAGTCAACTGCCTGACCTTTCCTATCTTTCATTCAATCCTACTATTTAATCTTCTCAGCATTTTACTTGAGACAGAAATCTCATGTTTGCTTCTCTGTATTATACAGCCTTCTGCTGTACTACCCATCAACCCAAACCATGAATCAAAGCTCTGTTGCAAAAAGTGCTCCAATAATACAGATCTAAAAGTTTATTCATAACCCTAAATACCACCACCCAAAAGACAGATAAGGATCTAAACAGCTAGCAGACTTTTGCTTGGGTTTTGATGCTTTGTAGAAGTATATATCTTGTATTTCAGAGATGATATATGAAAACTTTAATTTTAAATGGCACCCAAAAAGGTATGTGAAAAAGAATGAAATAAAGTGGTGACTAGGAAATCGTAAAAGGAAGATCCTTTTGATGGAAATACCTTGAACTGATGTAACATTCTAATCTGCTTAAACTATTGCAGACAGAACTACTGATTCGAATATTCCCTTGAGCATAATTAAAACTCACACAAGTTATCTGTTGATACCAAAACTGATTTTATCAATTGCTAAGAGATGCAAAGAAAAAGAGGAATAATAAGAAAAGGTTGGAAAGCGCTAAGACTATTTTTTAGAAGCAGAGTAAAGTTACCAGCAAAAACTGCCTTTCTGCCGTATTGGTGTGAGGGGTGGAGAGGGTGAGAGAAGCAGTTTCTGCCTTTTTTTTTTTCTCTGTGTCTTTATCTGCCACTTTCCAATGTTATCTCCTTAGCAGAAGGGGGTAAGTCCTTCTGGAATGCAGGATGTGTTTTCACCTCTCACGCTGTGTCCTAGGCCGGGCTGGCTCCTACTTCAGAGTAAAGCCATAGTTCCCTGGCCCTTAAAAATACAGTGAAGAAGATATAACTCACGCATATGGCAGCGGTGGGTCTCAGTCCTCTTCAGGCTGGCGGAGTTCCTCCCAAGGCAGGTAGGCAGCATGTGGTGGTGGAGAAAAGGTGAGGGGAAAGCAAGAGAGATTCCTGGCCAAAGTCACCAGCTCTCTTTCTCTCTTTTTTCCCCTGATTTTCCAAAATTTTGTCCTCATGTTTTATAGTGTTCAGAGGAGGTTGTACGTGGTTTCTTGGCACGTAGCCAGTCCAGATGTTCGAGAAGCTATGATAACTATAGGCAATGGTAGGATTCTTTGGCAGAAAGAGTTCCTTGGGAAGTTTTGGTGAGAGCTGGCAGAAAGCTGACAGAGAATTGTTCATAGGATGTTTTTTACAGGCAGGAAAACAATGGAGAAACGTATTTTTGGCATTTCTGTTATCTGTGTGTTACAACTGATCATGGGGGTGGGGGGTGGGAATCAGACTATTTTAAAAAACAATCTAGTTGCAAAATTGGACTAAAAAATTGACCTCATCCACCCAAAGATATAAAAGTAAGAGATATAAATTTTTAACAGTTGGACTTGATGATCTTAGAGGTCTTTTCCAAGCTTTTTCCAAGCTATTTTCCATTTAATATTAATGCAATCATATTTTTAGTCATCTGATAACAAAAATACAGCTAATATAACATTCCTTATATTCAGCCCAAGGTTTCTACATAAAGGAGTGATGATATCCTTAATGTTGTGCATGTTAGATCTAAAACTTGGGTTAGAATTAAGAAAGAAATCATCAATTTGTGGTTTTGAGAACTTGGCATTAAGAATTCTTTCTGTCTGTTAAATCTGTAGCATTGTATTTTATTTTATCTTCTATTTTGTGGTCATTTGTTGTATGATCGCATTAATTTTTTTCTGAAAACTTTGAAAGAATTATTTTTGAGAACTTCGTTTATTTGGATAAATTTCTTGATCTCCTGATAAGGAATTTATGTCAATAAATTAAGAAAGTGCAAATATCTTTTTTGCCGTGTGACTGGGTTTGTAGTGAAGCCAAATTGCTGAGGCACTAGGGGAGTTGGCATTTTCCAAGTGAATAATGGTAAAAAGTTATCAACAATAAGCATGTAACAGAAATCTGTACTGTTTGTATGTCAATATGTTTGCAACATGAAGTTCAAAATGGACTGTGTAGGACGAAGTCAAGTTCCCAGAATGTTACAGGCTGAACTCAATCTGTCACAACAATTAATGACAGTCAGATGAAGACAGCTTCAATTAATCACCTTCCATAAGAATTCCTGGAAGAGGAAAAATTAAATCAAACATAGAATCATAGAGTGACTTGGATTGGAAAGGACCTTAAAGATCATCTGTTTCCAACCCTTCTGCCGTGGACAGGGACACCTGTTTCTAGACCAGGTTGCTTGAACACAATCTGCCCTTGAGCACTTCCAGAGATGGGGCATCCCTGGCTTCTCTGGACAACCTGTTCCAGTGCCTCACTACCTTCTGAGTAAAGAATTTCTTCCTAATACCTAATCTAAACCTAGTCTGTTTCAGTTTGAAGCCATTGCCCCTTGTCCTGTTACTACATGCTCTTGTAAAATGTCTCTCTTCATCTTTTTCATAGGCTCCCTTAACATACTAGAAAGCTTCAATTAGGTCACCCTGAAGCCTTCCATTTTCCAGGGTGAATGCCTGGCAATATCCTGAACACTTTAACAATGAAGAATAAATTATCTTGACACCAGTAATGTGAAATTTAGAGGGAGATGAATTAGCACTAAATTAGTATAAATAAATTAAAACATTTCTTTTCACTTTTAAAGTGTTATTAAAGATGTTTGTTGAAGTTGTTGACATATCTCTTACGAAAAATTGGTCATAAATATTATAGCTTTCAGTTCAAGAGTGGTATGAATTTGATTGTTAACCTTTCTTTTAGATATGCTCTTTAAAATTAGCATATCCATAAATGTTCTTTAAAATCTTTATTTCCATTAACATCCTTCATGGTCACTGGGATTAAGCTTAGGTCAAGCAAGAGATTTGAGTTTTTGATCTGATTATAATGAGAGCTGTTTAGTTTCTAATAATTTGTTGTAGATCTAACATAATTTCATAATATTTCAGCCTGTGATGAGGTAAATTGAAAGTTATAATTTCATGATCCAATAGATACGCTATGATATCAGTTCCTATTTTCATGCCTGGAAGAACAAACAAATACTTTTCTACTTTGTTTTTGAATACCTAAGATGTTTATGAACTGCAGCAGACTATGTATGCCCCAGCTAATATTGTTTTAATATCATAAAGCTGCCCTGGAGTGAAAATATCAATTTCTGTGGCAGATTACTGGAAAATTCTAGTCAAAACCAATTATCTATGGTTATTTTCAAGCTTGTAGATCATTCATTATTAATGGATGAGTTAATTAAATTAATTTCAGTGAAAATGTTGAGACCGAGCAAGTCCTGTTGAGGTAATACGCCAAGATATACCAGGAGATGTCTGCTTCTTCATTAATTTTGCCTTGATTGAGGTTAGGTGAGTCCCTCTGAGAGGCTCTCAGCAAGCCTTAGTCCTTTAGGTGAGAATCAATTTCTTCTAAAGGCAGTCTTGTGTATAGCAGTGATATTTTTTCTTAGCTCAAACAAGAAATTGAGACTTACATTAAGATTTTCTATATTACAAC
Source organism: Poliocrania exsul (assembly GCA_035041345.1). Classification (NCBI taxonomy): domain Eukaryota; kingdom Metazoa; phylum Chordata; class Aves; order Passeriformes; family Thamnophilidae; genus Poliocrania; species Poliocrania exsul. The sequence goes on from JAWWLZ010000082.1 coordinate 69,940,933, forward strand.
TGATTTTAATTTCTTAAGCATAAAGATTAAAGCTGCCTTCTTGTGCAAAATGTGTCAAGAATACCACCAGAGAGGACAGGACAAGGTTTGGCAGCCAGACCCCAACCCACTGTCCCAGCCAGGAGCTGGGCAGATGAGGGGCACAGGACCTACCCCAATGCCTGGCATCTGACAACTCACTGGGGATGGAAATGGATTGAGGTCAGCCCAGGTCATGGGTCTGTGGATGAGCCCAGCTCAGTGGGACCAATGGCCAGGCAGGGCAGGACTGTGGGGAGCTGGAGACTGGCCCTGCTGTGGCATCACTGGGGCAGGGGCTGATGGCCAATTGGACTGACATGGGGTCCTGGCCATGGGCAGGGAAGGGGGAGTAATGAGGGACTAGGCAGGGACAATCAGGGCTAACAGTGCTTTCAGGGACATGAAAAATCCTTAGCATTGATTGTGTCTTACACGCAGTTTGGTTTCATACAGGACTTTGAGATTGGCATTTTAACCTAAAACAATTATTGTGTTGACAGAAATTATTATGTTCCACAGTTCTGTGTTTATTGAATAAATATCCTATTAAAAAAAAAAAAGAAAAAAGAATAAAAAGAATAGCTGTCAATAATGTCTACAATTACCTAAACAGCATTGTCAGTTTTACTTTTCTTATGTATTCCTGCTGTATTTAACTATTTTATATGGAGGTGTTTAGATAAGGTGGCCCTGACATGGTGACTTTTGGTTTTCATAAAGAGAAAAGTGAAGAGCAGGGGACATTCTGATCAGAAATTAATCTTACACATATATTATAAAAAGATCTTTACACTAGAAACAAAGACATAAAATGTAGTCATCTTGATGTAGCTTTGACTTTTTCCTTTTTACCTTCTTTTAAAAAAAAACAAAAAACCCAATATTTATTTAATGCATAAGCCTATGAAAACCTGCTGCACACAAGCGGTTAAAGCTGTTAATCAAATATTTTGATGTTTCAGTATGCTTTGGCCAGAAGTTGAGCTGAAAATGACAGAAATGAAAGTGACAAGGTGTTGTGAGAGCTATTAGGGCAGAAGCAGTTTTGTTTTTTCCCTGATGTCCTTCTTAAAATTCACTGTAAGGAGAAGAGGAACTAGAGTAACTAGAGGCACTTTAAGCAACAGAAGAGACTCTGGAACCAGGAAGTGAGCTATTTCAGGAAAATTAATCTAGGAGAGAGATCTTCAGTGATGGGAGATATACTAAGACTTTATGAAGGCAAGAAGTCATTTCAAAATGGGCAACAGATTGGTGGTGTTGCTGAAAAAATCATCTCACTCTACTTCCATTATTGGCTGCTTAGTCTTCACATACTCTTCTGTTATCAGTCCATTACCTTGCCAAAATCATGTTTCATTTTAAACTCGCATGACATAGTGGGGGCCAGGAAGTAGGAAGGAAGTGTTAAAGTTGCTGCTTTTAATGCTGAATGTCTTCTGTCTACTTATTGTAGCATACGTGGAGCTGGGAGAAGAGTAAGTGGAATAGCAATTGGTATGAGGTGCTGGGATGAAAAAGAATGAGATGCAAATGAGAGGTAATGGCTAGAGTGAAGGACTAGCTGGAACAAAGGGGTACTGAAAAAACATAAGGAGTGCTTACTCCATTGCCTTGGCACTTTCTTGATATGAGAAATAGTGCAATAGTCAGTGGAAAATGTTCCCAGTTTTCATATGCTGTGTAGTTTGGGTAAACTGTGAGACTCTTTGCTTATTACCATCTACACTGTTTGCTCAAAGGGTTAAGTTCCGAGTAACTGAAAGTTCCTAGCTTCCTGATGATCAATTCTTCCTGTGAGTCAATATAATTGGAAACATTTGTCAGAAACATTTATGCCAATATTTTAAAAAGTAAATGTCTTATTTAAAAGTGTTTAAAAGTCAGGCATCAAAAATGGGAAATGATTTTTCAAGATTAATAATCTGATTAAAATTTCCATGTGAAGCACACACATAATGTCAAATTAAGTTTCTGTTGTTCCTGGCAGTCAATGCAGGACAGACAGCATATGTAGAACCAATACCTACTCTGTTTTCTCCTTGCTCAGGTTTTATTCCTCCATTAGTCTGCATGGTTTGACTCAGCTCGAGTAATTAATTATTTCCTTATGCCATTTTGTGATGTATTAAGAGTTGAGTATCAAATGCTTTGGATTTATTAATTTGCTTTTGCTTTATAGAGGAGAAGCAACAGCTAGATTAAGTCCAGAAACTGATTTGGGAGTCTATATTGTATATACACAAATACAATGAGTTAAATGATTATCAGTGACAATCTAGTTCTGGTTCTTACTACTTTTTCCAGTGGAAAACAACTTTCTTTAAATGTATCTATTTTGTGCAAGATCTTGGGCTCTTTATGCTTTTGTTAAGCCATAATCTGCTAAAAACATAAGGGAAATGTAAAATAATTTTCTACTCCTTTAGAAACCTAGCAAGTGTCTGTGGAAGCTACATCTATGTTTAACAACATACTACACCAGGAGTGGTCATAGAAGTAAGTGAATTATTCTGAATATATTATCCCTCGTCACAGCTTGTAGATGAGGAATTTCATTGCAGTTTTAAATGGTGTGATGTATCTTTGTATTCACTTTGAATTACATACAGATGAGCTCTTTCCCAATAACTGTGAATTTAGGTAGTACATAATGCCATAGTAATGATTCTCTGAAAAGCTGGACTTCACATCTGCTTTTGAATACTGTTGTCACATACTCAATTAATATGGAAAGACTATAAACATGGAAGCTAACCATGAAATGAAAGGCATATAAATATGTCAGGTTTTGAGGTCTTCATACTGATAACATGTGCTGCTGCTTTAAATTGCAGTCATGATCTCTGCAATTAAGGTATGACATGCCTTTCTGGTAATGAAGTTTTCCAAATTATGTTAGAAGCATATGATTCTCTTGCAGAATTACATGATTATTTGAGCCCACTACTTAGATCCTGAAGTATCATGCTTGAATTACAGGCTGTTAATTTAACTTTAGTTAGAAAATCACCTTAATGTCTAGGTCTGGTTTTAATGACAAGAAGCCTTCAAAGCTTCCATTCGACTTTACTTAATCAATAGTCAAATGTGTTTAGATTTAAAGCCTATAAATCCATTGTAATTTAGGGGCAGTGATATTAATCAGTTAAAAATCTACTGTATATAATAAAAGGATTTGCTTATTCAGATTGTAAAGTGTTTTTATTAAAATCTATTTTAAACTGATTAATAGGAATTTATGTATGAATTTGATCATGTGAATGTAGATAACATTTAATGAAAGCAAAGCTCCCAAACATTTAACTTAGATAAGGAGTCACTTAATGAGATTCTTGTAAAACCCAAGCTACTTAGCACAAATAATCACATTATGATTTATTACACTTTTGCATAGTTAAGGAAGCAACTCAAGAAATTATTAATTAATTTCTTTAACTTTTATGCCTTTGAAAAAGACATATTTTCACATTAACCCCCCCCAGCCAATATTTTGATAGCCAGCTTAAAATATCTGAAAGATGTCCATGTCCTACAGAAAACCATGCTTGTGGTAGCCAAAGGTGTTACTTGATTGCATTAGCCCACCCATGTCAACTTTGCATTTCAGTGACATTTTTTGTGAACAATAAAGCTTTATACAAATATTTCCCTAGAGACTTCAATGAGTAACACAATGGTTGCTGAGTTTGGAAGGCATATTTGGAGAAAACCCGGTCTAATCTCCCTACTGAAAGTAGGGCCAGTTGGGAACAGGTTGTTTGTGACTGTGCTTTTCTAGCATCTCATTCATATAGCCTCAAGACCTCTGTGGTTAGCCTGGTTTTGAGCACTTTCATGGTAAGAATGATTTCTTGTGTTTCAAGGGGGTTTTCCATATTCAGTATGTGCCCATTGCCTCTTGGTCTTTCAGTAGGCACCATTGAGGATGATCTGTCTCTGTGTTGTTTTCTCCCACCTCAGCAGATATAAATGAATTAAGAAGATGCCCTCAAATGTTTTTCCTCTTCACATTAAAGAGTCCTAGCTCTCTTTAGCCTTTTCTTATGTATCAGATGCTCAGATCCCTTTAACATCTTCACAGTTCTACACTGGATCAGTTTTGGTAAGTCAACACCCAGAGATGCATCTGAAGGGCTTGAATATTTCTGCCAAAATATTGTACAGGCATTTTGTTTCTTGAATATTTTCAACCATTTAAGTCTGAAGTGGCTTATTATTACTATTGAATTTTTAAGTTTAGATTTTGTTGCATGTGATGCTTTCAGAAGGCACTAGTTGCCAAACACAAATTTAAATCCTCATAAACAACTTTATTTTGGTATTATTATTGTTTAAATGTTTATTAATGGTTTAAAATAATCCCTTAAAATCAATCTGTATCAGTGAAACATTTAGTTTATATAGCATAATTTATAACTATTATGATCAATTCATATCTCTGTAGGTATTAGCTTGACCTGGAAAATATGAGGTACCACCACTTTTAAATCATCTGTCTTCTACTAGAGACAGTGAAAGAATGAAATAGACTGACATAGTGGAAAATAATGTGTGTTAAAATATGTGATAACAACACTCCTGCACTTTCAAAGAGTTGTAATTGACCTTTGATGCCTTCCCTTTCACTAAATGTGCTCGCTGTGTCCAATGTTACTTTTACTTAAATTATTCAGTAGTTGAAGACATATCTCTAGTGAATTAAATTTCAAATCCCCAAATATTAATTTATGACAAGGATCACCAACTTTAGCTCAATTTAATTTCAAATCCCAAAGTATGCATTGAAATTTCAATGAATATTTCTAATGCTAATTACTCAATTTCTATATTTATAAGGGAACTGACACCTCATAAATATAACATTGTGCTATTATTTCCATATGTGCCTGTTCCCTCTAAATATAGAAAATCAGCAATTAGCACTACAAATATTCATTGAAGTTTGAAGGTAGATAAATAAGAAATAGGAATGCCACTTATTTATTATAATTTACAAAGCAAAGAACACTTAAGTGCTTCTCATTTGATTAATATGCCCCTAACTATCAGTTACACTAAAAGCTTCAACTGACCTACCACTAGATAAAATTCATGCTACCTGCTAAGACAATATGCTTAATGGGCTGCCAGTTTTGGCAGAGCACAACAACTTTGTTAAGCTTTGATTAGTTCCCCTTTAACATTAGGATTGCAAAACTGTCTTAGAGGTACCCTTTTTTTCTCCTCACACTATGGACTGTTGTGGTGGTTTTGTTTGTTTTTGTTTGTTTGTTTGCTTAATAGAAGACAAAAACATGAAATGCACTAGGGTTAAACTTTATGTCAGAAATGTTTCTTTTGTTGAGAAGTGCATCAAATCATGAAATCTGTGAGCCACCTGTACTGAGAGCTGTGTCAAACTGGAAGGTAAAAACTGAGGAAATTGGCTTCATTATACAACATAGACTCTCCAATAATATCTCTCCATAATATCTCTTCTGACAATATCTATCCCTGATATCTCTTCTGATAATTTCTGTACCATGAATAGTCTAGCTAATTTCTCTGCACATTCTGACTGTTGTACATTTGGTGCTGTGCTTCTTCCTATGTAGACCGGATGATAAGAAAAGTTTGCAGAGCCTGTCCAGATACCAGTCTGAAGTATAAAGCTGACAGAGTATTCATTTCTCCTTTTCCACCAAAACATAGGGCAGGTGAAAAGTTAAAACAGCATGTGCAAAATAACCTATAAGAAAGAGAATCTTAGAACTATTAAGCTGCCTTTACTACTCTGTACTCTTTCCTTGACAGTACTTTGATTGTAGTTTGTATGTCTTCCAACATAGCCTCAATTACTAGTCATACATTTGAAATGTGAAATTATTACCTAAGCAATTCTTTAAACATACACTCAACAGGAAACATGAAAAATAAATATTAATTTTAAAGGTTCTTGGATTTTATTTTTTTTTAGTTAAAATAAGGATAAGCATTTAAAAAATTCCACTGTAAACTCAAACTGATTTACACACTCTCTTAAGGTTTGTTTTCTCTTTTGCCAGTGTTAGGGCTTAACATGAAGAGATTCACATATTTCTGAGGAAATCATTTCAATTTAGATTTGTTTAACATCTCACATAATCTAGAATATTTAAGTGGTATATGGCTTTTATATTTGATCTCATTTTTTTTCTCTGTGTGTGCATAAAATGATTGTGTGTGTAGTAAAATTATTATAACAGATACCATATATGTAAGGTTAGGCATTTTCATCTTGAAAAAATAATCTTTTAGGAATAAGAGGGTCTTCCAGATAATATGCTTAATTGTGTTGAACAAAAATGATCTTTGTGGCTGGGAATACAGAAAAAGAAAATTGTACTCATTGATTATTATAACAAACTTTAACCAAATGAGCTTGATTGTAAGCACCTGTAGCAGTAAGAGAGACTAGAGACTGGGAATGGGTATTGAACCCAAGTGTTTTTGTGATAGGGGATAATGTTATGTGAAACTTTTGGCTATATTGGACAGTTTTTTTAAGAAACACTGTCTGCCATCTAATACCAGGAAAATAAGTGATATGTTGCTGAATATTTGGTTGTCCCTCATTCTGTGCAACATTCCATTTTGGGAAAATTGCTTTGAGAATGTTTGCATTTTTCACAACATAATAAAACATTATCAGTATTCACTCTGTGATTTTATCTGACTCATTTGTGTGTAAAAAATTATGGAAATAAGGATATATTTTCAACACTCATTAGTGATCTGAGGTACCTAACTCCTCATTCAAATTTTGACAGAAATGGATAGCCTTGCCTATCTCCCAGTTTGAGAGACAGTTTGTGTGCTTCAGAGATCAAAAAAAGATCCTTGATATCACAGAGAGATTCACCAAAGGGATATCGATCATTGTCATTTATTACAACTTCACTGTCTCCGTCCAAGCTCGCTTGGCCATGGCAGGTGAACCTTAGGAGTTAAAGGGTGGGGCCAGTTCTGCACACGCTGTGTCTCATCTAAAAAAATCCACTGCACAGGCTCGAAGGGCACACCCACATGGGGAGAGCCCTTCCTAAATCTTCATTCACAAAGTGTAGCCATGATGATAGGAAGGAAGAGAAGTGATTTGTCAATAGCAAAGGAGAACATAATACCTGGGATTGGAAGCCCAGAATAGAGACCAGGAGGGTTTGACTAGACCACAGCAGTAGCTCAAGTTTAATGTTTATGTATTGCTTAAGCAATACGAGCTTTACTACAGATGTCTCACTTGAATTTACCTTTATTTTATTTTAAACTTAATTTTAGTTTCTGGGGTGATACTTTATGGCACATATCTGATAAAGCATGATACTTGTATAAAGAAAACTTTTCCATATAATGACTTTATTTCTATGATTTATCAATTTTGTACAAGCACGCTTTATATTCTCAACAGATAGTCTCACTGCAGCTACAAGCTTGTGTATTGTGCTTAATATTTTAAAGTAGGATGAGCAGAAAAATTTACAAAATGGAGGAATTTTAAGCACTTAGTACCAGACTGCAAAGGTAATCATATTTAAAGCAGGCAGTGACAATAGTTTTGCTGTATGAACTAAGAGTAGAGCTTACTCCAAAGGAATGTTGGGTATACTTACAGAAGCTTTGGGGTATGTAATGTACTGCAACACTGTCCTTAAAAATACGAATAAAACTAGGTAAAATGTAACTTTACTACTTCAAAGGGAGTTAATACTTAAAAGCACTGTATAACTTTCACCCTTACATGTACTTTATGCAGTTGACATTAGATAGAGTATTTCATTGTGCATTTGATAAGACTGCTCCTTGACTTTTCTTCATATTTATTGTCTTTTTTTAATGCACTAGTGAAGGTGAATAGATGTCAAGAATGATACATTAGCTAATGTCTGAATGTATTCATACCAAGACATTGAAGGACAGTTAGTTAAATGCAGCTCGATGGCAGGAAAATAAATGACAGAGTTCTCAGAGTGTCACTTAGAATTTCATGGTTGTCAGTCATCAGAATAAATTCCAGTGTGCCTATAATGAGGACTCTAATTATATACATAACAGGAAAGCTGGTTTTCTATTTTGGCTCTTAAATTAAAAGACAAAATTAAAAATCTTTCAGTAATAACTCTGCTTATAACATTTTTTTAATATATATAGTAGTCATCTGTACTAACCTCTGAGCATAATAAGTATGAATGCTCATACTTAAAATACTGCTTCAAGTCGAATACATAGTTTAATTATTAATTGATGCATTCTCTCATAACACATGATGAATTAGACATTTAGTCATGATTCTTAAGAACATTAAATTAAATATTTTCATTTTCAATCACTTATATTATTACTGGCAGTTACCAGATATTACTTTTACTCTAGGTGCAATATTAATTACAGTAGATCTCACAAATGGTTGTGGTTCTACAGACTTTGTGTATTGAAGTTCCTGAAAGAAGATCTCAGGAATTGGCAGCAGTTATTGACCTAAAGGCAACCAGCTGACCTGTGCAGGACACAGCCTGCTCCAGCCCCAGCAAAGGGCACAGCTGAGCCCCTCAGCCACGGGCGGGTGGGTGAGAGCCCTGGGGAAAGCCTGGGCAAGGCAGGGCAAAGCATTGCCTGGCAGCCAGGGCTGGGTGAGGGCGACCGGGGGTGAAAATCCCATGCAGTTGCAGGTTTACTTTGAAGGGCTGCAGTCTATGTGAAGGACATATGCCGGAGCAGGGAAGAGTGTGAGGGGGAGGGAGAGGAAGAATAGAGCTTTTATGAAGTGACTTCAGCCCCCATTCCTCGTACCCCTGCACAGCTGGGATGGAGGAAGGGAGTAAGGGATGAGAGAGTGAAGTTGAGCCCAGGAAGAAGGGGAGAGTAGGGTGGAGATGTTTTAGTTCTTGTCCTTTTTTTTTTTTTTTTTTTTTTTTCAATATCCATATCTAATTTAATTTGCAATAAATTTATCTTTCCCCAACGTGTTTTGCCCATGATGGCAATGGATCAGTGATCTGCCTGTGTTGATCTTGACCCTTGATCAGCTTTTTCATCCTGATTAGCTTTTCAGGGCTGGCATCCTTGAAAGTTTTCTCCCGTGCAAAAGCTTGACTGCACTGCCTTTTAGAGTATTATGAGAACCTGCTTATTCTGCTGTCAGTGCTTTACTATGCAACAATAGTCAAAGGGCTGCAGTTGGTGAACTGGGATATGATGCATTAGCAAGCCATTAAACTGTTCTTGTGGCTTGTGATCAAAGTACCAGTGCCATGTTAGTATGTCCAGATGTTTCTTGTGCCACTGGTCCTACCACTCTATGAGCTTCCATTGATATTTTTCACCCAAGCAGAGAGACCATTCAAGGAATTGATTCACTGTGTTGTGGCTGGTGGATTGTATCTCCTTCTCCATCCCATTATGAGTCAGTTCCTCCACAGTCTGGTAGCTGACACGTTACATCTGCACAACATTGGTCAGGAGAACACTGTAGAAGTTTTGACCTAGGCAAAATGCCAAGTATTCACCTAGTCAATGGCAGCCCCTCTTTTCCCAGAGAAGGACGGAAAGAAAAAAACGACAAAACTCCAATTTACAATAAGGCAGATTATATTTTACACAGAAAAGAAGAAATAAAACAAAACAAAGCAATATACATACACATACAAGAGTAAGGCTAACAAGAAAAAGCATCTACTTCCTTACAAAATCAGTGATGAGAGTCCCAGCTCCCTGGCATGCAGGATGGCATTCCCTAAGGGCAGAGGCCATGACAGAGACAGAAGGCATTTCCTCCCTCTTTCTTTTATATCTGGTTTGGCGTCATGTGGTATGAAATATCTCGGTCAGTTAAAGTCAGCTTACAGCCTGTATCCCTTCTTCTATCTACTAATACAGAAACATAGTACCTACTATAAGAAACTAAAGCCTGGCCTAACTAAACCTGTCACAGACACATATGGCCTCAATCTTCCATGGGAGACGTGTCAGGGGATAGCAAGACCTTCACTGCTCCTCTTCCTATTTTTGTCATGTTTTGTAGAGAAATCAGGAAGCAAAATGGTCACTCTCAGAGTCAGTACTTACATGTCCTATGAAGAACTTTGGAAGGCTTTCCAGTAGGTGGTTTTGGGGCATGTGCTATATAACACTATACCCTGAACTATCTGCAGGTACATGTAGCTGTCAGATTTTTTTCACTGACATCATCTCAACAACAGGCCAGAAGTGTAGGGGCTTCCTTATTTTAAGACTGGTGTGATTGTAAGAATGTTTTTCTGTGCACTAATCTCCATATGATAATTTCAGTAGGTGTTGACAACCTTGTGGTTATATGAAATTTTTAAGAGTTTGAGCAGTTACATTCTACTTCATGTAGCCCTAGGGTGAGGAGGTAATTTGGGGCCTATCCCTGATTAGCAAGCACCATAATTGAGGAGGTGATGTATCATTATGTGGTATAGTGTTTTTGTGTGTGAATGCAAAGGAAGAGAAAGTTGTTGTATAAGGCAATGGTAAAAATTATATCAGAAGGCCAGTAGAGTTTCAGGAAAACTTCTGTTCTTATTTCAGCTGTCAGAAGGGACTGATGTGGAAAGGCACAGTCTTGACAAGTTTTGAAACCCTAAGCTGTTAAGTTAAAAGAAAACACTTACATTAGTGGTGGAAAAATCAAATGTACTGGGCTACACATGCAATAGCCTCTTTAACCCAACAGTTTATGACTTATCTACCTTCATTTCTTTCAGTGCTCTTGATGGTGTGACTATGTAGAAACAAGTCAAGTGATATTCCTATAGGGCAATGTTAATAAAGATATTTAGGCTTATAGAAAAATTGTGTAATAATTCTATTTTGAATTCTACAGCTTCTTTCTAGCACAACACATTTATAACAGGAAGTTCTTTAGCAATATCAATGTAGAACTCTTGAAAAAATATTTTAAGCCTTAATTAGAGCTTTGAAAAATTACAGCTTTAGGTTAAATATGCTTAGCTTTCATCTTCCTGGAGAAGTGTTCAGCTCTGAAATAATTCAGTTGATTTTCAGTGCATATTTTAATAGTAAACCTATTATCATGTCAATCAAGACTTTCCAAGTTTTCTTTTCTTTTAAGCAAAGGAAACACTCAAAATTACGTCTGTTTAAAATATTCAAAATAAAAGGTGTGTTAAAACTGGAAGAAATGAAGTTAGTATTCAAAGGTTTGTCTTAAAGTTTTCCAAAGTTACTGTTCAGAAAAACATAACTATGTCGTCTGATCACTTCTGAGATTGCATGGAATACAGAGTTGAACTATTTCTTCTCTGTAAAATTAAAAGGCAAAACAAAACCCTGGTATTTTTCTACTTCATTTTCATTTGATTCAACACTAATTCCCAATTCTGTTGGTTTTTTAATAGTATTCTGTCAAAGTAAGTGCACTACCATTGCTGATTTTATCAGAAAATCTGATAAAATGCATAAAATTGTACTACTATACTATAGTAGTATCTTTTTTTGAGACTATTTCACTATTTTGTACAACTAACGTTTTGTGGTACACCCAAGGTAAGCTCACATCTCCCATTCTGAGCTGAGTAGGTGCAGAAGTGTGTGCCTCACCACAATTCACTAGAGGATCATGTCATAACCATGTGTTGAACTTAATTTTGAAAGACAGTGGACAATCTAACTTGAATTTAGACAAAAGTTTAGGTAGATGATTTAGACCATCGATATGCTCATTTTTCAAATATATGTTTACATTCTGTACTACCTGCTCAACAACTGGAAAATTCTTGAAACTTTAAAGTAGCAAACCCTTTAATACTCTCTACTCAAAGAAACTCTGAGTTGCTAAAAAAATTGATGTAATTTTTAAAACCAATATTCACTATGTGCTTTTGAAATGTTGTTTTTAGACTTAAGTGGGGAAAAAAATACATGTTAAAAGTTAATGCGCATCTTGGGTATGCTTTTAAAGCTTAATTTTCATCATCTGTGCCCCAAGGGCTTCCCATGACTGTGGCAAAGATTCTGGTTTGTATTTTGCTTTTGTTTGTTACAGTGAACTTTCAGGAAAATGTGTGTCTGACTGAAGAATGTAAACTGGTAGAAGCCAGTTCCTGGTAGGTACAAAAAATTTTACAAAATACCAGATCTGATCCTGTTTTCTAATAGCAAGGAGAAATTTTAGTGGAAGCAAAATGTGTTCCACCTGGCTCAAAGAAAATTATAATAGATAGTAAGGCTTAATATAAACATATGCTTAATTCTGCTCACACAGATGATCATTCTAACATTTTTATCACTGGCAGTGGTCAGTACTAGATGCCTAAGGAAAGAAGAGTCAGGACAATTGCATAGTAATGGTTTGCCAGTTCCCAGTTGTGCAGATGCAAGCACTTTCTAACTTAAGAACTTCCTGAGGTCATATCCCTGTTGCTGTTTTAATATCATTAGTAATTTTCTTTCCCTCACTGAATGTATCTAATTGTTTGGGTTGAAACTCCCAATGGTTTCAAAAGGTTATGGCTCAAAGGCATGGTCAGAGAATTTACATAATAAGTACACACACTTGCTTTGTATAAGTATGTTAACCTAGAAGCTTTCCTGCATTTTTAGGGACAAAGATAGACTTAAAACAAAAAAAATAACATCTAATTTTATCAAAAGAAGAACAACTTATTTCAAGACTATAATTTAGAGTTAAGAGTCAAACAGCTGGTGCATAATATGTTACAATTTGAATTTCTTTTACCTGACAAGACTTTTTTGGGGATGAGAAACTTAGCTATTCTTTCCTATACAGTCTCAGTGGAATCCAGAGCAAAATGGAAATGGGGACATTTAGCTGGAAGAATTTTGCATACAAAATAAATGGCAAAGTTTTAAGGGCACATGCATTTGAATACTACAATCAAAATGTCATTTAATGCAAATTTCAAAAGTAGTATCAACACAGAATTATAAACTTGATGGTGAAGTGCCTTTCATGAATAAATAGTTAAAGAAAGGTTAGGATATTGCTGTCTCTATCGTGCTTCTGTTTACTTTTCAAAGATTCTGCTATTTCAGTTTGGTATAAAGTATGTAGTGTTGTAAAACACTTTTTATTTTAGCTACAGGCCACCAGTTTTTGGCACTCTGTAGATATTCAAATATGTCATTGTCTTCTTAAAATGGAGAAATAACCACACATGAAAAAATATGCATTCAAGAAATTACACTTAGTCATTAAAAGAGTATTCAGTCAAATCACATTAAGTGGGAAGTGAAAGCAGTTTTATTTTTCAGCTTGATAAAATGTGTATTTTAAGGTCAGAAAAGTAAAGTAGACCCATTTTAGTTTTCTGGTAATAATTTCACTGGAAAAGGGAAGCATTGTAAGATATATTTATGCATTCCATCTGTGCTGAAGTTTTGTCATTGGATAAAATATAAGAATAAATGAATCATAGAATAATTTAGGTTAGAAAAGAGTATTAATATCATTGAGTTCCACCATTACCTAACACTGCCAAGTCCACCACTAAACCATATCCCTAAGTATCATGTTCACATATATTTTAAATACCTCCAGGCATGGTGACCTTACCACTTCCTCGAGAATCTGTTTTAATGCTTGACAACCTTTTTGGTGAAGAGTTGTTTGGGGTTTTTTTTCCAATATCCAATCTAAACCTTCCCTAATGCAACTTGAGGCCATTTCCTCTTATTCTGTCACTAGTTTCCAGGGAGAAGAGACCAACCCCCACCCTGCTCCAACCTTCTTTCAAGTAGTTGTAGAGACCAATAAGGTCTCTCCTGAACCTTCCTTTCTCCAAGTTAAACACACCCAGCTCCCTCAGCTGCTCTTAATAAAACTTGTGCTCCAGACCCTTCACCAGCTTCATTGCCCTTTTCTGGACACGCTCTAGTACCTCAATGTCTGTCTTGTAGTGAGAGGCCAAGAAGTGGACACAGTACTTGAGGTGCCGCCTCACCAGTGCCAAGTACAGAGGAACAGTCACTGCCCCAGTCCTGCTGACCACACTATTTCTGATACAAGCCAGGATGCCACTGGCCTTCTTGGCCACCTGGGCACACTGCTGGCTCATGTTCAGCCAGTGTTGACAAACAGTCCTGTCCTGGGTCGTTTTCCAGCCACTCTTCCTCAGCCTGTAACACTGCATGGAGTTGTTGTGACCCAAGGACAGGACCCAGCACTTTGTCTTGTTGAACCTCACAAAATTGGCCTCAACCCATTGATTCAGCCTATCCAGATCTTCATTACCCTTCCTGCATGGCCTTCCTATGTGCCCTTCGGTATGAACCACTTTGCCATGTCCTTGCTGATGCACTGTGCCCTGGTTGCTAACACTTCCAAGGGAAGACTCCTTTGATATGCAGGTGTTGGCCCTGTGTTGTCCACCACTGTTCCTCATCCAGGCCTTGTCAGGCACTGTGGTGTGAACTGTGGGTTGCTGATGGGTGTCTCACCTCTCCCTGAGTTTCCCCTGTGCACTGCACTACAGTGCTTCACTGCAGCTTGTGTCTGCACCAGATCTGCTTCTAGAGGGAGCTTTTACCCAAAGTCCACTTGATGGTGGTGCTGTTTTTTATTTAAGGTTGAATTAAGTTCAGATAGCACAGAGCAGTTACATGTGGGTAACCTCTGCAACCTTTTCTCCCTCCTCTTTCTGTGATACAAGGGAGATCACTGGGTGTGTGGGGGACATGCAAAACTGCCTGAGGGGGCATTTGCTCCAAAACTGACTACATCATTATTTAACAATAGCAAAGTTTGCTTAAGTTTACTGTCAGGCAGCTATCTGGGGAATTTCCAAGGAGCTTTCAGGAAAAAAAAAAAAAAAAAAAAAAAGGACACAGCTTAAAAAGCCATATAAAAGAAGCCAGATAATGTGTAATCAGAGGGGAAGGAGAAGAGGTAACTTGAGCAGCCTTGAGCCTCTGTTTTGATACTGCTGGCAGCCAAGCCTCAGGAACCACAACGTCTACCTGGGGCTCATGGTGCGGCCTCTCTGCATGGTGCTGGTTGCAGTCTCCACCCAGGTAGGGCATGGCGTGCAGCAAGCAAGGACCCTCAAGTCATGGTGTGTGTGAGGACACTCGTGGGGTACTCCTTGGAGGGCATGTGCAATAGTAGGTGGCAGGAAGCAGCAAAAATACACACAGAACTGGAGCACTCACATCTCCCACTGGAAGGGTGTGCAGTCAAGGAATTCACACTGTTTCCCAGTAAGGGGTTGGTGCTGGTAGACCACACCTCCAGGTGAAGGCTGTATGTGCCTAACTGTTGGACTAGAACTGTTTGGGGTTAGCTATAGGAGGGTACTGATACAGTTTAAAACAATACAAAAATCAAAACAGACAAGAATTTTAGGCTGTGTAGATGTGATTTTAGATGTAACTCATGGAGGTATGAAAGAGAAGAGATAGTGTTGAGACCTATATAATAACAAACCATTTGTTACAGGATTTTTAACCCTGTTCAGTATGTAGCCTTCTGGACTATAAATCTATTACACAGCTTTCTGTGAGAATCTGGACTTGACGAACTAGGTGCTTACTGAGTAAAGAAGGCAAATTAGCTCAGCTGCTACCTCTTCTAAATGTACAGTTTATTTACTACTTAGAGAAGGTATTAATCACTTCCCAGAAAGGTGGGTAATTTTTAGTCAGCAATCATGAATTCCAGACTCTAGCATTAGAGCCTTAAAAGTACTGTTGTTCCAGGAAGGGTGTTACAGTGCCTCCTGCTGTCTTGGTCAACTTCTAGTAAATGCATGAACACAGTCAAAACATTTAGGATATATAAAAAGCTATGTTTGTAATTACATATTTAATGTACTACATTATTTTTACAATCTATATGACATAATGCATAAGAGATCAGTGGAAGGAGGCAAATAAACAGAAATAATGAAAATTATTAGGATTTGCATGGGCAAATCATGATAGTGTGTAATATGAATGAGAGTTTCAAATCAGTGGTATCAGTAAATTAAGGAATGTTAGAACGATGATAATGAATTTTACTGTACTTATGCTGAAAATAATATAAATGTTTATACATATTTTTATACATAGAAAAATTACATATTTATAATGTGAAATATGACTGAAAATACCTTTAAAGTTAACCTTAACCGAAGTCAAAGACTAAGCTCACTAAGTTTTCATTGAGTTCATGCATATTGAGAGTACAGTTATGTCAGATAAACAAGTCTAAATATCAGAAATCTCACAGGTGTTTTAGACTAACCATTATCTGAGCTGCTTTGTTAAATGCTTTCCACCTTTCCACATTAATATATTTGTGATTATTTTTTGACTTTTTTCTACCCTTCTACCCGTCTCTCCATATTTCTTTTTTTGTGTGTGTTCCAGTGTATGCCCCTTATCTTCTTTACCTTCTTTCAAGTACAAAACTTTTTTCTGTTCAAGTTCAAAGACAATCTTTAAATGGCCAACATCCAACATGGACTACAGTTATAGATTTTATCGTGAGTCTTGCACTGCAGTGAGTGAGTCTCAAAATTTCAAGTTCTGGTTTTATTGTTGATTTGGGGGACTGTACTCCTTCCATCAGAACTTTATGAGGATGTTTTTGTCTCCAGCCTTTTCACACTGAACAGTATTTTTTTGCTACTAGTTTTATGATTCTTCTGTGTTGTCACCTATGTCTAAGAGAACATATCCTGAGTGGTCCTGCTTGTGTCAAAAAATAAGCATTTCAAAAAGTCAGATTTTGTTGAGTTTTAGAATTATTGCTTGGACTTTTTATTGGCAACTCATTGTTTTTCTGTTAATATGATGATACAATCTACTTTTATATGTTGGAGCATACATTTGCCTTGCAAAATCTCTGATAGGAGGTAGTATTTTTCCTGGTCAAACTAGGATTGATAACACCCAAACGTGCATGGCTACAGGCCAAGGAAAGCTTTAATTTCTGGGGTTTTTTAATATTCCATATCAGAAAGTTAAGGCTTTTCAAATACTTATGAGGGAAGAAGAGGGAATTATTTGAAGGTGTTATGCCTCTAAAAGAACATTAAATGAATTTTCAATGGAATCTTGCGGTTGAAAGTAGAAAGTCAGAAAGAAGGTGAATGCTGAGCTTCCACCCTTTGGTCACTCATGACAATTAAGCAGTTTGTCAATCACGCCAATACCATAATTAATAATGGACAGTGTAGTATTTGGCATGTTTCAGTTTAATTGGTAAGTGCTTTAAAAAAGGTGAGGAAAATGAAATTTTATAATTTTTAAAGTAGCCTGTGTCTAAGAACAAGTCCGAGTCTTGCAGAAATACAGTTTGCAGCAAAGCTAATGACAAGGCCCAGCTAACATGAATGATATTCCCATTCCTCTGTAAAGCACAGTCAGCATCATAGACTGAGGTAAACAGTGAACGAAAAATCATTTATCAACCTGTCCTTTCTCCCTTCTTTTCCATAAAAGCAAAACAACAGAAGGTCTTATGATCCTAGGAGAAAAGGTAGATTAATTGACAAAACACTTTTGACAGAAATACAAAAAGATTAACTCCATTTCTTTTAAAAATAATTTGCATATTTCTGTAGATCACACTATATAAGAAATCCCCAGACCTTTTATCTTTACAAAACCAAAACTGTGAAAAAAATTCATTGTAAGAGTAATTTTGGTATGTTTCAAACTGGAGGGAAAAACCCCCAGAAACATACTTAAAAACATTTTATGATCTGTTATGTGATGCTGTTTCAAAAGGTTTCAAGCTTTATGAAGCGATTGGAAAATTTTTAGTAAGTCTGAATAGCTTAAAAAAAAGCTTTAATCTTTACATTGATTTACAGATTTTAGTTGTCCTAAAAAAAAACACCATAAAACCCCAAAAAACCACCTGAAAATGAGACTTTTGTTGTCCTTCCTTGTGTAAGTGTAGCATGTTCATGGGTCTTCTACTTAAATATTACAAACAATGATTCTATTTGAAGATGAATATGGTATCTGTACTTACTGAATATCATTCTATTAATCAGAAGATAGAAAGTTGTGTTTTTTCACCAATGGCATATATTTCTCTGGAGACAAGGTACAGGAAATATGTTTTGACAGTGATGAGACTATGGAAATCACCTTTATCATAACACATTCTGCTTTGCCACCCAGTTCTCATCTTGCCATTTTCTTATCTTGTTTTGCTTTTGTTGAACACTTTCAACTACTCCAGCATGCTGATGAATGTGATTTTACTTTCATGCAGCTAAACAGAGCAAAGAGGTGTCACGCAAACAGGAAAATGTATTTAAGATATTCACAGAGCATGTGTGATAAATAGATATGAGAACCCTGAAGTCCTTGATAGATATTTTAGGACTTTATGTTCATTAAAACTTGGTCTTGCGTGAAAGTGTTCATCTTTCCTCATGCTTTAGAAACACATCAATATCTGAATGCTCTGCTAAGGATTAATCATGAACTTTTTTTTTTCCTTCTGTAGTTGCATGGTTCAGTTTCTTTAAAAAGTAGTAGTTGGCCATGCAGCTTTTACCAATATCTTCAGTCTTTACATGACTGAGTATGAGTGGTGTTAGAGAAGCTGATAACTCTTACAAAGATTGTCATTGATACTGATTATTTATGAAAAAATATTTTCAACATAAAATTACCAAGGAATATGAGTTGTAGAGTCTTAGAATCACAGAATCATTTAGGTTGGAAAAGACCATTAACATCATTGACTCCAACCATTAATCTAACATTGCCATGCCCATCACTAAACTATGTCACTAAATGTCATATCTATATGTTTTTTTAAAATGCCTCCAGGGATGGTAACTAAACTGCTTCCTTGAGTAGCCTCTTAACAATCCCTTCAGTGGAGAATTTAGTCCTAACATCAAATCTAAACTTTCCCTGATGCAACTTTAGACCATTTTCTCTTGTTCAATTGTTCCTTGGAAGAAGAAACTGACCACCACCTTGCTACAACCTTCTTTTGGGTAGTTGTAGAGACCAATGAGGACCCCCTCAGACCCCTTTTCTCCAGGCTAAACAACCCCAATTCCCTCATCCTCTTCTCATATGCCTTGTGCTCCAGACCCTTCACCAGCTCTGTTGCTCTTCTCTGGGCACATGCCAGCACCTCAGTGTCTTTCTTGTAGTGAGTGTTGCAAAACTGAACATATTATTCAAGTTGTGGCCTCATGAGTCCCAAGTATAATAGAGGGACAATCACTTTTCTAGTCCTGCTGACCAAACTGTTTTTGATACAAGCCAGGATGGTGCCTTGTGGTCTATCTTGGCACACTTCAGTTGGCTAGAGCATACTGCTAATAATAACACCAAAGTTGTTGTTTCAATCCCCATATGACCCGTTCACTTTAAAGTTGGACTTGGCAATCCATGTGGCTTTGTTCCAACTCAGAGCATTATGTGAAACTATTCTATGAAACTTCTGACTCATGTTCAGCCATCTGATGACCAACACCTCCAGGTCCTTCCCTACTGAGCAACATTCCAGTCACTCTTCCGCAAGCCTGTAGGGTTGCGTGAGGTTGTTGTGACCCAAGTGCAAGACCCAGCACTTTGCCTTGTTGAATCTCATACAATTGCCTCAGCCCATCACTCCAACCTGTTATGACGACTCTATAAAGCCTTTCTACTCTCCAGTAGATGAACATTCCCACCCAATTTTGTGTCAAACTGACTGAGGATTCACTCAATCCCCTCAGCCAGATCATAGATAAAGATATTAAACAGGACTGGCCCAAGTACTGAGCCCTGCAGAACACTATGTGTGATGAGTCCATTCCAGGAGAATGATGTAGAAAATAGTGTCAAAGATTGTACTAATTTCTAGATAGAACACATTTCAGCCTTTCCTTTTTCTCCTAAGTGAGTCATCTGGTCATAGAAGGAGACCAATTTAGTCAAACAGGACCTGTGTCTGATAAACCCAATGCTGGCTGGGCCTGATCCCCTGATGTCTTTTACACTTCTTGTAAGGGCACTCAAGATGATCTGACTCATGGACATTCCCCTGCGCTGAGATCATATTGACCAGCCTGTAGTTCTTGGGATCCTCTTTCTGACTCTTACCGTAGATGGGCATCACATTTACTAACTTCCAGATGTCTGGAACCTCCCAGGCTGGCCAGAACTGTAGATAGATGACTGAAATAGACTCTCTGAGGACTTTCATCAGCTTCCTCAGTAAGCCCCATCCAACCTGGTTTGTGCAGTTCACTAAAGGGTTAATGACTTTAAATTGAAAAAAGGTAGGTTTAGATTAGATTTTTTGAAGAAATTTTTTTACTGTGAGGGTGGTGATGCACTTCAACAGGTTGCTCTGATAAGTTATGTCTACCCCAACAAAGTGTTCAAGGCCAGAGACAATTGGGCTTTGAGCAACCTGGTCTAGTGGAGGGGGTGGGGGTTTAAGGGAGGTTGAAGTATATGATCTTTAAGGTCTTTTCCAACAGAAACCATTCTATGAGTTCATGAAATTCCACCTCAATATGCCCTTGTAATTTTTCTTTTACTAGTAGAATATTTCCAAAATAATCTAAACAATTTAAACACTTTACTACAACTGACATATAATAAAACATGAGAATCTTGTTCACCCAGATTGCTTAAAAATATCTTCCCTAACAATTGTGGTTGATAGCTTTTTATGGTCTTTTCTTGATGTTTGCACACTGTCAGAATGCTTCAAATATGGTAATTTTATCTCTGGAGTTTTTCATTCATTATCATTCATTAGTTAAAACAGTTTTCTATATGTAGACTTTCAAAACCAATAGCAATAATAGCCTGTCTTGAAGCCTTATTTGAAAATGATGGAACCCCCAGTCAAATTATAGACAAATATATCCTATGCCCTTTTTCCAGATAAGTCACAGCCTAGATGCTGCTGACAGCATTTGCCCAAAGATACCAGAATGCTGGTCAGAAGCTCAAATAATTAGTGCATCTAGTTTTATTCCACTTTCCAAAATGCATTAGGTGGTACATTTTGTCAGATTCTACTGGGTGGTTTATTGTATTAGATCTTGGCTTTTAAAAGTAACGGTATTTTAATTGCTGACAAAATAGAAGGGATCATTAATAAAATATTGTCAGTATTTCACCTCAGGACACAATTTAGAAACTTTTGATAAATGCAACAGGATATAAGAACATGTGGTGATTGTATGAACTGTTCAACCCAGGTACGTTTTCAGTACTATTTCAACTTGGTTCAAAGAGAAGTGGATGCTCAGTGAATTGTCAGAATTCATATATAAACTCTATGGCAGCACCAGGAATAGGATACATTTCCAAGCTCACAACATAGTCTAAGCTGCATCCTGTTGAACTTAATAACCTAAAATTGAGTCAGACAGGTGTTTTCATGCTCAACATCGATAACTTAGGGTTGTCAGATCCTGGCTCCATTATTCCAGAGGTACATGAACAACTTCATCATAGGTTTCTATTGAGCCACATGATTGATATCTGAAGAAGAGTCATTGAGCCCTTCTAAACTTTCCCTGAGGGACAGTTAATATTTTGGTATAAAATATTTGAAGGCTCTCCAGGATGATGGCTATGGCATTCACATAAAGTTAACATGCCTGGAATTAGCAGCAGATTATGAAAACCAAAGCAAAAACAAAGGATATCTGCCTCATCTTCTCAAGCACTTATATTAGAGTACATCATGATGGAGCAATTGAGAAGTTGCCTTATAGGAGATATATTTGTGTTCAAATCTCCTCAGATGGAAACCAGACTCCCACATTCTTGGCAAGCACATTAAATAGCAGTCAAGAAAAGAGAAGAAAAGAGAAGAAAAGAGAAGAAAAGAAAAAAGAAAAGAAAAGAAAAGAAAAGAAAAGAAAAGAAAAGAAAAGAAAAGAAAAGAAAAGAAAAG
>JAWWLZ010000082.1:69962942-69973511 GCA_035041345.1 Poliocrania exsul
AGAAAAGAAAAGAAAAGAAAAGAAAAGAAAAGAAAAGAAAAGAAAAGAAAAGAAAAGAAAAGAAAAGAAAAGGAAAGGAAAGGAAAGGAAAGGAAAAGAAAAGAAAAGGAAAGAAAGAAAAGAGAAAAGAACACATCCTAGAGTACATGGGAGGAATTTTGATAAGAAATAAAGTATTTTATTTGTAGTTCATAAACCTGCATAATGCCAGTTCAATTTTGCAAACTTCATTTGATTGGTTAATGCAGAGAATATAAAAGAAATTACTTGCATACAGTCTGTTTTTCAAGAGCAATGACAATACAATTCAGGATGATAGAGACATCTCAAAGTTATTGAACTATCATCTCTCCCCAACTAAAATTTTTACCTGGCATATTATTCTTTTTCATGTGCTTATGACTAAAATATAACATGGATTTGATTTCAGACAATGCACTTACTGTGAGAGTTTGTTTGGGTTCTTTTTCAGCTGGACTGGCTTTAAAAGTCTCTTATTCTTTATTGTCTGACTGTCTAAGGCCATTAAGTAGAATGAGATCATAACCATAATCATTTAAGATTTCAGAGAAGGAGTGGAGTCAAGTGCCTTTTGTTTATGCTTAGAAATCCTAAAAGCTTGAGCCATAAATCACCACTGTTCTTCAAAATATGCTGTGATTTACACTAAGGCAGAATGTTAACAAAATGTTACTATTCTGATCTGAGACATTATAGGCTAATTTTAATGTGTCACTGATGTTTGCACAATGACCATAACAATAATGATGAAAAAAGGCTTTGCTTACGGATGTATTTTCAGGCATCTAGGGTTGTGGGCTTCTATAATATTTGCAAAGATTTTCTTGCGGAACACTCATAGACTAAGAAGTGGTTGATATTTTCTTGAAAATTCTGAATGACATGTAGGGCTTAGAAATTTCCTATTCAATTGCCATCAGTAATTTAAAATCAGAAAAAATATGTTATACCTATAGAAAAATGAAACAAAAATTCTTTTCCAAGTTGTAACTTTTTAAATTACTGATAAGAAAATATACAATAGCCTCAGAAATTACTGTGTTTAGCCTATAATTTTCTAACAAAACCTGTGTTTGTGTCTGAGTAAACATTTTGTTCAGTCATTAGTTCCTGGAATGCATGAATGGCTTTTTTTTTTTTTTTTTTTTTTTTTTTTTTTTTTTTTACGCAGAGAAGATAAAAGAAGGAAAGATGAAGCTCTTTTAGTTTTGATGTTATTTGTAGGAAGGAAGTGATAGGTTCACAGTCCTTAGGAAATAAAAAAAAGCAGAATAGAAATAACAGATTTTTAAAAGGTAGACTTTAATAAACTCATGACACTTAAAAACAAATTTAGTGAAGTTAGTTAAGGAGAGTAGGTTGATTCCTAAAGACACAATATTAAGTGCAGAAGTGCTGACTATCCAATTACAGAGGAAGAAGGGTAAGTATATCAAGAGATCAAATGGCCTAAACCATAAAAGAGATCATGCAGACTATGGAAACTAGGTCAGATAGAAACTTGGAAAGATAAAACAAGAAGCTGACATAGATAGGAACACCAGAACAGATATAGCTTAAAATACAGTAGAAAATGACATGCATGAGTGTTGAGAAATCATTTTACCAGTGTATTTAAGGAAAAAGAAAGACAGGGGTGGCAATGGTCTATCAAAAGTAGAAAATTACCTTTTCTTTCCATCAGCATTCCCTGAAATACCTAACTACAGTCATAGCTGATGTCATTGATAAGTTCTTACTGACAAATAGAAAAATAATAAGCTGGAGCATACTAGAAAAAAGGTGAATCTGCTCAAATCGCTTGGCTCTAATGATATGTACTTTAAACTGCACTAAGAACCAATTAAAGTAATTCCAGTTTGCTTGTTTGGGTTTTTTTGCCATTATTCCTGAAGGTGCATGAAAAATGAATGAGATTTCAGAAGACTGGAAAACGAAAAATATAACAATGTTTTTAAGAGTGCTGTTGTTTAACCCCAGATGGCAAATAAGCATCACACAGTTATTCGCTACCCCCTCCCTCCCTACAGTGGGGTAGGAGGGAGAATCAGAAGAGAAAGAGTGAGAAAACTTGTGGGTTCCATTAAAGATAGCTTAATAGGAGTGAAAAGAAAGAATATAATGATGATAATAAAGATGATGAAATAATTAGAATATACAAAATAAGTGATGCACAATGCAATTTCACACCACTCACCAGCTGATGCCAGCCAGTTACCAAGTGGTGGCCTCCAGACAGCTTTCCCTCTACTTTATATATTAGCATGACACCATATAGTATGGAATATCCCTTTGTCCAATTTGAGTCAGCTGTCCCAGCTGTTTTCCTCCCACCTTCTAGTTGGCACAGGCCATGAGAAGCTGAAGTCCTCAACTCAATACAAACACTGGTTAGCAACAACAAAAATATAACTGTGTTAGCAACATTATTCTCATATTAAATCCAAAATAGAACAAATTTATTATAAGCATTCACTGTATGTAGTTGCTCTCTCTATGGTAGCCCGCTTGCCTGGGTGACTTTATAACATCTTCCTTAACGCAGTTCATTCAGGAATAGCGATCAGGTGATTATTGTCTCATTTATGGTTTTGTCTCTTTCTCCTCCTCTTCTCATGATGGCTCTTCTTCTTCATCCCTTACTAAATTAGCTGACTTTACTGTATATACACCTTCCTATGTATAAGGGTGACAGACAACATCATGACTTGGCTCTCTGGTTCAGTTGCAGTGCCTGTAACAGGGGTTGGAGTAACCATAGTGCATGTTGTCAGAGCTGAAGTATCTGCAGTGCCTACCTTCTCTTCCCCTGGAGGGTGCTGAGAAATGTTGAACATGGCACAGTAGACCTGGATCATGCCCCACCATGTTGCAGCGACTTGTGTTTCTCTGGAATTACCAGGGTGACACCATACTTTTTTAAAATATTTTACTGTTTTTTTTCAGATTCTGCACTTGTTAAGGGGTGAAGATCAGAAACATTAGAGGTGCCCACTCTCCTAGGTACTTGCCCATACTATCCCACACACCTTGCCATTCACAGTTATCCAACCTCAGGGAAGATCTCTCGGTGGTATTCTTAAATGGTTGTTTAACCTTAAACAAGACCTGGAACACATTCAGAAGATGTAGCAATAGGAAAATGCTGTTTTGAACATCCCAAGGATACTCAAAATTCTCAAGAGCTATTGTAATTAGCCAGAAAGAGGAGAGGAAGATGGAAGTGTCTCCTGCATGGATTTGATCTCCAAGGAGAAAAGGAAAGGTAAAAGATAAAATTATTGATAATTTTCAATAGATGGCTCCCAAAGTACGGAGATGACGACTATGCTGAGTACAACAACCAGATTAGTTCCCATGGGTGATAAACAGCACAAAAGGGAACATGCACTGCAAGTAAGGTATTACATAAGGCAGCTTAAAAGTACAAGCACATCAACTTTGAGAGCAAATAAATCAATGTTTGGACTCACAACTATTAAACTAATAATATTAATGCTTATAACAAATTTATTCTAATGTTTTCTAGTCAAAGTTGTCATTATCTCAACCCATCATGTCCCACACTGGGCAACAAAAAGGACTATTGTGGTTTAACCCCAGCTGACAAATAAGTACCATGCAGCTGCATGCTCACTCTGCACCTTCTCAGTGGGATGGGAAAGAGAATCATAAGAGCAAAAGTGAGAAAACTTGTTGGTTGAGATAAGGAAAATTTAATGAAACAGAAAAGAAAGATGATAATAATAACAACAGCAATTAGAATAGACAAAATAAGTAATTGTTTACAAGTCTCTGACTGATACCCAGGCAGTTCCTGCTCATAACTGTCTGATCAATGCCCAGGCAGATCCTGGGCAAGAGCCCTCTGCCATCATTCACCTCAGTTTATATAATAAACATGATGCCACATGGTATGGAATATCCCCTTGATCAGTTGGGGTCAGCTATTCTGGCTATGTGCCCTCCAAACTTCCTGTGCTCATCCCACCTTTTTGCTGGCAGGGTATAAAATGAAAAGTCCTTGATTTAGTATACACTACTTAGCAACAACTAAAAACATCATATGTTATCAACATTATTCTCATATTAAATTCAAAACAGAGTACCATACAAGCCACTAGGAAGAAAGTTGACTCTATCCCTGAAAACAAACAAACAAGACAAGAAGAAATGGGAAGAAGACTTGGAAAGTCTTTACTAAATTGTTTTAGTTTTCTGCTGTTTCACCCTTTCTTCTCCCCCAAAATGTTGTCACAAAAATCAAATTATTTTTAAGATTTTAAAAGATAATGAAGTAACAGCTAATTTGGTTATAGAGTTTTATATATAGTAGAGATTCAAAAGATACTATATTATGGCCTCAGTAAGATTCCTGACACAGTTTCACATACTTTTGTAATTGAGCTTTACAGATGTGGTATAGATAAGACCACTATATTGTTATAGTGAAACTGGTCACAAGATGGTATTGAGGGAGAGATTTTCAATGGAAGGAGATTTACTTTTCCTTAAAGTCTTCCAGTGGATCCTGGTATAAACAGCAAGAATATTGCTGTTTAATAAAACAATTTTAACAACAGAGGGAAAACCTAATTTAAATGTGTGATCCAATTCAATAAAGACAATTATAGTCTTGGTTTGGGTTGTAATATCAGGTGCATGAATACAGAAATAGCAGTTCTACATTCGATGATTTGATTGTAATTTTTTGTCAAAGGATCTGAGGATAATCCCCAGTAGATCATACATCACACATCAATCAGTGGTGCAATGCTGCTTTAAAGAAGGCCATTGTACATCATGCTGGGATATGCAAATGAAGTACATCTCAGAATACATGCTAGGTAATTCTTCTGCTTTGCTTATCATACATGAAACTCTAGCTGGATTGTAGTAACTTGTTCTAAGAAGCCTTTGGACCTGTCAAGAAAGCTATACACTAATGCTGAAAATAGTTCAGAGAGGGGAAATGAGTATAACCAGAGATCTGAATAATTTTTATAGAGGGGAAATACTGCAATTTGAGATTGATTCTCTGAAAGAAGACCAAAGATTTAAATATGTAAAATACTGCGTGAAAGAGAAAAGTAGTTGCCAGTTCTATGTGTTAGTGGTGTTAGGTCAATAGGTAATTAACAGGCTTAAATAACAGTTTAATTTGCATGTTGAAATAATAAACGTAATGATATATTAGAACAGGCCAGTTTCAGAGCCTCCACTGTAGAAAATCTTTCAAAACTGAAAAAAACCCCATCTTGCACATAACTGCACTTCTTTATAGATTTAAGAAAAGAGATGCACCAATGAATTCCTGATATCCCTTCCTGCTCAGTTCTGCAATTTTGTACTCACTAATTTAAAAAATGAGAGTTTATTTTATTTTTTAAACTATGGAAATTACCATAAACAAAAAAGTGATAGAGCAAATTTCTGGTATAATTATGACACTCAAAGAAAAAAGAGAAACTGACAGCTATTTCCCCAAAGAGCAGGTTTTTAAGTTGTCTAATTGATCTATGTTTGCAAAGAAGTATAATTAAATCTTAGGGCAAATATATGCATTCAAATCCTGTTAGAAAATAATGGGATTCAGATGTATAATTTCTCAACTCCTACACACAGCTTTGAAAAATACCCTGAAGTCTAAACAAAAAGGTACCCACAGTGACAAAAGCAGAGTTTAAAAACAAACATTAAACAGTTTTATGTCTGTTCACAGAACAAAATGCCACATTTCATAAAGATCATCTTTAGATGTAGAAAGAAGGGGAGCTACTTTCATATCCAAGACTCTTTCTTAACAACTAGACAAACTCAGTAAGCTGAAAATGCCCTGAAGAAGATGATATGAAACTTAGCAGTCACTCTTCAGTTCAGTGGGAGATCTCAGCCCACCTCTGGTTGTTAATTAACATGATTGATTAGCTCAGTTTAGTATAAAATAAATGTTGATACTGTAGAAAAAATGGAATATAAAAAAATCTCACTATTATTGTCATGTCATGGTTCTCTGATTGAACTGACCTAACACATACTGTTGAATGGCATAAAGTCATAGAAATTAATATTATTGTTTAAGTAATGCAGAATTTACATTAATTAAACCAGGTAATAAAGAAAAAAAATTACAAACAATTACTATATTAACAAGTAATTGTATAATAGACATGTATTTAAGTTTTCCCACAAATTTATGTAATAGCCATTTTAATGAATTTCCTAATTGTACTGACACATTACATAAATTAGAATCAGACCAAAAATGTGGAAAAAGTTCTGGACAACACTAATTCAAGGTTCTTAAGCATTTATGAACAGCTTGAAGCAATTGCCATTGACTTAACTTATTATATCTGCTACTTAATCTAAATAGAATACTTCTTTGCAACCTGAATTGCAGGGCTTTTTTATTGGGAGTTATAATACAAAATGTTATGCAGATAAGTTATAGAACTGTTGATACAATGAGACTTAAAAAATATTATATACAGCTTTTATAAAGCTTTAAAGTTGAACTAAAAAGAGTAAATGACTTTATTTAGGTCACAGTGTTGAATATTACAGCACAATTATCAATGTTTTATCAGAGAACTTAAAGCTTTCATCTTAATCCTTTGATCATTTTAAATCCACAAGGGATTCATTACATCATGTAAAAAAATCTATTTGTGCGGCTTTTATGTGATGGGAAAAGGATCATATTCCAGTGTGCTAATGAAGAAATTATAAAGTATTGATTTAAGAAAAGGGGAAAAAACCCCCAAACCCTGACTAGTATTTCTTCCCCAGCTCATTCATTTTCCTCTTACTTCTGCTCTGCCTGTTATGCATTCAAGAAGAAATGGAATCTAGTTGTATTCTTCTTTCTTTGGAAATTGAGCAAGCAGTCTGTTGTTTGCATGATGTACTACTCTTTTTATAAGAAATTAAAAAAAAAAATTGACTCCTTCATGTAAACCAAATATTTTTAAAACACTTATTACGGAATCTACTGATCCTAAGATATGTCCGTCTAGTAGTAAGTATTTTTCAATATTATATTTTTTCCCATATCCCATTTTTCTGTTCTCAAAAAAATTCAAGACATAACACTAATATTATCTATCGACACAAAATTCTAGTTTATTGGAGGGAATGATGAATATCAAAGTGAATCATAATAGCATTTAGTTATTGAATTTAATTTTATAACAAAAATACAGTATTATTTATTACAATTCCAATAACATTAGGTACAAATGTCTGAACAAGTAGGTAGTAACCTGTTGAGAGGAAAGATACTGAAGAATTGTTTACCTATGAACTATAAAAAACACTGTACTGTAGGATGCACCACAATGAGAATACTGGAACAGGGATTAGAATGGGTTGGAGAAATGCTCATGGCTTCCCCATCTCATGTGAGAGGTCTGCTATGCAGAACTAACAAATTAAGCAAATAACATGCAAATAAGCAAATAAATCAAGGACACGTGTCTTGTCTCCCAGAAAAGAATAGCTATGGTTAGTACCAGGCATCCTTTCTCAAGATAAGTGACATGTATTTAAATTTTCTCCCAAATAATTTCATCTCTGTCCTGATTTTCCTTAATTTGTGCTCAGGGATTTTTTATCCATCAATCTGTTATTCAAAAGGAGGTGTTTGAAGCTCTAGTTTATATATGCATGGAGAAGACATGAAAGGCTGAAGCTCAGCTGAAGGTGAAAGTGGCCAGTGTTCTTTCAGATATAAAGAAGAGCTTTTTAAATTATGTTACTAACAAGAAGAAGTCTTTAAAAAAACATTGTATTGACACATGTTGAAGATGGTCATCTGATTAATACAGATTAACAAAAAGCAGATATATTCAATGCATTTATTTACCTCCAGCTTTATTAATGTTGATAGACCTTGGGCTTCCTGGCCCCCTGAGTTGTAGAACCAGGGAAGAGTGGGAAAAGTGACTTTAGATTTCTAAACACTAAAATTGTAAGGGGCCAGTTCTATCAGCTGGAAGTTCACAAATCCAGGGGGCCTGATGCAATTCATACCAGAGTTCTGATGAACAAATGTTATGGCAGGACTACTCTCAATTATCTACCAAAGTTTTGGGAGTCTGGGTAGATCCCTGCTTACTGGAAGCTGGACAGTGTTATTACTGTCTGCAAAAGGGCATGAGGAAATACCCAGCAAACTACAGTCTAACCTCACTTCCTGGAAAAATTATGGAGAAGAATATGAGTTCACAAAAGGAAAGTTCTGTGTAATTTATTTGAAGTACATCTATCGTAGGGTCACCCACTTAGTCAATGAAGGGAAGGCAGTGGGTCTAGATTTTTGCATCTTCGTGAGGTTCACAGTGCACTGAGTGAAGAACCGCCTGAAGTGCAGAGCTCAAAGGGCTTAGGGAGTCGGGCTTCATCTGACTGGTGACCACGGACCTGTTATGTTCCTCAAGGTTCATTTCCAGGGCCAGTCCTGCTCAAACTATTTATCAATGTTCTGGATGCAGTTAAATGCCACCCTGATGCCTGATCCCATCAGATCTCGGAAGCTCAGCAGGGTCAGCCCCAGTTAGTACTTGGATAGGAGACCTTCTGGGAATACCAGAGGCTGTAGGTTCTAGTCCTGAGGACTTCACTGTCACTGTCCAAGCTCACTCAGTCGTAGCAGATGAACCTTAGGAGTTAAAGGGTGGGTCCAGTTCTGTGCACGCTGTTCCTCACCTAAAAAATCCACTGCGCAGGCTTGAAGGACACACCCACGTGGGTAGAGCCCTTCCCAAAATCTTCATTCGTGAAGCTTAGCCATGATGATGATGGATGCAGAAGTTGAACGCACCATTAGTAAATTTTCTGATGATCCCAAAATGGGAGGGTTTGACCCTCTCTAGGGAAGGAAGCCT
Organism: Poliocrania exsul; assembly: GCA_035041345.1. Taxonomy (NCBI): domain Eukaryota; kingdom Metazoa; phylum Chordata; class Aves; order Passeriformes; family Thamnophilidae; genus Poliocrania; species Poliocrania exsul. Next base: position 69,971,852 of record JAWWLZ010000082.1, read on the forward strand.
TGCAGAGGGATCTAGATAGATGGGAGCATAGGGCAATGATTAATGGGATGAAATGTAACAAGTCCAAATGCCAAATTCTGCACCTAGGACGGAGTAACGCTCAGCACCAGAATAAATGAGAAGAGTGACTGGAGAGCAGACCTGTAGAAAGGGATCTGGGAAGGTGTTAGGCAGCAGCTCAGTGTGAGTCAGCAGTTTGCCCTGGCAGCCCAGAAGGCAAATCTCATCCTGGGGTGCATCAAACCAGCTGGCCAAAAGAGCAGTTCATCCCACTGTATTCAGCATTGGTATGGCCTCACTTTGAGTACTATGTGCAGTTCTGGGTGTCACAGTTTAAAAAGGGCGAGTAGGTCTTTGAATGCATACAGAGGAGGACAAAAAGCTGGTGGAAGGGCTGAAAGGAATGCTCTGTCACGGTCAGCTGAAGACTTACTCTTGTAGAATATAGAGAGAAGAGGGCTGAGGGGAGAGGGAGGTGCCAAGCTCTTCTCCCTAGTATCCAGTGATTGGACACATGGGAATGGTTCATGGCTGTACTAGGAGACATTTAGAGTGGACATTAGGAAGGACTTTTTTACCGAGAGGATGGTCAAACACTGGAACAGGCTTCCTTGAGAGGTGGTGAATGCCCCAAGCCTGTCAGTTTTTAAAAGGCATTTGGACAATGCCCTAACAACATTCTTTAACTTTTGATCATCGCTGAATTGGTCAGGCAATTGGACTAGACCATTGTAGGTTTCTTCTGTTGTGGATAGGAATGGAAGTCTTAAAATTCAGTCAAGAGATTCAGAAAAGACTCCCTTGCTTTCTAAACCCCTTCTCAGAGAGGAGTCTAGGGGGATCTGAACACCATCTTAGACTCAGATTATGTCAATTGTTTAAATTTAAGGAATTACAGAGGTGTGATTGAACTACTTTTGTCCTGCAGGTTTCAACAATTGTAAAACTGAGAATATTTATATAAAATTAATCATTTATTATTACAAAATATCAGACAAAAGATCCTAGTCAGAATTATTTATTACATAATATAAAAAGCTAAAACTAATAATAGTATAGTATAAAATAGAATATATTGAAACAAGTATTGAAGCAATTATATTAAAGCTAGCTAGCCAAAGAAGTAACTTTAAACATTTGATGTAAATTACTCATACCAATGCTCGTGGGGAGATTGCTTTTTCTCAACGTCAAGGAGTATTCTTGGAGGGCGTCCCCAGCCAAGGGAGGAATCTCCACACACGCATACAAGAAGGGTTATGTCAGAAGAAAGTGACTGTATGAAAGGGGACTGGACTTTTATAGTATATGAAGTGATTGACTGGTAGTCACAGGTCTATAGCCTGGCAGACTAGCTTATTTGTTAAATCCAGTTTCAAAAGCAGGATATGTATTCCAACTCTGGTGCACCAGGATGGTTTTAGCATAATTTAGCAATAAGACAGCACCCTCATACCAGCAGTTGAGCTTGCATGATAGCTTGCAACATGCTTGAACGATGGCTTGCATTGCATACATTCTTTGACCGGGTTTTAGGTCTTACCAGGGTGGGCTATCCTGCCCCACCTTCTAACTGAAATTATTCTTTTCTCTTCTCTTCTCTTCTCTTCTCTTCTCTTCTCTTCTCTTCTCTTCTCTTCTCTTCTCTTCTCTTCTCTTC
>JAWWLZ010000082.1:69993759-70019242 GCA_035041345.1 Poliocrania exsul
ATACATTTATATATATATATATATATATGTGTATATGTATATATATATATATATATATTTATATATTTTTTATATATATATATTTATATATATATTTATATATATATATTTATATATATATAAATATATATAAATATATATATATACACCAATACATATATATGTTTGTATTTATATAATGACAATTGCACTGTTTCATATTTATAATTATGCTATTGCTAAGGATTGTTTATGGATTTTCTTCATTCACTGACATTTATAATTGACATTTATAATTGAGGAGCTCTGGTCTTTTAAGAATGTTTCTTCCTTATCCGTATGTGCACAGTCCTCCACAATAAACTTTTGAATTTTGGTGGATTTAGCAGTGCTGTGTTAGCAGTTGACTTGGTGAACTTAAAGGTCTTTTCCAACCTAACAGGCTCTATTATTCTCTGAACCTCATCTCATTTATATTACTTCAGTCTTCAAAATCATCTAGCTCTTTCTGTATATTTTTCTCATCCTCTTTCCTACTGTAGGGGGCATTACAGCCTTAAGTTGTCAGCATATTTTATTAGTCTGATTCTTTTTCTGCACCATGACCATTAATAAAAATACTAAAATGATAAATTTCAAAACAAGGAACTGTTCCTGTCACTTCCTGCCAGCCAGCCCATTATCCTTTCACCACAACCTAAATCCCTAGCCAATTCTATATTTTCCAATTCTTTTGCTAACTCCTAATTTAACAAAGAATATCCCATTAGGAAACATATCAGGTAATTTTCTGAAGTCCAGATAAGTTAGATCTGTTACATTTCCCTTGGTACTCTATTCTCTCCTGGAAATCAGTAGCATATTGGCAGTGTAGTCCTTGCATACACCTTACTGCTGCTCATGGAAGTGGATGTATTTTTGTAATTAATATTAGATGTCCTTTAACTTTCTTAATAGCTCTTGCTGTTACAGATTTCTGGTGTCTTGAGAAGGATTTCTTGTATTCTTGAAACTTTTGATAAAACTATATTCTTTACATAATATTACCTTACCAGTTCAAAGCAAACAGTTCAGTGGTGATAACCAAGGGTGAGAAACATGGTTTTGAAATCTTCATTTGATTTTTAAGGCCCAAGTATGCAATCTTCCAAGAATTCTAGTCTTACTAGGTGTGTCATAAGCATTTTTTCAGACAGAATTAATCTTTTTAATTTTTTTTCTTCTCAGAAACCAGTTATTTTATTTGAAGCTTTTATAGTCCATACTGCCAATTTTGTTTCTCTGAAAGAGTTTTTCCATCTGCATTGAAAGTCTACTTTTAATAATACACCTAGATGGTTCAGGGTTTGTGGGGCTTTCAGGTTTATTTTTGGGGTGTGAGTTTTATTTTGAAGAGGATGGGGGGCGAGCTGATGGGATATTCTTGTTTTGGTGGGGGTTCTTTTTTGGTTGGCTTTGGTTTGGCTTTTTGGTTGGTTGGTTGGTTGGTGGTTTTGTTTTGTGTTGGGTTGCATTTGTGGAGGTGGGGATTTGTGTAGTTTTAGTTGCGTGGTTTTTGTTTGGTTGGGGTTTTCCTTTTTTGTTTGTTTGTTTTTCCTGAGGTGTAATTCTTGCTTGACAAGAATTACGTTCCATTACAAAGTCCCTTTCACCCAGTAGGGTTTTTCACTATGTGAAAGCAAAATTATTATAGCTGTAAGCTATTACTGATGCCATAAGGAGGTATAAATTGCCTTTTACCAAACATTTTTAGTCTTATGGGGAATAACACTATTTTTAAGAGGAAATAAAGTTTATCATCTTTTTTTCTGTGGGTGAAGTGCACTAATAGCCACTGTAAACTTCCAGAGTTGATGACTCAATGAAGCTGGGAAGATCCAGCCCCACAGACATAGAAGTGTGTAGAGAGAAAAAAATATGTCAGGAAAACCAGAAGGGACATATGACTTATTTTCTGCACAATACACTGAATCAGAAAAAGTGAAAATCAATAAACAAACATAAACACACACAAAGTCCATAACAAAACAAGGAGTTATGAAGAGGTTCACTTCCTTTTAATTTTTTTTAAATAGTCTGTTTTTTAAATAGTACTGGTTTTTAACGTGATTCAAACCCTGAACCCTGTAGAATCAAACTTTGAAAAAAATCAGTGTGCATATTTTTGTGATGGCAGTTTGATTGATGTAATTTGTTTGAAAGAAAATGTGCTCATTAACTAATGATCATGATCTTACTAAAAAATCTTCCTGTATTACACTTCTATACTAAAAGTTGCATCTGTTTTTCAAGGTCTCTGTGATGACTCTGGATTTCTCTGGTTTGTAATCTCAAAAGGATAGTATTTTTAGTAAGTAAGGCCTACTGTGGTACATTTTATTTTCTTGTCAGAAAGTTCAGTCATTAAATATTTAGATAAACTTATTTGTGAAGAAGTAAATTATCTTTCTGCCACATTTATTTTTTTATGAGATTTGTTGATTTCCATGTATTTAAACAAAAGGACAGTGAGTAGACAAATAAAACCAATTAAAAGTAGTGAAGTAAACAAAATAATATAAATGTAGAACACAAATAAGAATGAAAGTTAATATGTTCAATAATTTACTTTCTTTCAAACTCAGGTAAGTAATTATTTTGATTTTTCATTCATGAAAGTATTTTCCAAAGTGTAAAGGCAACTATGTGCTGGATTTACTTCTAAGTCTGTGTACAGGATTCATGCCCTTGTCTCTATGATGAGTCCACTAACACAGCTATCTGAACATTTATGTCCAAATGATATGGGTACATATGGCAAAATGTATGTATCTGATGTAACTTCTCAGCTGGCTTCATGTTGCATTTGCTCCAATTAGGAAAAAAAAAAGTTTTTCTCCTTTACTGCTTTACCCTTAAACTTGTAAGCACTGCCTATGGCAAGACACATGTTGAGACATAAGGATATGTTTATGTGGGGTCATTCTGAAAACCTCTCAGTTACAATTTCTTATTCATTGTACTTCATCATAATCACCATCCTTTCAGATGGTCAGAAATTATGATGATTGAGCTAGATCATGGGTTATTTCTGATATTAAATTTTCCATGCCTGTGGAACAGATAGAAAATGTTTTAAAAGATCTTTTTTTTTTTGTCAAACTGGCTATTTGCCAAATGTGTGTATAAGTTTTTGTTGCGACATGCCACTTTTCTGACTTGTCACTTCGTATTTACGATACACAGCAGTATGCTTAATTGCTTCATAAGGAGTCTTGTCATAGTAAATCTTCTTAATATAAAATGCAATGCAATTTAGCATGTCTAGACACAGAAATGCAACTACAGAAACATATAATATGCTACAACTTTGACATAATTATGTACAACAGACAGCAGCATTGAATTTAAAGACATTTATGAAAGACTAAAGTGACATTGTTGCTCTTCAAGAAGTTTCATGAGTGCAATATATTCAGATATGAGTTCTTTGTTTCAGGGAATTTTCATACATACAGCACTGGAATTGGAATCAGGAAATCTGTCTTTCTCCCGTGTCTTCCACAATATTGTTGGATAATAGTAGCAATATCTAAGGAGTGTATTCACTCTGTTGTTATTTTGGTTTAACTGCAACTGTTGAAGAAATCCTTCAGCAGCTTCACTTTAGCATCCACATAAAAAACAAAACAAAACAAAACAACAAATATATGATTTTTGTATTCATTATACTCCTAACTCCTGCAGACCTGAAGAATTGAAAGGGAATTCAATTTTTTCCTCATTTGCCTTGAACTTCTAATTTTCAAAGTTCACAGTTAGTTTGGAATTATCTAATTTTACAAGATAAATTTTCATTTCACTGGAATCATAAGTAAGGACTTTTCATACTATGCATTCAGCTAATTCCAACACTTGCACAGCAAGAATAGGGTTACCTTTGCAAGTTAAAGTTTCATGCATTTACTTTCTATTGTCCACTTCTTTTCCTTCAATATTAACATTTTAATTTTACCTTACTAACTTCTGTTCAGATTTTAATCAGTATTCCATTTATTTTTACAAATTTTCATTCACTTCTACTGCAACTTTGTTGAGTTGTCCTTCTGGAAAAACAAAGACAGCTTTCATTATTTTTTGCATGTCTGCAAACAGTATACATCTCTGTCATACCCCTTTTTTCAGGTATGCTTTTCTCCACTGTCTTCATCAAGACACCCTTCATATTGAAAACTTCTAAAATTTGGGGATTTGGGGGAGGGATTTGTAGCAGTCAGAACCTCTTTCATACTTTTTCTCTTTGTATTTTTTGAAAGTATGCAGTAACACTTTTATTTATTTGTATTTTTATGAGCACAGTTGTCATCCTCTCCTTACATTAACAGAAAACTGTTAGAAACATCTAGTGTCTCAGAACTAGTAAGTACCTCAGTCTTAATATTGTCTTAGTGTTAACTACCAGTGTCATGTATTTTTCATGACTTCTCAGGGAAATGGAGACATGGAAAAATCTCCTTCATGCAGTGTTTGAATTGAACTGATGCACGATGGGAAAACAACTTTGGTAAACATTTTTACCATAATTTCATTAGCATTAATAAAAAGCCATTCCTGGTGATGGATTATCTTTCAACCATGAAAAAATAAACTCAGTTTAAAATAAAATCTCATGTGGAAGTGATAATATTTTTTATAGTGCTTAAGACAGGAGAGATAGCATGATTTCAATATGAAATGTTAACACACATCTACCCTAATATTAACTGTAAACAAAATCTCAAAATACAGTCAGTTGGTCATAAAAGAAAATGAGGAGGTTTAAACTTCAACAGCACAAGATCAATGACATAACAACATGTATCAAACCTTGATGTAAGTTAAAAACAAGAAAAAGTGTGGGGGGGGAGCACACGGTGTTTTTTTCTCCATAGGAAACAGGGTGGAGGTAGCTCATGGAAGCCCCTGGAGGGATCCTGCAGTGGCAGCAGACAGTTCTCAAACCTAAGAGAATGCAAAGACAAGTCCTCCTCCACTTTGCGTAGTTGTCAATGGGGACAAAGGAGTCAGAAAACCATCCCGGCTGCTGTTTGTAATGAGGTAGACTGGACAGATATTTCACTGCTTTCATGCCTAGGAACAGCCCATAAGTCTCGTTCCTGCTGTTGTCTGTGTAATGTCTTTTTCCACTTACTACAGAGCAGCTTCTCCACTGCAAGATGTTGGGACAGAGCTCCTACTACTGCTGCTGTTCCTGGAGCACATGCTGCCAGGCTGGCTCTACCAGAACAAGGAGTCCTGAGGCAAATGAGAAAAGTGAAAAAAATGCCAGCTCATCCTGCTTGTCTGTCTGCTTGGAAACAGAAATTTAAGTTATATACAGTCTTCACTGAATCTTTGTGACAAAGGATATGAGATTGCTATGCTGCACAGGAAACAAAATGAAAAGGGCAAAGCTATAATGCTGTCACAACCATTTTTTTTCTGGCTCAAGTTTTTAAGTTATTTTTATTGTAATCATTAGCATTATCGATAATAATAATAATAATAATAATAATAATAATAATAATAATAATAAACAATCATAGTAAAACCCAAATAAATGAAAACTAAAAGCATAGGTACACACACACTCCTCCCCAGAAAAATAATAGTTCTGTCACCACTATCATATGAAAACTGACAATATCACTTTTCTCATCAGATCTATCAGATTAGGCAGGCAGGTGTGTTTCCCTTAGGCCTTATCTTGATTTCCTACTCGGCTCCAAATTGCATGGGAAGAGTAAAAGATGAGAGGGGATATTTTGAGGAAAGTGAAGAGGTTTATAATTAATTCCCAGGTATTTTATGTTCAAGTACATACTAGTCCTAAATTATCTAATTGATTTAATTAGAAGTAATTGATATTAGCATAAGTAAGTGTTCCCAGAATATCTCATCAACAATAGGTAGACACTGAAATATGTTTATGTTTCAAATAGAAATTACTTTCACCCTAAGAACAGTGACACCTGTACAGCAAAATGTTATAGTCTTTACACTTTTGAAAAACACTTCTCAATGAGCATAGGGGGAGGGGAGGAGGGTATAATTGTCAAAGCACAAACAGGAGTCAGTCCTTGATTTCTGTGAGAAGCCATAGTTTCACTATTACTAAAGATACATACTTATTTTCCAGGACATTAGCTACCATTCATTACACAGTTTTGTGATACTACTGCATGCATGCATGTGTGAAGTAACTTATTAACCTGAACTGGATTTAGCAAACCCTGTGGTCTTATTTAACAGCGTTAGGTATTGCATTGAAGAAAAATGCTGTATGGTGTTTTGGATATTTTTGCACTAGTTATGGCACACCTACTGGGTGTGTGTTAATGCCAATCACAAAATGACCATCTGCCTTTTTCTGAGTATAAATAGTTTTCCTTATACAAAGAGATATACATGTAGATTCTATGAAAAATTAGAATACCTCTTATAGAAAATTAATGAAAACTACAAAAGAATATATCTTAAAACATTTTCATAGCTTATACTCAGCTAAGTCAGTCCTTTATTCAGGCATGGAATTTAACTATATTGTTTATGCATCAAGTTATTGCTCTTTCATGTATTTTCACTTAACTACCTGAAGCTTTTCCTTGACCATTAGGAAATTTAGTTCTCTCCCACATTGCCTGATAGTACATGGGCTGAGGCTTTCAAAATGGCTTTGTATTAAACAGAATTTCCATATAATTTAAATTTTGTCATTTAGAGAAGCTCTAAGTCATTTCTGAGGGAGGCAGAAATCAGAAAGTATATATGCCATCTCAGCTTTAAAATATTGTCTTTTAAACTCCGTAATTCTGGAAACAAGAATGAAATTTATGAATATGTAGGTCAGTAAATTCTACTAAGAATTATTTCTTTCAGAAAACCTGCTTATCAAATCAATTAAAATTCAATGTTTCTGAGGCATAAATACATGCCACTGATTATTTGGAAAAACATAATCTGAAGACAATGAATAAATACTGAAAATGAGACAGAGGTTTATAATGCTCTTTCTTATGAAGGGATATGAACTGCAAGACAACAGAAGATGGTGAACACATTCTTGTTATATTGGAAGGTAAAATGAAACCTCTTACAGCATGTTGGATAATTCTAGTGCTATATTCTTTACCAAAGTAAAACTCTAAAACTAACACCTGTATCTCATAAAACTCAACAAAGGGAAGAGTTCTGCACCTGGGAAGAATAACCCCAGGCACCAGTATAAGCTGGCAGACAATCAACTGGAAAGCAGTTTGGAAGGAGTTTGAGGTCTGTGCAGACACGAAGTTGATCATTAGAACGCGCCATGTCCTTGTAGTGGCAAAGGCCAACAGCATCACAGGCTGCAGTAGACACAGTGTTGTCAATGGGTTGAGGGAGGTAATCCCTCCCTTCTCCTTAGCTCTGATGAGACATAACTGGAGTGACAGGTCCGAGTCTGGACTCCTCAGAAAGAAGTGCATGTACTGGAGCAGGTTGGGGCCATGAAGTTGGCTGAGGGTAGGAAAGGTTTAAAGGAGATTTAAGACAGATTCTGCTCCTGTCTACAGACAACCTAATAAAAGGGTACATGGAAGAGGAAGTAAACATTTCTTGGAAATGAACAGTGATAGGCCAAGAAACAGTGAATATGAACTGGTATGTGAGAAAGTGTGAGTAGGTACTAGGAAAAAATTTCCACTAAGATAATCATCAGACACTGGAACAGATTGCCCAGATATGCTGGGGAGTCCGTATCCTCAGAAATACTAGCAATCCAACTAGATACAATGCTGGGCAACTGGCCTAACTGGATTTGCTTTTAGCAGGGGCTTTGGACTAGGTGATCTACAGCATCCCCTTCCAATATAATTTATTCTTTGATGCTATACTTCATTATTATTAATGTTGTTGTTGTTATGTTATATAGTATTATATTATGCAAAGAAAGTTTAATACTTTTTTGAGCATACAAAGGAGATAACGTTGCAGTTAGAAGTCAGTGAATGCACACTGCCATCCAGGATTGGTTACTGTTACGTGAACAATTACTTTTTTAAAATGTGTATTTTAATACAAACATAGTTTTTTCTGGACAAAACTCCATCATCTTATAATTTTCATCTGCATTAAAATACAAATATTATTAGATTAATTCTCTCAATATGTCTGGAAGGACAGCATTCATTTAATTTGTCCAGATGTATTTGAACAATTTTACCATACCAAATTAAGCTTTCTGTCTGCTTCAGATATGGTGCACAGGGGATGCATTTTGATTTCATGTTCACTAAACCCCCCATTTAAACATCATCCTTCCCAAAACATATCAAAATAACTAAATACAGATACTATTCTAACATTAAATATGTACAAAAAGCACTCAATTGTATTATGTGAATTTTGTTCCTCCTTTTTTCTTTCAGATCCCTTAATTTTCTGTCCAAATAGTTGTAGGGAAAAGGAGGAGCAATGTAGAAGTTATTTATGCCTTTTGCCAGGCACACACCTTCTGTTACTCAACATTCCTGAAATGCAACAGGGTGTTTCATTACAGTGTATTTAGTAAGAGTTTAAACCAAATTTTATTTAAAGCAGCCCAGCTCATTGTAGTATAGTGTGAAAGTTTCCATGGAAGTAGAACAGAAACCAGCCATAACTAATACTTGTAATCTCAAAGATACCAAGGGGTAAATATCTGTGTGATTAAAAAACCTCAAGCCCCCCAAAAACAGCCAAATGGAAAACTGAAGTATTACTCTACACAGAAAATAAAGGCAGAAAATGGTTTTTTTGCTCGCTTTCCATTTGCACAACAGTAATAAAAATGCCAAACAGAATGATTTTCAGGTAAACTCTACATTGCAGTAAAGTCAAGATTACAAGAGAAGATGTATTGATATGGCATCTTTTTCTTGCAATCCTGCATTTTTACCTCTCTTTCAAGGATATGCCTATGTCTTTGTTCAGTTTAGTTCTAATTGGATACTGTCATTTAGTTTTCAATTTTTATGAAATGATATCCCTTTTTGTGAGATAGCTGCACAGAATTTGCTTTATACAATTTTATGTATTAAGCATTATTTCCAAAATCATTAAGTCTTTCTTGATATAAAAAATCCACACAGCTGAAGAGAGGGAAAAAATACCAGTTCCAGTGTTTGATTTATGTGTTTTAAAGGTTTTATAGATCATTTATGTATTCTAAAGCCGTTACCGATTCAAGTCCTCTTGAAGACAGAATAGAGGAGAAAATGTCACTGTTTCTCGGTAGTTTTTCCCCAGACAGATCTCAACATTGCCTTGACTGAAATTTGACTGGCAAATCTAAAAGAAAACTATTACTTCTTAAGCATGTCAAAAGCTAGATTTTTCTCTCAAAATGATGAGAAAAAGAATAGGAAATACCCCTAAACCAATGCCCACTACCCCATCCTCCTTCTCCCCCCTCGAAACCATCCAGAAGGCTTCTATAGGACAAAAAATAGCCAAGCACATAAGAATTATTAAGCCAAAGACAGAGGGCAAAAGGGTTAAATTGTAAGAGAAGACCTCATTCTAGATGTGTGAGGGAAAGACCTCCCTGTGAGTGCTCGTCCTGGGGTCTGAGGATTAATTAAACATATTCTATTTAAGGAAAAATGGATAATAAGCGACTGAAGTAAAGAAACTGGAATCCTCCTAATCTGTAGCTTGCAAAATCACATCCTTTCTGCCTTGCTCTCCTGAGCTACATAAATGTGCATCCTTATGTGCACAACTGCAAGAGAAGGAGCTATTCCCTGGCTTTCCTAATAAGGTGTAGAGAATGGTATACTAAAAATATTAAGTCTTAGTACAAATAATCCTCCCTTTCCCCACCACCTCACCCATCACAACTCCCCTCATTAAAATCTTGAAGAGGAGAGTCTCCTCAGCTGGTCATCCCCAAGCCCATGAACGCAGGATCTGGCACGGAAGTCAGAGACGAGTCCTCATGGAGGTATGGTCAAAGCTTCAACTTTATTGTCAAGCGAACAGGGTTAATATACTTTCTTAAGCTGATCACGCGTACAACAACAACTGGCAATTGGTTAACTACAACTGTCCATGCGCCCAAATCATAACGCTGATTGGATAGCGGGTGGCATCCACGCTGGTAGCGATGGGGAACCTAGACCACTAATGACCGGTTTGCTCTAGCTTTGTGGTTATCTTCCTAACTGTCACACATCCTCAAGGGCGCGGTGTCCTTGACCAGATCATCTACAGCAAAGAGGGGGTTGTGCCCACAGGTTTCTGCTATAACACCATGGCCCGAATCCATGAGCCATGCCCCAACAAAATCTAAAGCTGAATTTCAAACATTTCTTGGCCTAAAATTCAATAGTTCTTATTTTTCAAGTGAATGCACAAATCATCATGCAGCCAAATCCTATGGTGGCCCACTGTATCTCAGGAGCTAGCCAAGGCCGCCCTTCACAAGAGCTTCAAGAGTCCTGAATCCCACCTGGATGAGAGCGTAAAGGACAGTCTGAAGCCAAGAGTCTCTCATCAATTGGCTTTCCAGTCAGTGTATAACTGGGAACACGAATTTCCTAATAACGTATACTAAGTAACTCTACAGAGGCACAGAGTCAAGGAGAGAAGTGTTTCAGTAGGATCTCTGAATTGCTCCTCAGAGGTGCTTCCCTCTCTGTTGGCCAAGCCTAGGAAGACCATGAGACTATCTGATGTTCTAAGTTACTATGTTTAAACAAAGTACCTTCTTTCAAGCATTGTGAGGCTTACATATTTTGAGATGGTGAAAACCTGCCCCATCTTACCTGACACATGTCAGCTTTTTTTTCGTGTGATGTGATGTGATGGAATCTTCTATTAGAAAATATATTTTATGCAAAATTTTAATGCATATCACTGCCTAGGTCCAGCCTTTGCCCTTATTCACTTTGATTTCAGTATTCCAATTGAAATAAACAAAATCACATACATATTTTCAAAAAGTAGACTGCAGACAACTTCCGTTGTTATTAAAGAGCTGGAATAAATATTTCCAGATGGAAGACCCTCATTGTGTTTGAATGTCTATCCTTTCACACTCTCCTTCACTCTAGCAACTGCTCATAGTGTTATAAAAAAATTCATATTCAAGGACATCCTTCTAGAAAATGACAGATGGATTCTTCTGCCAGAATTGTCCAGAAGTGACCATCCTATTAAAGAGACACAGCTAACAGGATGGATTGTTCACCTCATTCCCAAGGATGAAACATTCCTGAACATTTGAAGAAATGGGGGAAAAAACAGACCCAGTCTGAAACAAGACCTAATGTTAGTAAGTATGCTGATGAGTATATTCATGTGAACACACAGAGTCTTAAGCCAGCATATATTATGACATTAATATGTCTTATATCAATCTATGAATCCAATTACTTACTATGCAATACTGGGAAATGGCCTATTTGTGATAATAGGCATAAAAATGCTTAAAGACTCCAGATTTGAAAATGTATTACATTTTAAAAATTGATCAATCTGCCTTTTTTATGACACTATTTTTTAATTTTTCAAACAACAAAATGTCTAACATAGGAACTTTTAACTTTCTAAACAGTTGTTTGTTTTCCTTTGAGTAATAACAGTAGAGAAATTCTTCATATGTTTAAAGTTACGGGGTTTATTGGAGATAAATCCCTAAACACTGTAACCTTCTATGTTCATGGACCTTAACATTAGCATACAGTCATGTTTTCATGTTGCCCTCTTACTGGAGGCAGAGAGACAATTGAATTACATGAGTTAGAGTCTACTAATGTAGTAAGGTTCTATAATTCCTCAAGGAGAGGAATTATGATGGGTTAAAAAAATACACTGTGTTTAAGTCAAATTGAGTTATTTAATTAACAACTTTAGAAAAATAGATGCTATTCCATCATTCCATACAAGCATATTGAGTAGCCCAATGGAAATGTGTCTAAGCTTCAATTATTTTCCAATTCAAATCTTCAAAGAAAAAAAGTCTTACACATGCAGTTGACAGTACACTCAAGTTCCAAGGACATTTGAGGGAATACAGGTATTATGGTAATGAAAACACATTTTCATCAGCAACTTTGTTTGATGTGCTAAATGTGTGTGTTTTAACCAATTATTTTATGGGCTTTTCATTTGTATAAATTGATTAGGGCATTGGGTTTGATTTTTTTTTTTAAATTTCTAATCTCCATTCAGTACAATTTGAGTACAGTAGCTCAAACTTTACCTCATTATATCCCAGTGATAGCTAGAGCTTTGAAATGGCTTCATCTTTCTTTTATGGGAATGCACTAAGCCAAAAGTATCTTATCTCTAAGGCTATATTTTACTGGAACACAAAATAATACATTAGAGTAGATAAACTCTTTAAGTAAGAAAACCTCAGATAAACTCTGTGAACAGGACTTAATAAAACAAATTTAAACAAGTCAGTGTTGAGAATTGTATTGCTGGATAATCTTTTACACCAAACTTGATCTCAGCTGAGCAAACTCTAGAGGTTCCACTGATCCCTAAGACATCACAGTCTCCTCATGTTGAAGAGATATTTATTTTGGTTTCTGAACATGCAAACTGCTCATATTCTACCTGATTTTTCTTATGACGTATCCTCTGAAAAGAGAAAAATAGTTTCAAAGGAGGAGAATAGCCTCATCCCAAAAGCTAATCTGGTGGCAATCTACAAAACACTAAAACTCTGCTCCATTTTTCTTTCTCTCTCCTTCCATCCTGACTCTTAATAAGCCTCTTCTGCCTCTGAACACTACATACATCAATGTAAAAAGTGTCTTTCTTCTGTCAAGATAAAACATCTTCTGGTGCAATTTGTCCCTTTGCTGCTTGTTTTCTCCATGTGACTCCTTGAAGAAAGAAAAGAACCTCCAAACTTTCTGTAGTCCCCTATAAGGTAGGGACTTTGATGACATTCTCCCAAGCCTTCTCTTCTCCAGGCAGAATAGAGCTGTAAATGTACACACATTACATCCCATAAAGATACAAGATAGACACCACAAAGGAGCTAGGACCAAGGGTTTAGCCTTCATTAAAAGTTTGCTTAATTGCTTTCACAGGTGTGATAGACAAAAATATGTGATGTAGAAAGATGTCTAGACTCATTGTTTTTTCTAGACAGTATTTTGCTGGTGTTAAAGTTTCAAAAATGTGAAGAATATCAGGTCTGATGTCTCGCTTACTTTCAATGAGGTTCTTGAAAAGAGATCAAATATTGAAAAAATGCACGGGGAAATAGAGATGGTCATGGATATCCTGAGATGTCATGAGTTACGCCCTATAGTGAGCTTACTCACAACTCCCTCAGTGGGTGGTGAGCAGCATGCGAATTGCATTAATCTTACAACAATTAGATGGAAAGCATATAAAAAAGAGAGATGTGTTTTGTAGTACAGAGGAAGAGAGATCTGTAGCATAAAACCCCTACAGTGCTAAGGATTCCATAAAGGGTTGCCACATTGTGATTATACAGCAAGGTAAATGATAGCCTAGTTATGGAGGTTTCAAACTTCAGTTCTTAAAGAGCAGTGATATTGAGTGACTTTTACCTTATTTCGGGTTTTATTCTGTTTTCTTTGGGGTTTGTTTGGCTGGTTTGGTTTTGGTAAAGTGTACTTCTAATTCTCCTAATTTTAAACAAAACCACAACAATTTCATGTTAATGTCCTGTTACAGGCTTAAATATTAATTAATCAAATATGAAGATGCATCACGCATTTTTTGCAAACTTAGTTCTTGGTTTAGAAGTAGTCCCCAATGTTTCAATTCAGGTTTTCTGTATTTCAAATTTAAGGTATTTGAAAATTCTCCACTGAGCTGAGAAAATGTTTAATATTAAGGATTAATGTCAGCTAAGAAGTTTCTTTTCTAACCCTTTTTTTTCAGGCAAGGATTTTACAAGCTTTTTAACCACACATTAGGTTTTATTCAGCCACTACATTTGTCTGATTTCACATTAGGTCTCACAGATACTGAGGAGAGTAAGAAAATTTCACACACATGGCAATTATGCATGTTTCTGAATTTAAAGGTTTTTTTCAAAGTAAATATATTTGTATTAAAAAATAGAAAATTAATATTGAATGTCATCTGAAGCTCAAATTCAATATAATGAAATCAAAAAATGCTTTTTAATTGTGGTACAGATGTTTTCAGACTTTGAGAAAATCTACTTTGTGAAGTGACACTCTAAGAATAATTACTTTGTATAGCTCTTATCTCTTGAATCAAATAAAACGCTAGATGGTGCTTATTATTTTATAAAGCATGCAGTAAGTATCACCTTGAAAAAAAAAATTTAAATCCTATTTATAAAGAGCTGGAATTAACATCTACACATTGCCTTGTTTGATTTTGACAACTACAGAAGGAAAAAAAAAAAAAGAGAAACGCCAAACAGCAATGACTCCATTAAACTATTTTCATCCACATAGCCTGAATTGAGCAGGGAGAAAACTGACACATAGGAAAGTACACAGTCTCCCCATGGGCAAAAATCTCATCATGTCCCTCTCCCATGAAAGGTCAGAAAATAATGAGATCTGCATGATCTGTTAAAGTTGGCCTGGGTCCAGAATCAAGGGAAAGAAAAGCATTAGCAAACGCAGAAAGACTTTGAACTCAGAATAGTTCCTTGGTCATAAACATGACAATATTGTGCAAAATGGGAAATCCTTTTGTATTATCATGCACAGTTTTATGCTGATACCACAGTTCTGCTTCTAGAGTTTTATCTGATCAAGTTTTTCTGTCTCAATCCATTTCCTCTTTGGTGTGACCCTGAAAATCCTTGTCAGGAGAGCCTAATGGCTGCTGCTGCATTTGGTTCCTGTTTTAATTTTGCAGGGTCCTGCACAGCCGCTTACAGTGTGGCCAGCTGGAGCTTCTGCACAGAAGTTCACAACAGGCTGGTCACAAGTGGTATCACAGGAGATGAGAAGGACTGTAAAGAGGTGCAGAGTTCCAGTTTATGTGTCTATGAAAAAAACTTTTATTCTAAACCTAACATTAGAATTTCCTTTTATTTCTCTTTTCTTGACCTTTATTTGCTTTCTTTTTTCCTCTTGCCTTTTTAATTGTATGTTTTAGAACACTTCTTCCCCAAGAGTGCACTTTTTTCAGCCTACTGAAGTCATAATTTCTAACTTTTGTGTTTTATTTTGTTTTCTGCTTTAGGACACAGCAGGACACAGCAATTAGGGCCATGTATTGGGTGTTCAGATATTAAAACAAACAAACAAACAAAAAACAACAACCAAAACAAAAAAACAAACACAAACCCACAGATATTCTTCTGGCTCCCTGATATAATTTTCGTGTGACAGGAAGCAGTGATATCCTGTTTGCAGAATTGTTCTGTAGTGCTGGTCTCTGCTAATAAACTACATTGATGAAGAAATCTCCTTGCCTTAGACAGACAAGGTACACAATTGTATCACAGAAAACTGCTTGTGCAATTTTGTTTTTCCGTAGCATTCACAATGCCAGGTCAGAAAAACCCTTTAGAGTACACAATGGTAGTAATGGGATATTGTTGAGACTAACTGCAATTGGGAAATGCTACTCCACTTTCTACCTTTTGTCAAGCACTTATATCTGCTTTTATAGAAGTAGTGCTTCAGAAATGTACTATATGCTTTGCTATTCACACTTTTACTTTAGAGACGGGCAAACCAAACTACAGATTTTTGAAACATGAGTTTTATAGGTTTCAATAGGACAAATGTTGCCAGATAAACAGTTATATAGTACCTCTAGGAAGGACATGTAAAAAAAAAATAATTGAGAATAGTACTTGACCAAACTGACTCAAAGATTCTAGAAATGACTGAAGGAAGATAAATTTTCATAAAACAGACATGAAATAAAAAGACTTAAGGGTTCCTGACCACAACCTTTAAATTATTTCAAGGTACCAACAATAATGAAAGGGTGAGTGATTTACTGAAGGTATATGGAACTTTCAAAATGACAAAATGAAAAAGAAAACAAAAAAGTAAGAATTAATTTATGCAGCAAAGAAGTAGTTAGTTCAATATGGCTTAAATGCAAATATCAGTATGGTTTTACTTGGACAACTTTTAAATAACCCAGTAACTTTTCTACAAAAATGTAAAATTAAGTCTAGAATAAAGCAAAACAATTCAAAGAAGCTGTTCTTCTTATAAAAATAGATAAATTAGTAATTTGTCCTAATTCAAACTACAAGTAATTAGTATTTCAAGTAATGATTCTGGGTTGTGTATGCAATATAGGGAAAGTTTTTGCCGAAATTAAGAGACTTTACCCATCAACAGTAACCATTATCTTCTGCCACACTTTTCTGCTTGCATATTTTAGAGAACTGCTTTATATATAGATAGATAGATAGATAGATAGATAGATATACACACACATATATACATATATACACACACACACACACACACACATATATATATGAAAAATATTGAATGTAACATCTGAACCTTTTCCTTCAACTTACTTGCACAACAATAAAATAATTTATCACTTTGACACCTAAACTAGGACTATGACTTCAGGTAAAAAGCATAACTGACCTACTCATTTTTTTAGTTCATTACAGACTGTATTGCCCTCTGTACCCAGTATCATGAGGACCAAGTACTGAAAACTTATGTACTTTTATCCTCATAAATTCATGTTGCTGCAGTACCTCAGATTTGTAGAAAAAGAAGCAAGGTTCAGACAGGTAAAAAAAAAAAAAAAAAAAAGGTATGTAGATTAAGATTCACTGAAAATTATGCCAACAACTTGGGTGCATTAGTCAGGCATGAAGAAAGGAGGCCACAAGGCCACAACATTATGGCACCCATGTTATCACCAGATAGTTGGGAAGAGCTGCATGTTACAAAGCTGACTGATCATTTTAGAACAGAGAAGTTAAGGGTAGGATCTAAAAGAGTGTTGAGGAAAGAAATCATAAAAGACAAGATAAAGATAGCACATGCTAACTAATAAATCCATCTAATAATTAGATGGGCAGCAGACAAGTTGAAGTCTGCGTCTTAGTTATCCTGCCTGATGGATGACCGATGCACTTTTTCCTGCTCTCAGAGTGCTGCAATTACCAGAAGATGAGACATTATAAAGGGAGAAATAAGGCTCTGCTCTTTTCTTCTCATTAAAGCTGTTGAGCTCTGCAGAAAAGAACTAAAGATTGGGCAAGAAAGTAGAATAGTTGTAGTGAGTTAGATACTTGGGTTTAGAGGTTTTTTTAGTCAGTACTGTTGCTCAGCCAAAGGGGTGGTGGAAGAATGCCTGTGGACTGACTCTGTAGGAGAGGACAACATGCCAGTAGTGTGCTAGGACTATTAAAACTGAAAAACTCTTATGCATGCTCAAAAGGAGAAGTGGGTTCCAAGGCAACCTTAATATCAGTTCCTGATATGCTTAGACTTGTTATGTTATTAGCAATTATAGTTTTGAATTTCTGCACTTAATTTCTGTCTGAGATCTTCTTTGAGAACTTAAATCTTGAGCTAATCAATTTCCCCAAAGTCACATTGAGAGGTTTGCCAAGGAACAGGTCTGAAAATCTTAGAGGTGGTAGATAAAAGCTCCAAGTAAGAGAAACAGCTTTGTTTTCTTGCTCTAGATGATAGGTTGTGCTATGTTTACTCCACAAACCTCTGATGAGGTTTCTATGTCATTATGTATCCACTGGGAATTGCAAATTAAAACCTTTATTTCTGACAAAAGCCTTCTGGTGACTATTGAGCTTTCCATGATCAGCATAAAAAATACATTCTTTCTGAACACATTAACTATTACCATTGTCGTTTTCAATATTGCTTACAATTCTGCATGTCTCAACATACAGTATGGTGATATTGAGAAATGCTAACCAATTCTGGCTTTAATAATGCAACACAGATTCATTATGGATTGGGAATTATTATTCATTGTCAAGCAAAATGTTATCAGTCAAAAGAAAGGCTTTATTTTTTTTTTAATTTCCTGTAAAAATCTAATCATCTAATGATTAGCTACTTTGCACTGTCAGACTGAAATGTGTTTCTCAAATTTTCTCCTTCAGTTGTCAGATATATTTGACTTTAAGCATTGAGATCCTTTTGTGTCCACTCACAGGAATACACATTTGTAATAGTGGCAAAAAAAGTCTAATATGAAAGAGATATTTTGAAACATTAACATTTCACTTGAGAGATTACATTTTCACAACAAATCAGGGAACTGACAAATGTTTGGTCTCCAGATCTCAGAGAATGAGTTAAAAATTGTGATCTCAGGATACTAAGGAAAAACAATTAACAGAACTTGGCTTGAAGCTGAACCATTTGTTATAAATGCTTGTTACGAAAACCCATGTAGAGGATACAGTTTTCATTCCCTATGGTCATTTTGTCAGCCTTTCACAAAATCTTGGTTTTTACCAGATTCATGTTAGTTCTTTTCCTTGAAAATACTTTGAAATATAGACATCAGTGTTTCACCTGAATGAGTAGTTACATTTCTATTTTCGAACTAGGGGGAAAAAGACAAAATAATTTTTATTTTAAGTTCTACCAAAACAACTTTTAAGAGTACTCAGAACAACTTTCATTAAAAGATTTTTATAATTTTCCCCTAAATTGCAATAATGGTGTTATTGCAAAAACAAGAGCAAAAAAACACACCAAGTCAACAAGAGGATGATGTTGGCAAACTAGAGAAAAGTACTGTTCATCAGTTTCTTTTGTTATCTGTTTTTCAATGAACAATCACTATTAAAAGTTTTCCTGGTTGCTTTTTCTCAACCTTTGTAAAATAACATTGTCACAGATGGTACAAGATGTGGGAATAGACAGGTTCAAGCATTAGAAAATCTCTACAGATATTTGTATTTTACTGTCTGCATTAAAATTCTGTACAGCTGTTGTTCTCTTATTATTTGATCCTTGATGAACTACATCCATGTTCTGACAACATTTTCTGTTGAAATAGATGCATTCTATTTCATACTTGCTTAACTTCTGTCTGACTTGGTAATGGAAGTAGATACATAGATTGCAAATTCCATTGCTGTAAGCTGATTTATAATACTTTGTGTCATAAAACTTCTGTAACTAGGCTGGAGTATGGATCTTTAGGACAAAATAAAACTCAAATAATCTTGATTTTTAGAGTGTTCACTGATGAACAATCTAACACTGATTTGACAAAATGTTCCAAGGATTCATGCTCTTGAAAACTTGTCTGTATTTGTAGTGTGATTTGATCTAATTTTAGCTTTCATTATCTTCTTATATGACACTGTCTGCCTGATTTGAGAAGCATTTTATCATAGAGATACTCAAAGTTCAATCAAAATTTTCTCTGAAATTATGAAGATTAAGGTCCCTCAGGTATTTGCTACAGAAAAGTTGCCCAAAACTTCAAATATTCCTGTGGACTTCTGAGTATTCCTGTGGACTTCTTCAGTATTTCAACTGAGCAGTGAATATTTGCAGGTTTATAACAGTCACACTGTTCCCAAAGATGAAGAAAACACATTGTCCCCATGTTTCTATTTTTCCTACTTTTCTGTGAATTGCTGGAACACAGAAAAATAAATGCCTTGGATCAGACATCATGATTCTTATGTTTGGGGTTTAGGGATACAAAATCTTTTACAGTATTTTTTTACTGCATGTCCAGATTTCCTTGCTCTGACAGAGGACTGATCAAGCATTTCAGAGTTGTATTTTGTAGGAAAAGAAACTATCTAAAGATGACATGGTACATTTTTATTTAACTATTGAATTTATGTTTTAAGTGTCTTCAATCTAAATCTAAGAAAAAAATTTAAGTTTTTAAAAGAACTGTGTATCAGTAATCCTGTTTTGTTACTATTCAAAATCCGTGTTTGATTCCCTGTTCTGCTTCCTTCAAAAGCTGGACTACAAAAAAATCCAGAAAGTTATATAAGGTTTTTTTATCACAGTACTTGTGTTAAGTATTTAACTTCTAGATATAAATGGACCTAAACTGATTTAATAAAAAAAAAAAAATTGATTTTTCAATCTGCCAATTATTGCCCTTTAAAAAAAAAAAATTGGTCACTGTCTTCCTCTTCTTATTTCTCTAGTTTTAAATCCTAGTGATTTTGACAATCCACCTCTTTCCCTGTTCTCATTTGTAGTATATACACACATGGCATAAAAACACTGCAAAACATGACCAAAAAGTTTGCATGTTCTTTAGGTTATTTTGAGTATATTACCAGAGAAAAAAGTTCCCCCAATTAATCTCTTATCCTAATATTTTTAAATGACAGTACTGAATGTGATAGCAAGGCAATAATGAGAGGTATGAGAGATTAGATATAAATAAATATTTAGTGTGCTGTAGAAAGTATGGTAGATGACATTATTAATTTTCTAATGTTATTAGAAATATTTGTACTTGAATTCACCAAGATTTCTTGATCAGTTTCTTAATATAGCCCCACTTCAAGATAATGGATAATACTAAAATAATTTCTCCATTGCTCAGTTAGATTTGCTTGTGTGATATCTTGTTGTTAAACCAGGGTGCAGATGTTCTTAAACAGAATGTAGGTCTACCTTGAGGGAAGCCTAAACAAGCTAACGGAATTTTGAGGGATTGATATGGAGTGGGGTAACAGTGTTGGGTAAAAGTGTAAATTACTGTGCTAAGGGTAAGTGATATAATATAGCTACTTCTAAAATCAACAAAAAGTTAAAAATCAAAAAAATCCACAGGCATCATTGCAATTCTTAAATGTCAGAAGTCCATCAGACAAGGCAGAAGGCCAAATTGCCTGACCAGGAATCTTCTTTTGGAGGTAAGGCAAAAAAGGAAGGTGTAACTGCAGTGGAAACAAGGTCAGGTGATGTGGAAGGAATACAGAGATGCTGCTTGCCACCAGAGGGAGAAAATCTGTGCAGCCAAAACTCAACTGGAGTTGAAGCTGGCCAGAAATGTTGGGGACTGTCACAAGTGGGAGTGGAAGGCTGAGACAAAATTCATGAAAAAGCCCTGCTGTTTAGTCATAAGGTTCAGAAAGTATCCCATCTCAGCCTCAGATTTTGTCAACAGTTTAAATTTAGGAAATTATACAGTTGTGACCAAACCACTTTTATGACATAGATTTTAACTGGTAAACTGGAAATATTTATATACAATGAATCATTTATTATTACAAATTGTGCAGAAGGCATTTGTTATCCACAAAATGGCTACTGCATGGGATGATGGGAGTTGAAGTCCACACCAAACCCAGGAAAAAGATACCCAAATGTACATGCCCAGGAGACGGACTTTAAATCTATGGGTTGGAATATCACGCTTTCCATGCCCATGTAACCACCCCTTCCCTGGGGCTTATAAGCAGTTTGACCCTTAATAAAACAATTCACCCATATATATTCCAGGGAGAAGTGGGTCCGTGTTCTCACTGTCACAACAAATGATCAAACAAAATATCTTAATCAGAATCATTTATTACACAATATAAAAGCTAAAACTACTACTAGTATTGTAAATGATAGCATAGCCCACTATATTAAAGCAATTATTGAATCAATTATATTAAAGCTAGCAAAAAGAAATAATTAAGTAGTGTCTTGAGTTGAGCTGGCAAAATGCCAAATGCCCAATACAGAATCAAAGCTTCCCTCCCCCAGCTGAGAAAAGGGAGAAAGGGGGAAAAAACCTTGAAACTCAGAACAGGTTTAAACCCAAAGTAAATATATATATTTATACAGAAAAGAGAAACATTAAAACTACAATATAATACACTTACACAAGTTATAAATAACAAGAAATAACTTCCCACTCCCTATTGAACACAAATCCCATCATTCTAACTACAAATCACTGTAAAGAACTCAATACCCCAGAGACAGACCCAAACAGATAGAAAGACTAAGAATAAACATTTTACTTCCCTAACATAACAAGATGGTAAGCCAGTGCTCTGGGTCTGGTCCTCCCCGTCCATCTTGGGATGGCACGGTGCGTCCTCCTTGGACCACAGTTTGAAGCAACTGACCAAACCACTCCTATACCGACTCATACACTTTTGAGATGATGTCAAAATATAGTATGGAATACTATTGGCCAGTAGTCAGCTGTCATCTAGTCCAATCCAGCTCAAGTCATCTGATAGTCTCAAGCCTAGTCTGAAATCTAAAGCCTAGATTTAGGCCTACCTAGCTAAACTCATAACAAGTAGAGATTTATTGTAACTCACCCATACCAACATGATTTCTTTCTCTCAACCTCAAGGAGTATCCCTGAGGGGCATCCTCAGCCCAAGGGAGGAATTTCCACCCATACACCCTAAGAAGGATTATGTTAGAAGAACCTGACTGTATGAAAAGGGTCTGAACTTTTATACTATGAAGTGAGTGACTGACTGACAGTTATTTGACTCCAGGTGTTGCTTCACCATCAGGATGTTAAAGTTTTAACAAGACTAGTTTCAACATCTCCTGGGCTTGGCCTGACATCCCTCTCACCTCACCACTAATACATTTGCAAATAGGACATTGTCCTGGTCATATTTCAGGGGGAAATGTCCTACATAGGAACAATGAAAAAAGTTTCTTTAAATACACTAATGGCTAAAAGCAGTGTAGAAATTACATTGGCCCATTACAGGACAAGGATGATAACCTCATAAACAGGGACATAGACAATGCAGAGATGTTTAATGCTTTCTTTGCCTCAGTCTTCAACGCTGATGATGGACTAAAGGGGTTGCAGTGCCCTTACCTGGAGGGCTATATCTGTGAGAATGATAAACTCCCAGTTGAGCCTGAAGTTGTGGAGGATCTGCTGCTCCACCTGAATTCCTGTACATTTTATGGGGCTTCATAGTATTCATCCAAAATAATCAAAGATCTTGATGGTGTCATCATAAGGCCTCTCAATGATTTTTGAATGGTCTTGGGAATCTGGAGAGGTCCCAGTTGACTGAAACCTTGCTAATGTCCCAATTTTCTAAAAGGATAAGAAGGATAACCTGGCAACTACAGGCCTGTCAGTCTCACTTTAATGCCTGGTAAAGTTATAGAGAAGATTATTCTGGGAGCTATTGAAAAACACCTGGAGGACACTTCAGTCATTGGTCATAACCGAAACAGCTTCATGGGAGGAAAGTCCTGCTTATCAAACTTCATTTCCTTTTATAACAGGGTAACCCACCTAGCTGATCAAGTGAAGACAGTTGATGTAATCTTTTTGGATTTCAGTAAAGCCTTTGATACTGTCTCTCACAGGATCCTTCTAGACAAAATGTCCAGCATGAAGCTGGATAAACACATCATGAAGTGGTTAAGCAATTGGCTCATGGGGCGAGCACAGAGGGTAATGATGAATCGGAGAACATCAGACTGGTGAGCTGTAACTAGTGGGGTTTCTCAGGGGTCTATCTTAGCCTTGTGCTCTTCAATATTTTCATAAATGACTTGGAGCAGAACTGGAAGGGATGTTTGCAGATGACACAAAACTAGGAGGAGCTGTTGACTCCCTCAAAGGCAGGGAGGCCCTGCAGAGAGACCTTGACAAATTAGAGAGCTGGGTAATTACCAACTATAGGAAGTTCAACAAGGGAAAGTATCGGATTCTGAACCAGGGCTGGGGCAACCCCTGATGTACTTACAGGCTGCGGATTCAGATACTGGAAAGCAGTGCCGTGGAAAGGTACCTGGGAGTCTTGGTTGATGGCAAGTTGAATATGAGTCAGTAGTGCCCTGGTAGCCTGGAGGGCCAATTGTGTCCTGGGGGGCATCAGGCACAGCGAGGGCCAATTGTGTCCTGGGGGGCATCAGGCACAGCATTGCCAGCCAGCTGAGGGAGGGGATTGTCCTGCTCTGCTCTGCACTGAGGTGGTCTCATCTTGAATATTTTGTGCAGTTTTGGGCACCACAATAAAGAAAGGTTTTAAGCTATTAGAGACTGTCCAAAAACAGGCAATGAAGATAATGAAGGGCCTTGAGGGGAAGCTGTATGAGATGCGGCTGAGAGCACTTGGGCTGTTCAGCCTGGAGAAGAGGGGACATCTCACTGCAGTTACAACTTCCTTATGAGGGGAAGAGGAGCGGCAGGCACTGATCTCTTCTCTGTGGTGACCAGTGACAGGACCCAAAGGGATGGCCTGAAGTTGTGTCAGAGAAGGTTTATTTTGGATGGTAGAAAGAGGTTCTTCACCCAGAGGGTGGTTGAGCACTGGAAGAGGCTCTCCAGGGAAGTGGTAGCAGCACCAAAACTGATAGAGGTCAAGAAGCATTTGGACAATGTTCTCAGGCACATGGTGTGACTCTTGGGGATGGTCCTTTGCAGGGCCAGGGGTTGGACTCAATGATCCTTGTGGGTCCGTTCCTTCTCAGAATATTCTGTGATTTTGTGATAACAGATAATAGCATGTCCAAAGATGGGCAAATAGCTTGGTGAATGTTCTGGAGCAAGAATCTTATGAGGAGCAGCGGGGGAAGCTGGGATTATTTACCCTGGAGAACGGGAAGCTCAGGAAAGACCTTACTACACTGTGCAAGTACCCAAAAGGAGGTTGTGGTAAGATGGGGTTTGGCCTCTTCTCCCAGGTAACAAGCAACGGGGTGAGATAAAATGGCCTTAAGTTGTGCCACTGGAGGTTTTGATTAGATATTAGGAAAAATCACTGAAAGAGTAATTGGGCATTTGCATTAAATTGTCTAGGGAGGTGGTCAAGTCACCACCTCTAGAAGTGTTCAAGAGGGGTCTGAATGTGGCATTTTGGGGTATGGTTTAAGAGTGATAGTGATGGTACTAGGTTGACAGCTGTACCAGATGATCTTGATGTTCTCTTCTAACTTTGATGACAATTCGGTGACATGGAAAGGTACTCCAAAAAAATTTTATAAGGAAATTTTCTCACATAGTGAATTTTTCCTTGTTATTTTCTTAATGGTTTGATTGAAATAGTTATTTTAGTTTCAATTTTCAAAGAGGTATATGTGTTTAATATAGCCTGTTACAGCATACCTTCTTAGTATACAGTGTCATATTGGTGCCTACATCCTAAAATTTTATTCCCAAGCTGCAATTTTATTAGTGAGCACTACAAAATTTCACCTCATAATGAAGAGCTCTTACTTTATTATAATGAAATATAATTTTAGTTATATTTAAATTCATTAATATTAAGACTATCTGTCAGTGATAGTCTGCTTCAGCACATACTTCTATGCATAAATCCATATATATCTTTAAAACGTAGAAATAGAGAAACAAGTCATATTAAAAAATGTACTTTATTATTTTATAGTACTCTCAGAGTTGTCCCTAAATGTAAATGATCCTTAAGGGATAGAAAAGAAATAAACATATCCATTAAGTGGTCAAAGGTATTTGATTGTTTTTAAATTTATAAATCTATGCAGTGCTCTGTTACCTTGGGGGGGGGGGGGGGGGGGGGGGGGGGGGGGGGGGGGGGGGGGGGGGGGGGGGGGGGGGGGGGGGGGGG
>JAWWLZ010000082.1:70019252-70038345 GCA_035041345.1 Poliocrania exsul
TTTACCTTCCCCCCCCCCCCCCCCCCAGGAAGTTCGTTTTCTTTCTAAATAAATTAAAATCTCTTGAGAAAAAGGCATCCAGTGATTTTCTCAATAGGGTCCTGCATAAATGTAGAAGGTTATAATTATAATTTTAGACAAGAAAGGTTCAATGATCACATTTTAACTCAGTTTAGAATACAACATCTGACACCCCTCCACTGCCCTTACCCTGCCCATTCAGAAGGCAAAATATTGTATTATAATCAGTTCTTGAATTTAACAACTTCCACTTCTAGCTTGACATACTTTATGGAAGGGACTATGTGATGAATGGAAAGCCGTCAAGGAAATGCATTGGAGTTGAGCACAGGCACATGCAGAATTGTGAAGAAGTAAAAGCATGAAATAGTTGTCTCACTGTCATTATGAGTGGGTTGGGTAGAGGCACTGAATGCACATGGCGTTTTCATAGGGTCATACAGTCATAGAAAGGCTTTGGTTGGAAGGGATTTTTAAACATCATCTAGTCAACGTCACCTTTCACTAGAACAGGTTTCTCAAAGCCCCACTCAGCCTGGCCTTGAACATCTCTGGCTATGGGGTGTCCACAACTCTGGGCAACCTGTTTCAGTGTCTGACCACTCTTATTGTACAGTATTTCTCCCTTGCATTTAATGTAAATCTACCCTTTTCCAGTTTAAAAACTTTATCCCTTGTCCTGAGACTAAGGCCAGTGTCATTAATGAAGATATTAATTAGCATTGGTCCCAGTATGAAACCATGAGGGACACCACTTGTTACTGGGTTTTTAAGAGTGAAAGCAATATTGATTAGCTGGAGCCCAGGCATGAGCAGAGACCTTATGTTCCATTACACTGACAGAGGAATGTACCCCTCTTTTCTAGGAAGGAACATTCTGCCCTGCAGTGACTTCCCATGAGCAACCTCTGGCAGGTTTGTGGAATATGTTGTCCCTTTCAGAGTACCACGTAGTAATTTCACAATAGTTTACTGCTGGAGGAACAGCAGCCTAAATTGTGACCTACCATATCTCTAAAGCACATACTTGCTCTAATGAGTTTTCACAATTTTCAGGGATTATCATAGTGCTTACAGGAACATTAACTGCTTTGTCCAGTCTAACTGCAGAAGTCATACCTAAAGCTGACTCTTTAAATGGACGTACAGAAGAATATGTCAGGAAGTTGCACTCAAGCACTCAAGTCCAGTGTTACTTTGGTGCATCTTTAAAGCACACTGTTCAGAAATCGTACTTTTTTTTTTCCCCCAGACTGTAGATCATGAGATAGGTAGGAGTCCCAAAGTCAAATTTACATTTAAAGTCAAGTTTACATTTCTCTAAGCATGACAATAGTCCCTGAAATTATAAATACCCTTTACATTAAGGTTACTAAAGTGTTTCTCTTATTGCATCTAAGTCTGAATAGAAACATGGGAAGGATAATAATGGATCTCACTACTAGAACGAGGGAAGGAAGACAATTTCTTGCTGAATACCTAGATTTCTGGATAAAATACCCTACCTTTCCCTAAATATTGACAAGATCATTCACAAGATTTAAATTGTAGATAACTTCTAATCTGATTGTATAGTCAGCAGTTTGATCTTTGTGTAGCAAAAGATTTTGCTCTTGTGTACAATAATTTGCAAACTGAAGTTCCTTTCTGACCCATTTTGCAATCTCAAAACAAACAGCCAGGACTAGCAAAACATCTCTCTCACAGGTTCACAATGACCTTGAAGCAAATTTTAAGATTGCAAATCATTTTAGTCATGATCTTCAGGTAAATCAAGAAGCTAGAATAAGCCTTTGCAGTATCAGAGGGAAGGGACCAGAAGTGATTCTGACAATCTCTGCTCTGCCATGCACAATACATTTTTATATTTATAAAGCCATCAGAACAGCTGGCTGTTTCTTGACTTTTGCGTTAGAAAAAATAGGGTTTTCCATCCATTCAAAATGAGGCCATCTCACTGAGTCAGAGTCCCTCTTCATATCAGCAAAAGTTAGGCTGTTTACTCTCAACCCTTGACTTGCATTTGCTGAGCTGCAAAAACACTTCAGGTATGAATATGACATGGAGTTCTGCCCCACATATGCATAAATATTCTGAATAAAAATGAAGACAATTAGCTTATTTTTTTCTTTAAATGTTACAGATTATTGAGATGGTTATATATACGCAAACATCTATTAGTTAGGAGCTATTCAAATGTCAAGAAAAATAATAATGACATGACCATAATGAATTCTAAAAGGAAAGAGAGAATGAGGGGGTTTTGGTGTGTTTTTGGGTTTGTTGGTTTGGTTGTTTGTTTGTTGTTGGTTTTTTGTTGTGTTTTGTTGTTTTTTTTAAGACAATACTGCTTAAATAGAGGTTTTCATTCTATAATAATCTGAAATGGAATTCACCCAGACATATTCCATAAATTGGCACTAGACCATGAGAAAAACAAAGAGTTAGATCTCCCAGTACCCACTAAGGAAACAAGAGCTGCTGTTAAATACCTTAAAGCTCGAAAAAGGCTCCTGGGCTTGACAGTCTTCTGCCTGTTTTGCATTTTCTATAAGGATATGTTTTCTCTGAACTCCTAAGATTAAACTCAGATTTTTAGTATAAAACCCCACTTGGGTTGTTCATTGAACTGTTAATTATTTCTGTAAGAAAACCAGCCAGAATACATTTAGCTGACTGGGTAAAAAAAAAAAAAAAAAAAAAGAATAAAGAAACACTTTGTATTCCTGTAAAAGATGTGTGCTGTGTTTTTGCAGTGATGATGGATGCTATAATGCTGAGTATTTTATATTCAGATCAATTTGTTCAATGAAAATTCTATGACTCTAACTGCTTTCACAAGGGCAACTTAAGCTGCAAAAGGCCTTTGGCTATGTTATAAAAACAAACCCACTGTATTTTCAAATGCTTTGACTAGGAGTAAAATTTTGTTAACTCCATTATTGTAGAATTGGAACAGAACAAGAGCTAATGGATGGTCTTTATCTTCATAGGATATTTAGCAAATCACTTCGCATTTCCTACTTACTCAGGAGACACTGAATTTGGCAATTAGTTACAGGATGACTGATTTACTCAGGACAGATAAGATTTCTGGTTGTTTTTTTTTTTTTTTTTTTTTCCACTGATGATATTCAAGTGACACCTTGCTGCTTTAGTGCATCAATATATCCAGTGGGTGAAGTGGATGAAGACATCTTCATCCAACACTGTTGCTGTACCAATCCAGCTGTAGCTACCACTAAAGATCCCACATAACATCTAGTTAGAAATCAGGAACATGAACCCAACAGTGAAAATAAATAGAGGGGAGGGACCTGGCAGGACTATAGAAAAAGAAAATACAACAGGACATCTTGAATCATTCCAATGGGATTCAGTTTCTTATCAGTGTATGTCTCAAATTTTCAGTAACTCAGAAAAAAAAAGGTGAATTTTCATGTTTCCAGATATTAACATGCAGGTAGTAAAGGAAGTTTTACAAAACTTTTTATAAATTTACAAAAAGGAAAAATAATACATTTTTATTCTGTATGGAACATGAAAATCTAAGTCTCACTGCTTTTTCCTGAATACGACCTGCTCATCTCCAAACAGGAGGTATGTATTTTCATTTAATACTCAGAAGAATTAAGTGTTTTGCATTTATACACCAGAGAAACTGAGGTGATTTATATCAGATGTTTCAAATTGCATTAGTAAGAATAATAATGTTTTGCAGCATTATTGGATATAAAACTACGCCCCCTTAGGACCAAAATAAATGTTCTTCCTGACTAAATACTATAGAGAAGGTTGCAATAATTTTTGAGAGATTTGTATTTTTTACATTCTGAATCTATCAGAATGTATATACTTGGGCCAACTTTATTGACTTTTTTTTTTTTAATGATGCAAGGTACAACTACATCTAGCACAAAATTCTTTTGCAATAAATTACTTAAGCAATTAATAACATTTAAAAAGATACATGGCAATTTTTGGTCTTAAAGAAAATTTTATTCCAGTTTTGCATCTGCTCTTTCTCACTTAAAATTAATGCATCATAAACTCAAACACATTTTTGGCCCTGAAATAAATTTTTAAGCCTGAAGTCAGTAAGATGTCTTGATGCACTGTTAAACCAATCAGAAGAAGATATCAATATATACCAATACCAATATGTACCAATGATATCACATAATGTGCTTCTTCATTGTATCTACCAACATTTTTTCAAGAACAATTGATTATTTATCTAATTCCTAGCAACAAATTGTATAATTTCATCTTAATTAGCATATCACTAGGAAAATATACAATGCCTAGAGTTGAAAACGTTAGCTCATTATCTAAAAGCACCAAAATTTACCACTTTTTTACTATTTCAATTTTCTTGCTTATTATTCTGTAACTCTGTATTTGATTAGGCTATCAGAATATCAGTTTTAATCCAAGTAGTTTGGAATAGGGTTTTTTTTGTTTGTTTTATGGGGCCTCTTTAAATAAATAATAATAAAAAAGGACACAAGATACAATTTTTAAGCAGGTTCATTTTTTTTTCATTTGGCAGTTTTACTTTTGGATGCTTGTGAGCTGTAAGGACAAGTTACCTTACAGCAAATTGTTCCTTTTATGTGTGTACAAGTTTGCACATGCAAACACACACATACACACACACACACACGAATCAGGAATCAATAACCAAGCCAACAAAATAATTGAAAATAGGATGTTTGTTTTATCTGTGAGTATGACATTTTACATAAATTGCTTTTGTGGTGTATATAATTTTTTTATATATAGCTTGAATGTCTTCTTTCTCTACTGTAATTTGTTATTTTTTTGTGAAAACAGACAAATAAAATATTAACTGTTTGCTGACAGTTCATTTAAGGTATTGTTTTTAAGTCTAGTTCAAAAGAGATATCTACATACAGTATCTGTATAATGTATATGTTCAAAAGAATAAAAATACTTTTTCTCTTTTGAATGCCTACACATAATTTAGTAGTTTGTTATGTTTCTAATTTTGAAATCTGAATACACTTTTACATCATGTGAAAGGATTAAAGTAGGCTATATGAGGAAGCTGTTGTCACTGCAAAGAATGACATTTCTTTAAAGTTCAAGGCAGAGATAGAACATGATCAAGAAAGTTAAAATCTTGCTACCTCTCATTTCTCCTGACACATGCCCAGGCAAAAATCAGAGAACAGAGATGAATGTATAAAATCACACCTTGTAGCATGATACATCTGAGTCCCTCTCAGACTATTAGGAGAAATTAGTCATATCAAAATGATATATCTAAAATCCTTAGTTTAGATTCAAATCTTAAAAAAAAAATCTTTAAATTCTAATTTTAGATAATTCAGATTTTAATTCTAGAGACTCTAGAATGCCTCAGCTAATACCAGTTACTACAGCAATACATAAAGAGTACAGATATATTTCAACATTTGAGTAAGTTACTGTCTCAAGCTGATCAAAAATCCATGGCATTCTTGAAGGACTGGATCAATACATAATTTGAAAAATAGTTGCAGCATTCTGTTATCTGCAGAGGTTTGGGATATTTAAAAATCAATCATCCAGGGAAGAAATTTAAAATAAAAGAAGTATAGGAAGAAGTAACTGACAACAAGGAGACTAAAAATATCCACAGCTGCAAAGACACTAAAAAAAAACAAAAAAAACCCCACAAAAAACAAAACAACTTTCCTGAAGATTAAAGAAACTTCTTCAGTAATGAAAACATAAGCATTTTCTCTTATAATCCCAGAAATGCCTTTTTAAGTAACAATGAATACTTTGCCTCTTCTCACATTACAAACTTGCTTAAGTGCTGAAAAAGTAAAGGTGTTGATTTACCTGAGCCTGACCAGATTGGACTGAGGAGTGTGAGAACTGAGACGTTTACATGGAAGCTGTCTGTCGTGGGTACTAGGTCTACAAGAAGGAAGGATGCTAAAGAGGGCTTCGTCATTGTTCTTATGAAAAGGAGGATGGTACAGGAAAGAAAGGCTAGAGACATGTAACGGGAAGTGAGAATCTCTCTCAAGGCTGCAGAGGAATGTCCAGTCCAACGTTCAGAGCCTCTCCTGCCCTCCTCCCACTCTGCCCTCGGGGCTCGCAGGGCTGTTTCTCCCCCGGTTACCCTCGCTCAGCACTGGCTGCCGGGTAACGTTTTGCCCTGCTTTGCCCAGGCTTTCCCCGGGGCTCTCACCCTCCCGCCCGTGGCTGAGGGGCTCAGCCGTGCCCTGCGCTGGGGCTGCTGGAGCCGCTGGGACCGGCTGTGTCCTGGCGGGGCAGCCCCTGTAGCCCTCCCTGCTGCCACCATCGCCTTGAAGTGCAACCCCAGTACAGTGATAAACCCTATGCCAAGTCTTGTAGATAGTTACAATAAAAGGTAGAAAAGAAAAACAGACTCAGGAAGGTGCTAAAAAGAGAAGAAATATATAATAATAAACAATGGTGTGTAAATCACTGCAGTAACTTTAAGAAATGTCAGAAGTACTTAATGTAGAACAATGAATTTAGAAGGGTGAAGCAGAAAATGAAATCTGTGGAACACGATGTTGTATTACTTTATGAAAGAAGCTATGACATCAGTTCAGAGTCTGTAACTTCCTCATTTCTAGGGTTTTCAAAATTCACAAATTTCAGCACTATTCAAACACTGGTGTTCATAACTTGTCCAATGGCCTAGTCCATAAAGACACTGTTAGCAGCAGGGAAATTATAGATGAGTACCAACCCCCTGAAGTAGGATCTCCAGTGCAATGTGGGGATTCTCCTATATTTTTTTCTGCAGGGTGCCAGGGAGAAGTCTCTAAAGTGATATATACCAGACTGCAAGAGTTAAGTAGTTATTGTCCTTGTATCAGTTGCCTTCTTCTAGAGTTTTTGAGTCAGGATCTTCTGACACCACATGCTGGTTTGTACATAGTTTTCAAACATTTGCTGGTTTTAATGAACAAAATCTTTGTATTGTAACAGTAAGTATGCTGTGCTTAATGTAGATGTAAATGTATTTCAGAAATCCCTTGGAGGGATGAAAAAATTTCACTTAGAATATTAGATTTGAAAACATGTGATACAAGTTACAGATGGATTTATGGCAAGAGGACAGCAAGTGTAAACAGCATATGAAAAAACTATCTACAGACCTTGTAATGCTATGTGTGTATTTAAATTGCAAAAAGACTGTCCAAATCTTTATTCTACTGAAAAGACTTTAATTTGTTTTCTTAATATTTTTACAGTATGATTGTTTGGAAAATGGAAACCATTTCAAATACAGCATTTTAATTGTTCCCTAAACAAAGCACACATAAAATTAATTTGCTTATGGGTTTTTTTAAGAAATGATAAAAAAAATCCTATCTGACTAATAATCATAATATTATGTTTTGGTTGTACACAGCCCAGCTAGATAAAGTAAAAGTCATCAAATTTGAAAATTCAGTCCTGTCCAAGGGGAAATTTTATTCTTCTATCCTTATGTATTTGGAAAAGACTTCAAATTTATTGGAATTTATTGTAGCATATTTCTTAAATTGTAGCTAGTCTTTTCAAAGGTGCTAAAGAAAAATAAATGCTCTTTGAGGTTTGGAGTTCACACCTAGCATGTATGAGGTCTTCAGAAACTCCTGTCTTTAGATATTACAGAATTTTGTCTGCAGATATCATATGAGTCCTGGAGAGATCTTGAAAACCAAAATACTTACAGTCTTCATAAAGCTCAATACTTTAGGAAAGAAATTGTGGTTTTTTTCTTGGGAACAGAGGACATTAAGTGATTGAAGGAAATTTTTGCAAGGAACAGTTGCAAGGAACAGTAAAAATGGCATTTATCTGAGTGCTACACAAGAAGCCCATACATATGACCATTTCAAGTCAGCAATCATGGCAAATCAATACGCAGTTTGAAAGAGCTGGGAAAAGGAGGAGGAGTAGTCAAATGACATCTACAGAGCTGGGAATATTAAGTTTAATCTGCAGCTGTAACTCCAGAGAGAATTTATTATGAGAAACAGCAGTAATTATTAAAAAGGCTTTGTACAGCGTGGGATCACTTTGAATGAAAAAGTGATTATGTTAGCAGAAAAAACACACTGAATTTCAGAGCATAATGTAAGCTGTCAGGTTTCTGTTATTTATTTATTTGGTTTGTTGTCTAAAATTATGTGATTTGCACTCCTTTCTAAGAATAATTTAGTATATTTTATTACATCTAGCTTTTCCTGTGTTTTGGTAATGTAAATACAATAAAGGCAGATTTGCCTTAATTTCCTTTATAGATTTCTGTTTTCAATTTCTTTTGACTCAAGTAAATCAAAAAGGCAAAATTCTTCACTTAGATTTCAAGTACTGTGCAAATAGGTTTTTTACTAGTCAGGGATTTCATCTTGTGTTCTCTGCCATTGTGTTTTCTCAGTCACTTGTGCATTTGCTTTTACTGTACAAAAAGAATATTTTAATGATATGCATACCCACGTACAATTTTCTAGAATTCTCCTTACACATGTAAAAATGTACAGACAAAATAGCAAGCAGAGTCAAGAAATTAGTCTATACATGTGCATACACTTGAATAAAAGTCTTACTTACAGAAAATGGTGTGAAGGATCAGTGCAATTTTCAGAAGGAAGTAAGAATTTCACATTATTTTCTCTACAAGTTTTAAGGTACCCATAGAACTTTTGCTGTATTTTCAGAATGTGCTGAGGACTAAGTATCTGAAAATCAGCCATTGAAAATTAAGAGTACTTTATTACTTTTCCTTTTCAAAACAGTCCTAGCTGCGATTTCTAATAGGCAAATTCTGTTGTTGGTTTAGCATTAGAAATGTTAGACTTGCATAGGGCAGGCATGAATCAGCATTCCTTTGCATCTTCATCAATGAAATGATTTACTAATTCTTTACTAAAATTAAGAGTGAACATGGTCCACAAAATTATTACCCTAATGAAGTAACGAACATACCACCACTGCATCAGGAATCTTCTTCACAGAGCTGAAAAAGCTGAACCGACACGAAGTGAGAGAAGTTATGATTTGCCTCCATTTAACAGATCACTAAGAATACTGAGGATAGATTTGACCAATGAACCATGTAAAGCAGCCTGAAGCCTGATGTATTTCT
The DNA here is from genome assembly GCA_035041345.1 of Poliocrania exsul. Lineage (NCBI taxonomy): Eukaryota > Metazoa > Chordata > Aves > Passeriformes > Thamnophilidae > Poliocrania > Poliocrania exsul. The sequence continues at coordinate 70,028,404 of JAWWLZ010000082.1, forward strand.
TCTTTCCTGAGCCAGATCCTGGAAGTTATTGCTCTGTTCACAACATGGAGTCATGTCTGGGAAAAGTGAAGTTGCTTTGATCTGAGTTGGACCTGGAGAATATTTATGAACAATTATTTATTTCCTAATTATATTTTAGATCCTTTAAATAGTATGAGTATTTATTCCAATTTTTTCCCTAAAACTGAACAACCTAAACTACTTTCAGAGTTACTTAGGAAATGACATTTTGTCTTCTCCTTTTCTCTTGCTATAAAAAAAGAAACAATATTTTCCATCCTTCTTGCTTAATACAATTAATCTGATCACACCAGTTCCACTTCAGTTAATGAATGAAGCTGGCAACAGACCATTGTATCGAATAGACATCAATATTAAACATAAATATTGCAAGTAAGAGAAACTGATAGGAGTAAAGACAACTTCCTTGCTAATTAAGAATAACTACTATAATATATGTGCATAAAAATAAAGATTGAAAATGTCAAACTGTAGATATTAGTAATTTGTTAACTCAGATATTTAAAAAATATTTAAAAATGCCTGTAATAAACATTTAACTTAGATGCAAAAAATATTTTGTGTAAAGATTGTTCCTTGCGGGAGACAGGTTTGTGGAAAGCATCAGATGACTCAATATGAGTTAGCTGAAGCAGATGTTTATTGAACTTACATCTAAGCTTATATACCTTTTGTACAGTGTTCATGCGCAGACTTTATGGCTTTGCGAGTAGCCATTGGCTAACAATACTGTTCACGCAGCAGTGCCCTGCTATAATTGGCTACCTTTAACTGTTCACGCGCTATTACTGATCAATTCCTTAAAGCTACACAACATTAGACCTAAGAGGTGACTTCAAGGTTATTGTAAAATAGGTCTTGTCCTTTAGGTCTAACAGCAAACAAAATCCCAACAGTTCCTGTATCTGACTTAAGGACAAATCTATTGATCATCTTCCCATTGTACTAAGGAAAAAAGCTGGACTGAATTCATGTGGAAAGATTTTAGTTGGTGTGTGGACTACAAGTGTGGCTTCTGTGAGAAGCTGCCAGAATCTTCTCCTGAGTCCGATGGAGCAGTTTCAGCCACATCCAAGATGGACCAGCTGCTGGCCAAAGACAAGCCCATCAGTGATGGAGGTAGCACCTCTGGGATAACAGATTTAAGAGGGAAAAAAGTTATTGCACAGAAGAAAATTGCAGCCAAGAAGGAGGGGATTAAGAATATGTGAGAAACAACTTTTTCAGTCACCAGGGTCTGTGCAGAAAAAGTGGGAGGAGGTGTTCCAGATGCTAAAGCTGAGATTTCCCTGCAGCTCATGGTGAAGACCATGGTGAGGAAGGCTGTCCCCCTGGGGGCCATGGAGGTCCATAATGGAACAGACATCCACATGTGACCCTTGGAGAACCTCATGCTGGAGTAGATGGAGGTCTGAAGGAGGCTGTGACCCTGGGGAAAGCTGCTCTGGAGCAGGTTCCCAGCAGAACCTATGGTCTTTTTCAGGGAGGAGCCCACACTGGAGCAGGTTTTCTGGCAAGACTTTGACACCCCTGGGGACCTGTTCTGGAGCAGTGTGTTCCTGCAGGACTGCATCCTGTGGAAGGTACACATGATGGAACAGTTCCTACAGAATGGTAGCCTGTGGGAAGGACACATGATGGAAAAGTTCATGGAGGACTGTCTTCAATGGGAAAGACTTCATGCTGGAGCAGGGGAAGAAGTCCTTGTTCTGATAAGAAAGAAGCGGTAGAAACAGTATGTGATGAACTTACCATAACCTCCATTCCCAATGTCCTGCACTGATGTAGGGTGGATGGAGGTATAGAATTGGGAATAAAGTTAAGCCCAGGAACAAGGAAGCCATGGGGGGAGATGTTTTTCAGATTTCATTTTGCTGCTCATTACCTTACTCTGATTTGATTGCTAATAAATGCAATTAATTTCCTCACATCGAGTCTATTTTGCCTGTGACAGTAATCAATGAGTGATCTCTCTTTGTCTCTCAACCCATGAGCCTTTCACTCTATTTTCTCCCCTCTGTCCAGCTAAGAAAGTGACAGGATTACTTTGGTAGACACCTGTAGTCCAGCCAAGGTTAAACCACCACAAGAGGCTTGGGACCAGGAGATATTTTCTTACCAATGAGTATTTTCCCCCAAATGACAATCAGTAGTTCCAAAAAAGCCCCAAAGAACAAAAGAAAACAACAACAATAGTAATAAACACAACTCCCCCCCCTCCCAAAAAAAAAAAAACCAACCAAAACCAACCAGCAGCCAACAACAACAACAACAAAACAAGCTCATGAAGCACTTTAATAACGGGTTAGAAAAAAATCCCCCAACTTTTAGCACACAAAATGTGATTACAGTTGAACAAGAAGCAGACAAATAATGGACATCTTCTTCTTTCAGAATAGTAGTGGCCAAGCAGTAGTGGCCAGTACACGAGAAAGCAAAGGAGAAAGGTGAGCAAAATGTGCTACCAAAGCTCTTCTTTGCACATCCACTTCCTTCAGTTTTTACAGGTACACTTTTGCAGCCTAAAACAGCAGACAAACAAACAAACAAACCAACCAAAAAAAAAAGGTGAGGTGAGGAGAGGCCAGAGTCTCTTGCATGGAGCTAAAAGCTGAGTTTAAGCAAAAGAATGTGTGAAGAAAAGAAACATCCTAGAAGAATGCAAAGGCAAATATTCCAGCCATGATGAAGTACCTGAAAATGCAAAGACTGTACTTTCTCATTGCCTTGAGATCTGAGCTTGGACTGAGTCCGTTTTGTCTGCCTCTATGCATCTGTGACTTGCACTTTCATTTGAATTTCTCCAAGCAGGGAAAATTAAGCATACAGAAAACTTTTATTCTCTTTATGAAACTTTGAGTGCAACCAACCTAAACAATTTTTTGTGATGTTTAAACTAAATTAAACATAGATACTGAAACAGTACACACATAACCTTTGATGATTTTTACCTTCATGAGACAGAATAGTAAGTCCTGAGATATTTGCAAGCTATGCAGTATTCCTATAGGTCATATTTCTGGGGTGCTCTGTATCAAACTTGCCCCAAAGATATGGCACATATGGAGATACAACTCAAAAGTCAGTATCTGTAGAAAACAACAAGATTTTACAAAACACCTAAGTCATTTGTCATTCTTTTTGAAGAAATATTGCTGAAGATGTTTTTATTTTTTATTTTTGTGCTTTAACTAACGAAGAAAAAATAAAAAAGACTGAACAAAAATCCAATGCAAAAAATGAAGATCAAGAAGAAAGGCCTTCCTCCCCTAACTCAAATACTGAATTTGTAAGGAGGCTTAAACATTAGGTAGAAGAGGGCAATTGGATCCATAGCTTGAGGGATTTTTATACTTTCAGACCTTTCTTAGACATCAATCAGAATTTTAGGAAGTCTCTAACAGTTCCATCCTCATTGTGCTATCAGCCCTACTTTCTCTTCTTTAGCTGCAGCTTCTTCCCCTTAGGCTGAAGTTCTTATTTCCATTTTGATACTTTCATTTACCTTCTGTCCCACAGGAAGTATTTCCTTTTTTATTTATTTCCTGTTTATTTATTTCCTATTTCAATATATCTCATTGTCCTTTTATGTTTTCTTTATGAAGTAATTAGTTTCATCTTTTATTTTCTAACCTTGATCTTTCATTGAGATGCACCTGTTTTGTTTAACTAGTATACCCAACCCAAGAAACACTTGGAAAATGTTCAGTTAAAGAGCAGTTCTTAATGTATGTGGGTGTAATGACTTAACCCTAACAGTTCACAAAGTTCCACACAGCCTCTTACTTACTCCCCCTGCAGTGGGATGGGGGAGAGAGTCGGAAGTAAAAGTGGGAAAGCTTAGGTGTTGAGATAAAGAGAGTTTAATAGGCAGGCAAAAGCTGCACAAACAAGCAAAGCAAAGCAAAGCAAAGCAAAACAAATAATTGACCATTCCCCATCAGTAGGCAGGTGTTTGGCCATCTCTAGGAAAGCAGGGATTCATCATGCCTAACCATGACTTGGGAAGACAAAAACCACTTTCTCATCACACCCACTTTGCTCCTTCTTTTCCCAGCTTGTATTATGGAGATATGGCAATATGGACTATTTCCACAATTACCTGCCTTATATCCCATTGACAAGTGGAACAGTTTCTGCAAACAGAGAATAATCTCTGTGGAGCATATTGGAAATACTGTAAAACACTCAGCACAATAATGTATGACTAGGCTTTGTGAACAAAGATTTAGGAAGGGCTCTACCCACATGGCTGTGTCCTTTGAGACTGTGCAGTCGATTTTAATTTTTTAGGTGAGGCACAGCATGCGCAGAACTGGCCCCACCCTTTAACTCCCAGTGTTCATCTGCCACCACCAGTGTGCTTGTATAGTGACAGTGAAGTCCTCAGGACTAGAACCTACAGCCCCTGGTATTCCCAGAAGGTCTCCCATCCAAGTACTAACCGGGCCTGACCTTGCTTAGCTTCTGAGATCTGATGGGATCATGCATCGGGGTGGCATTTAACTGCCTTAGCACAATAATAATGATATCCTAAGCTGGTTACTGGGACATGAGGAAGCTATTTACTCCATGTGCCTGTTCTTCTAGGTTTGATGTCTGGATGAAAATAAATCTAACCTTCAGATCATTCTCAAGTGAGAATACAGACATACTCAGTGATGACATGTTTTCTCTAGCTATAGTCAGTAAATATTGAAGACACCTAATTTCAAGATATGTGGCAAATTAATTGAACAATCTGTTAGCAACACTCTTTCTGGAAGCAAAACGCTCCTACTCATTTGTCCTATCTCCATCTCAAAGCACTTTGGGGTGTAAAAACTGCCATTGATACTTCTCTCTTCCTTTCAAAAAATTATATATTTAATTAGCAGGAAAAGTGAATCATATACTGTAGTTTGCATTAGTCTTCAATATTAATAAGTCATTTAATAGTCATAAATAAAAGATGCAAATAAAAGCTTTTAGATTAAAAAAATCTATTGAAACCATTGCACTTTAAGAACATGACATTTCCCTAACTTTTAGCCTTGACAGGCTTTCAAGGCATTTTCAGTTTTCTAACCAGCATAAAACAGTATTCCCCAGGCCACTCTGGCTTATTTAAATTTCAGTGACCAAAATCTGACAGCCAGGGCCTCAGCCGCTTTTAAAAACTCAGTTGCACTAAAGCTGATATTTTACTGTTTTTACTGATGTTAGGGGGAAAAAAAAAATTCTTTTTGGCGACTAATATGGACGAAACAAGTTTAAACTGGAGATAAACAGGGTACTATATATGCACAAGAGAAGAAAATGTTTGTCCCAGAGAGAACAGTAGATTGCATTGTCCTTAATTTGGGACTAAACGGTTCAGCAGATTGTTTCAGTTACAGAATCCTTCAATGGAAAGTTGCTGACTTCTGAGTGTCACTCTGGAAACTGAGTTGTAACACTAGGGAGGAGCATGGAAGAGGGGCTCTTGGATTTGTTTCCTTACTTTGATGTGCACATCTAAGGACAGCTCTAAAAGATATTGTGTTATAACACTTGACACCTGTTAGGAACAGAGGTAACTCCAGTTATTCTCTGATCCTTCTGTCCCTGTCTAGCCAGGTACAAAAAAATAGATTAGAAATTAAAGCTTGAATGATTGCAATATTAGTCACCTCTGTGCTAATCAAAAGATGAAATAAATGGCTCATGTTTTTATATTTGACCACATATGGAGAAAGATATCAAATACAATCTGTCTTTCTGTCTTCTTTCACTGTCATCATTGTGACATGAATGTCAAATGTTATGCCGATGTGCTTCAATCCAGTAAACACATTCTACAGTGGTTAAAATTTTAATACTATGTGCAGGTGTCAGTATTTTACAGGTGACTGCTGCTGCATCATCATTATTGAATTCAATCAGAATTGTTTTCCCACTCTGATAATTAAGTTCTTAATGAGTTCATGACCAGCAAAGACAAATGGCTGAGACGGAGCATGCGATAGAAAATGACTGTTGAGCCTTCCTGTTACAACATCTCATGTCTGAAACTTTAAATTAGTAAAATTAATACTGAGTGCAGTTTGAACAGAAGTAGTACAGTTCATTATGATACTCATTATGGGATGAATTTTGAAAGCAAGCCAGATCTATTTGAGCTTGAGGAAGCAGTGAGCAAAATGGTATATCATGTACCTTGCCCACAAAATCCCCATAAAATAGCAGTTTTAAATTGCCTTCAAATGGTTTTGCATCAAGCAAAGTGCACCAAAAAATACAATATAGATAATGTTGTATTTTTCTTTTACTAGAGCTGAAAGACTACTTGCATGACTTATATGAATCATAACCAGATAATAAATTATTTGAACAAGTTTTTGTTATGCAGAAAACTATAGAAATATAGTGAACCATTTATTACTGGTTTTGCATATAAATGTCCCACTGACATGTTTAGAAAAGTTGCAGGGCTTTTTCTTTTTTTTTTCTTTTTTTTTTTTTTTTTATTTCCTCAAATGGTACTACAGTTTTGGGACTCGTAGATATAGTATAGAACTGAAAAAGAATCTGTGTTTTTGCTGTTTGCAGCTCTTGAAATATACGTAGAGTTGTGAAAGCTATTCAGTGGCACTTTTTATGATGAGTATCTAAACATCTGGTTTAAGGGGGAAAAATAAAAAAAAATAAAAAAAAGAGGAAAAGATAGAAAATATTTCCCATTTGTGGACACTGAAAATGGAAGGTATGAGCTGAAAGTTCATAGTCCATGGGGCCTGATGCAATTCATCCCAGAGTTCTGAAGGAGCTAACGAATGTTATGGCAGGTCCATGTCAGTCATCTCCCAAAGTTCTTGGGAATCTGAGGAGACCCCTGCTGACTAGAAGCTTGACAATGCTATTATAGCCTACAAAACGAGTGTGAGGGAAGACCCAGGAAACTATGGAGCTATTAATTTAAACTGAGTTCCTGGAAAAGAATTATGCAAAAGTTTATGAGTTCATAAAAGGAAAGTCCTGTGTAACTAATTTCATATCCTTCTATTTTAGAATCATCCACCTAGTGGATGAAAGGAAGGCAGTGGGAGTAGGCTTTTTGCATGGTAGTAAGGTTTTTGATACTAACAGCATCCAGCTGTGGGTACACAGTGCACTGAGTGAAGAACTAGCTGAACTTCAGAGCTCACAGGGCAGCAGGGAATGGGGCTTCATCCAACTGGTGACTGAGGACCAGCAACATTCCTTAGGGTTCAATTCCAGGGCGAGTCCTGCTCAAACTATCACCAATCTGGATGCAGAAGTTGAATGTACCATTAGCAAGTTTTCTGATGATCCTAACGTGAGAGGTGTTGTTAACTCTTTAGGGAAGGAAGGCTTGCAGAGGGCTCTAGATAGATTGGAGGATAGGGAAATGATTAATGGGATGAAATTTAATGAGTCCAAATGGCAGATTTTGCACGTATGATGGAGTAATGCTGGGCACCTGTGGGAGAACAAATTTCATAGGAAGAATGTAAAAGATACTACCACTACCGGCAGTGGATATATGAAGACCAAGAAGGACTAGAGCCAATAACACCAGAAATAGGTCATGGACTAAGGATATTATAAGTCAAAAAGCTGATGGTTGCAGAAGATTTTATATGGTTTAGAATGTTTTACTGTTAATGGTGTTACCTGCCCGCACGTTTTTCAATGCTTCAACATGGCTACCCAATTGTATTTTTCCTTAGTCATCCCATCCCATGCTGTTTGTCTATTGGTTCCTTCATTTCCCCATTGACACACTCTGCCTATGGTTCTATCCAATCCCTATGTTGTTCCCTCTCACTTTCCAGATTTTTACCCAACCAATACCATATAAGTCTGATGTTCCCCTGAATAGATTGCTTTTGAGCAACACCATTCATTGTGTTCCGTGTCCTTCTGCACTGTGAGTGGAGTGCTTAGAAGTCAAGATAGTGGTCAAACACTCTCAGGCACCAGAATGAATGATGGGAGCACCTGGAGAGCAGACCTGCAGAAAGGGATCTGGGAGTGCTGGTTGGCAGCAGCTCAGTGTGAGTCAGCAGTGTGCCCTGGTAGCCCAGAAGGTAAACCTCATCCTGGGGTAAATCAAACAGCATCACCAGCCATCAAAAGAGCAGATTGCCCTGCTGTATTCAGCATTAGTGTGGCCTCACTTTGAGTACAGTGTGCAGTTCTGGGTGTCACAGTTTAAAAAGGTCCTTGAATTCATCCAGAGAAGGGCAACAAAGATAGTAGAAGGGCTGGAAGGAATGTCCTGTGCATACCAGCTGAAGACTTTGGTCTAGTATAATATGGAGAGAAGGAGGCTGAGGGGAGAAAGAGGTGCCAAGCTCTTCTCCCTAGTATCCAGTGATTGGGTATGTGGGAATGGTTTAAGGCTGTACCAGGAGAGGTTTAGGGTGGACATTAGGAAGCAATTTTACCAAGGAGATGGTCAAACACTGGAACAGGCTTCCTGGAGAGATGTCCAATGCCCTTAACAACCTGTCTTATTTCTTGGTCAGCCTTGAAGTGGTCAGAGAGTTGGACTATTTGATCATAGTAGATCCCTTCCAACTGAAATGATTCTATTCTATTCTATTCCATGTGTGTTTTGGTTTAGCTTGGCAAAATGCCAACTGGCCAATAGTCTGTCAGATTCTACCCTCCCCTAGGGAAAAGGGGGGGGGGGGGGCGGGGAGAGGAATAAAAAAGCGCAAACCCCCGAAATGGTAAGCTTCTTACATTTATACAAAAGAGAGACAATTAAAACCAGGATATTATATGACACACACACATATATATATACACAAATGTGGAAATAAACAACAACAATAACCACTGAGTCACCCACTTGAACAACATAGACCTCCACCACCTCAGGCCACAAAAACACCCCGACAAACTCCCGTCAAAGGATACCTGGAAAGAAAGGAGAAAACCAAGGACAAATGAATAAAAAAGTACTTCCCAAACCAAACAGCTGTGAAGTGATGAAGAGGCCCAACATCCCCAGCAACAGCGATAGTAGGTCCTCTCAGCACCCGGCCATGAAGGGGAAGGAGAGCTAGGCACATCCTACACCTTCTTTTATACTTGATTTGACATCAAAATTATATGAAATATCTCTTTGGTTGTGTTGTAGTTTGGAATGATAATGTAAATTCCCTCCCTGCCACTAACTTCCCATGCCATTAGTTAACAAAAGAAGTAGTTAACTGCTACTGATTCCTCCTTGATTGTTTGGGTGAGGGGCAGACTGGGGGAAGGTGTGGCAAGAAACGGGTTTGCTCTGTCTCTTTTGTTTTTTGGGGACATTCCATTTTAGCTCAAGCAGAACGTAGCAGCTGGGTGTGTGCTGCTGTGGAAGAGAAGTCGTTCTGCTGCTCCTCACTGCTGCTGCTTTTTTAGTGAGCTGGTTCTTTTTTTCTTGCCATGGCTGTTCTCCTGGTTCGGCATTGGGGCCCCGGTCGCCACTCCGGTTTCACTGTCGCCCACAGTGTCACGGCCCGCCCGCCCCCACCGCGGCAGCGACCAGAGAGAGGAGTCACAGCTGTTTTCCTGGGAACTATCATCATCCTTCTACTTTCAGCTTTCCTTCTTCTTTTGGGACAAAGGACAGAAGGAGATAGAGAGAATTCATCTGAGTGCTCACTGCTTGTCTCTGCCTCGCTGGGAAAAGACTGAGAATTCATCTTGCATCCAGTCGAGGTGGGACGCTGACACTATCCATAAATATAACTGCTTCAGGAAGAATCTATCATTTTGGGGGTTGATCTCTTTTGTTTTCACTTGTGTTGTTGGGGGAGTAGTTTGCTCTGGTCTGTTTACAGTTATATCTATATGTACATATATATATATATATATATATATATATATATATAGTAGTTAAGAACAGTTATCCTTCTTATATCCATTTTCTAATTAAAGTTC
>JAWWLZ010000082.1:70051506-70075908 GCA_035041345.1 Poliocrania exsul
CTCCTCATTTATCTCCTCATTCATCCCAGCTAGCACAGGAACTGAGGCAATTACTACCTGTGCTCCTGTCCCATGAACTGATTGGGCCAGTGCCTTAAAATATTTTTTAATTATCCTGGTACTACTTTTATTGATGTCATCACTTCCAGCCTGGACAACCAACAACAGGTAATAGTCTGAGGGTTGGATAAGCTTAGGAAGTCTCTTAGTAATATCCCTCACACTGGCCCCGTGAAGGCAGCAAACCTCCCTGTGGGATGGGTCTGGCCAACATATAGGGCCCTCAGTTCCCCTCAAAAGGGAGTCACCGATTACAACAACCCTTCTCTTCTTCCTCATATCTGTAGTTGTAATCCATCTGGTAGAGTGGGGGTAACCAGAAGACCTTGTAGACAGGTCTTCCTCCTGATTGTCCTCTATCAGACTTTCTGAGTCCAAGGCCATATACCTGTTTTTTAAGGGCACCCCCATAGGTGAAAGGGGTCGAGAGGGGGTGTTTATGCCTTTATGATCAGGCACCTGTTTCCATTCCTCCCCATCCATATGATCTATTCTATCTGCCTGATGGCAGGAGGAGTTGGGCTTCACCACCTCCTGCTGGGCTTCCTTAGGAGTCGAAAGGGTGGGACTCCACCCGTCAACTTCCCTTTCATTCTCCCTTATGCTTCTGAGCCTTTCCACCTCTTCCTTTAGCTCTGCCACCGGGCACAGCAAATTGTTCACCTGCTCACATCGCATGCAGGTGCTTCTCATACTGTCTTCTGGTAGCAGTTCCAGGCTCAGTCTATGCAGCCAGAGGCCTGAGTGGCTGCATCCTTTTTAGAGGATTCTGTCTGTGTTGACACATCTCTACTGGTAACAGGAGCAACAGCTTTCATTTTTTTTGTAAGGCATGACTGCCTTGAGTTGTGGAGAAAAAAAAAAATTTAAAAAAGCCCACAAAACACTCATGCTTGTGCCCTACCTGCTCCCCCTGCCTGTGCAAACTGCTGTGCCACGCCCTCACTGATGTGCCACGCCCATTTGCCCACTCCTGTTCACCATGCTCCAGGTCACCTGCACTCTCCAGAGATGTTTTTAAAGCCTTCTTAATCCCCTGTAATGAGCAAGCCACACCTCTGGCTCACTTCTGAGTCACCTGATGACAGCTGGAGGAGCAGCAAACCAACCCCAGCAGGAAATGAACAGAGCACCTCCCTTCCCTCCCTTTTAAGCCTTCTCAATCCCCTGCTAACGAGTAAGCCACACCTCTGACTCACCTCTGAGTTACCTGATAACAGGTGGAGAAGCAGCAAACAAACCCTGGCAGGAAATGAAGACTCAAATCTTACTTCTTTGCTATGTGGTCCCACAGCAGGTTTGTGTCAGCTTTAAGTTAAATGACTGATAGTGAATACAGTTATCTTGATGGAAGGAGATAGATGTAATTTGAACCGAAAGTAAAAATACTAATAATGCCAATTAAATTCTTGTTTCAAAAATGCTTGCCATTCATATATTTTCTGTAAATATTGCCTTCACTTAACCAGTGAATTCTGATTATTTAAGGTCTTGAAGAAGAGGATATTGGGGAATAGAGAAAGGACACTGAAACATGAGAGGAAAAGAAGATAAAACAGATTCTGCATGAATTAAAATTAGACATGTTACCCTACGGTGATTTTGAATAACCCTATAGATTTCTGTTTCTTTATCTTAGTTGTCTTGAACTCAGGTAATACATTGGTTGTTTAGCCATGGTTTGAAACAAACTGCATAAGAACAAACCCCAGACACAAACCTGTCCAAAATTTGCATTATGGAGTATGTTGATGTATGTGTACTTGGATACCTACATAAATAATGATCTTAGCTTAATACTTAGCTTAATTTTTGGTTTGGTTTTATCATTTCCTTGTATATCAGTAAGAGTATTGGTACATGAAGTGAAAATTTGTTGAAGAGGGAAGCACCACAAATTCTCACTGGCTGTCTTACTCTGGCTAAAAATCTTTCTGCACTGTACAAAACTGTGTAATCAATTCAGTGTGCTCCTCTCATTGGCTACTCAGAGTATTAAAATTCCAAGACACTGCAGTAATATAATAAGAAATACCATAGAAGTATCATGGCCGTTCTTTTTAATTTATCTAACTATTTGTAAGCCTGATGTTGATTTAGAGTATGCACAGTTCTCATGGATAGAAGGCCACTACATACGGTAGATTTTGCCAATAGATAGTAAGATGATTGATTTTTCACAACCATGTCTCACACTTTGCTCTCAGAGGCTACTAAAGGCTTCTGACAGTTCCATACACATCTTTATCTGAAATTCTGTCTGGAATGAAAAATTCTCATGTTGCTGTTTGAATTGTGAGTGATGGTTGAGTGAGTGTGAATGGCAAAACCCCAACACTTTACACATTTTGAAGGGAAGACTAGTTCTGAAGTGACTTTGTTCCAAACACAAAGAACAACGGAATGCCAATCCCCTACGAAAGTCTTCAGGCACTACCACAAACTGAAAATACTCTAGTAAAAGAAAAGTTACTGAGACAAGATAAAATTAACTGATCAGCAACATAATAGCTGTAGATTACAATTTAAAAGGTCCTCTGTATTTAGTCTTTAAAAATCAATGAATAAAAGCCCCCTTGTTGGTTTTTTTTAAAGTTAAATATTTTAACCATATCTGTATCAAGGAGTCATCATAAGCAAATTAGTGCTAGATTCATAATCTTCAAGATATGAGTCCTTTTCGTTCGCTATTATATTTTAAAATGACAGTATTTTGTGTTCTTAAATTGGCACTGTACTGTAATAGTCACATTAATACTTCTTTCAGACAAAGGGTACTGTAAATTTCTTATTACTGGAAAAATTGACTATTTAGGAATTGAGAGATGAGTTCTCTGAGTTAGAGCTGCAGTATTACAATAGTTCGAACAATTTTGTTTCCACTAGGTGGAGCATTGTTATCACAGCACAATATTTTTATGTTAAAAAGAGGCTTTTGAAGTCAAGGAAGAGAAAAAGGAGACTGAGCTGGAGAATTTGGATCCAGATCTAGACATGTTTTTGTAAAGTGTGTGGGAATTAAAGTATTCAAACTTCTGTGTTCCAGCTTGATTGGTCTGCCTCCTTATCTTGGGAATTCTGTCTCCTTAGTCTGTCATTATCCTTTCAGGCTTTAACTTGAAAAAGTGAATAATTTAAGGTAAATGACATGGGGTTCTTCAACATCCTCAGGAGGGAAAGCAGAGGGGAAAGTAGTGATTTCTTCACACTTGTGACCAGTGACAGGACTCGAGAAAATGGCATGAAGCTGTATCAGGGGACGTTTAGATTAGATACCAGGAATAGATTTTTCACACAGAGTGTGGTTGAGCACTGGAAGAGGCTCCTCAGGGAAGTGGTCACAGTATCAAGTCTGACAGAGTTTAAGAAGCATTTGGATGATACTCCTAGTCACATGATGTGACTCTTAGGGTGTTCTGCACAAGGTCAGAAGTTGGACTCAATGATCCTGATAGGTCCCTTCCAACTTAGCATATTCTGATTCTGTGATTGAATCAAGGTGGCTGCTGTGTGCAGATTTCTGCGTCAAAAGGATGTGTATGTTTTTGGAGACTATATTTAATGAATAGTTTTGTAAAAAGAAAAAAAAAATGAAATTTGGGGTCTAACAAACTCCAGAGTGAGTAAATTCAAAGTTAAAAATGCCCTGTTAAGACATCTTTTTTGAAACTGGGGAAATTGAAACTGGAGAAATATTAAGAGTACCTTATAAAAGAGCGACCTGGCTGAGGCTTCTCAGTTAGTCTACGATGTGAGTTTTCAGAGCCTTTCTGGATCACTATCAACTTTAACTGCACTCAGAAGCACAGAAGTGCTAAGAAAATTGCAAAAATGAGTGACAAAACACTGATGTTATATTCAGTTATAGCAAGAATTGTGTATCAATACTCAGGGCTGTCACTGTCCTCTTATGTTTTCAAAGCTACTCTTAGCTGAATTCCCATGAATATGAACAGTAGATCAGCTTTTTCTGATATGTCTGTGATGAAGCTTTATATTCTCAAGAAAGCCTTGTTTGGGCTTGTACCTTTTCTTGCTTTTTCTTAATTGGTTGTTTCTTTCTTAATTTTTTCCCAAGTACACAAGGGGTAAAATACTTTGCAGATATGTACAGCTCTTTAGGTGCATTGAACCTAACACTTTGTCCCACAAGAAGGCACAAAAGGCCCTGCAATATAAAATTTAAAAAGAGATGAAGTTGGCCACAAGTGTGTGTGTGTGTGCCTAAGTCATTCTGATGCCTCAGCCGGAGACAGGTGGGCTGTTACATCTAAAGCAGGCCAGGTCTGCTCAGCAAACTAAACAGTAAGTTTCTGTTTGCTAATACTGGCCATAAGTCCACATGTATCTACACTGCAATAAAAATAAGTAGGCAAATATATGTACGTTACCTGAAAGTTAGTTAGTTCAGTTATCAATATCAGTATTGACATCAGTCTTGTTTAGCTGTCCGAGAATGAGTGCAGTGTCTCTGATATGCCTCTGATAGAGTTTTGAAAGCACTTCTCCTTTGACCTTGAGGCTTTCTGACTCCAGCTGAAGGCATAATCTACTTGGATGTCCATTAGAGAATATTTTTTAATGTTTACAATATTGTAGATGTTTGATGGAGATTCCAGTGTTAAAACAGAGTATCCTTTTGAAACTAGCTGTGCATGGACCTTAGGGTAAAAAATTAGTAGTGAAATAGTAAAGTGAACATTAACAGACTGAGTGTAACTATTTGTAAACTTAAGCATTATAATTTATTAAATGCATTTATTCTACACATTCTTGTGTCCATGTAAATGCTTCAAACATGTCTTAGAACAGGCAAGTTACATCTGCATTATGACTCTATGCATAAGATAGGTCCACTCTGAGGGGTGTCTAACTAGATTGTCAATACTTTAAATATAACTTCTTTAAAGACTGCTATGTTTAGTCATCAAATGGTTCACAAAATTATAGATAACAGATTAAAAGTCTTTCTTTGAGTTCCATGTACTTTTCTAGGATATTCATTTCTAGAATTTACCTTGCAGACTAACATATCGGGGGCAAAAATGTTCAAATTGTTTATTCACTTATGGTTTTGTAACTCACTTAAATTGTCCTAAATTGCAGGAAAATATCTATTATATATGTGCAAGTAGTAGGTGAAAAAACCCCAAACTAGATACAGATTGAATTCAAAATTGATGTTTTGCTAAATGAGAGAAGCTCAATGCGAAGAAGTTTTTCTGCAGCTATCCACAGAATGAAATGGTTGAGAATACACAGCACTCCAGAAACTTGTTTGGTTCCCCTGGATTTCAGATCAATCATGTTACTAAATCAATAATATAATTTTTCTTTGTGTGAGACCTAATGAATAACACATAGTGGGCTAAGGAAAACACTCTATTTTCTGTGGCCAGTGGGTTGCTGTTTGCATAGTGTTTTGCTCATTATCTAATGATAATTGAGAGACTATTTTTTAATGGCATGGAATACAATTAAATCAATGAAATGTTTATGGGCATTGTTAAAAGAGTGAAGTACCTTCCAACTACTGAAAAATAACTGACAAGTTAAAAGTTGTGTGGAAAACTATAACAAAAATACCTTGCCATTAACTTTCATCTGAGCCATTTCTAAATGTATTAAAATGTTTGAAATCTGTGTGTTCTACCTGTTACCAGGACAAAGGGAAATACAAACCATATCTTAATTTTTATTATAAAGATACCACATAAGAAACTAGATAAGCATATAGTCTAAAAAAGATAAAGTCAAATCCATTTTTTACACAGAATGACTAATCAAGTTCAAATCTTACTATGAGGTTTAAAGACGATGGAGCTGCTGAAAAGGATTAGGTGTTACAGTTTAGGTGTGACCATAACTATTTTTCTTGGCTTTAAATTTGTACCTCTACAGGCTGTCTTAGGCGTTACTGAGTGTTGTTTATGAGACATGCACTACCAATAGTGTTGGGTTTTTTATTGTCCTGGGCTCTGAGAGAACCCTACTTTATCCCAGTTCCATGCTGGAATGAAAAATTCACTTGCGTGTTGTAGTGGGTTGATCTTGGCTGGATACCAGATATCCACCAAACTGTTCAATCACTCCTCTTCCTAGTCCAGCTGGGGAGAGGGAATAAGATGGAAAATGACTCATGGGTTGGGATAAGGCAGTTTAGTAAGACAAAAGTGTAAGTTTGCATCTGGTCACATCTCAGGAAGCAGGGTTTCAGAACACTCATCAAGCAGCTGTTGGAAACAACAAATGTCTCCTCTTCCTCCTCCTTTCCTTAGCTTTTATATCTGAGCTAATGTCATATAGTCTTGAATATCCCTTTAGTTCATTTGGGTCAGCTGGCCTACTTGTGTCCCCTCCCAGGATCTTGCCCTCAACTGGGGAAGGAGGAAACTGTAGCCAAAACACTGGTGTGTCATAACACCATTCTAGCTACCAATGCAAAGCACTGTACTGTGAGGGCTGCTATGGGGAAATGAACTCCATCTCATCCAGATCCAATATAATCTCCAGCCCTTATTCCATACCATTTCATCATACTTCGATCCCACATAATTTATTTATCTTCTGACTGCTCCATCCTTCCACAGATAGATATTATTTTTACATTTTCATGGGCTTCTTCAACCCCTCTAGATTTTGAGCTTTGGATCTTGGCCTCCCATCCACATCAGGATATGTACCCAGGATAGTAGAAGCAGCACAATTGATTGTTGGGCATTGACACCAGCCCAGCTTGGGTCATCATCACACACTCCTTGCTCCTCACAAAATTCAGTCTTAATTGGCCTGCTACTTTACTTCCTGCAGCATACAGCTTACACCATAGATTACTTTTCCCCTAAGGATAAATCTCCTTGAGGCACATACTGGGTCTCTCCATTCCTCCCCATTACCCACCAAGTACATTCTCTTCCTTGAGCAAAGACAATCCCACAACTGGGTTTGCCTTTTCCCATGAGAGGAGAAACCTACACTGACTTCCCCAGCCATTTTCCACATGTAGTACAGGGAACTTATTTCCTCCCACAGAATGTAAAGGTTTTGCTTGGGCAGGACCAGGGCAGTTAGCAGCTCCCCTAATGTTGACCAGACAGTTCAGCTAAATTTGCCTCTAAGTGCTTCAATGTCCCATTACCTAGTGCTCTTAACATAGTCTTCAACAGTCCATTATACCTCTCCATCTGTCCAAAGACTTGCGGGTGATAAGGGGTGTGATATATCCACTCAATACCATGTTTCTTTGGCCAAAAGTTAATAAGGTTATTTAAAAAATTAATCCTGTTGTCTGATTCAATTCTCTTTGAGGTACCACGTTGCCACAGAATATGCCTCTCAAGGCCTTAAATGGTGCAGTAGCCTCAGAGGCCACCGCACCATTTACAGGATAGGTTTCCAGCCAACCAGTTGTTGCCTCCACCACGGTGAGTATGTAGCTTGGTCTGTTAGTGACTCCCCTGCTAACAAAACTTGCCCACAGAAACCCAATATATATGTCCAGCTTTTCTCAAAGAGACAAGAAAAAGAATAAGCATAAGAACAAGATGGGAACTGTGTTGCTGCAGGTAGATACTCTCTGGGATACAACAAGACCCCTGTATTCAGGAGACCATCAGTATTCAGGAGATCTGAGGACTGAGTCATTATTCCCTTTTAATTCATTGATGATTTACACAAATTATTTATTTTTAGCTTGTATTTCCCTTTCAGGTAGAAAGAAAAAAAAAGTTTTGGATTCAAAGTAATTTCCTACTTTTCAAATTCTGAGTATTTAATTTTGGAATTTTCATTCTCAAGCTGTTTACGTTCTCTTTCCCCCTTTATCTTAATTGTGATCAGGGCTGTTTTCCTGAAATGCTGGAGTGATGACTGCTTCAAAGGACAGGGAACTACTTATTTACCTTTGGGCCACTAGTCAGGGGGCCCAACCTACTGGCAGGTAAAGGAAATGGCTGACAATCTGACATTTTTCCACCAGCAGCTTTTGAGGCTTGGTGATGAAAGGCATAAAGAAGTCTCTCCATTTTCTGCCTAAAACAGAGCATTTCATAGGGTTTTTCTCGCCTCGCCTCGCCTCACCGTGCCCACTTGGCTGTGTTTGTAAGTCACTAGAGGGCAGCAGTTCACGTGCCCACTAAGCAGTTGTTAAATTATAATGTACATTTTATTGATGTCTTAAAATGGATGGCTTACTATATTTATGACAACATTTATTACAGGACATAGAGTTCATCTCACTGGAACAAACCATTTAGTTCATCTTGTCCAGTAACCAGTTGACACTGGCAGTGAATAACTGATGTCTCAGAGCAAGCATAAAAATAAACAAGATGCACTCAGCCAATTGTGAAGTGCCAAACCTCTGCAGGCGATTAGCTAACACCCTCAAGCATGAAATCTGATTACCTTATTATCATCTTAGCTTGCATAGGCATGGATTCTTAGCAGTGCTATTAGTTATCCACTCCTTAGAATGTAGCTAGAGTTTTGCCTCAATGAATTCCTGTGGCAACGATTTTCACAAACATATTATGCAAACCTTTTTCCTTCTGATCAGTCTTGCTAAATGAATTTCAAGAGCAGAAACGTGTTCATATCTAAAATGTAATAGGTGATACTTGAATAGACACTTACTTTAAATGTATTTTTAGACTGAAAATTTAGTCAAGCCTTAATTAAAAGTCACAGAATTATGAGTTTTCTTTAGTATTCATGATCTTAAATGTAACAGAATGTGAGGGTTCTTTTCCAAAACAGAGAGAAAGACATTTACTCCAAGCCTTAAAAGGAATAAAACTCATGGTACTTTTAAAATGAATGCTGAGATTCTCATATAGTCACATGGAACTGAGAGCTAAGGATGTAGAATAGTGATAAAACAGGATAAGACTTACAAAATTTTTTGAGTTGATAACAGTAAGTTTAATAGCTTCATAAGAAGGAGCTCATCCTAAGCTACAATGCCCTTGACAAACCTACATACACTTAACAGTCCTAAGGAGGTTTGATCGATTAACAGCTGACAGGCCTACAAAAGCAAATATGACAAAAACCTAACAAGACTCACAATCTGAACAGCTATAGTCTCTTGACTTAAATTCATTCCTTCTTCCCTTTGCAATCAAGCTGGGAGAAAAGATATGCCTTGATGAAGAGCTTATAAGAAACTGAGACTTCTGAGTAGGCAAACTTCTTACATTATCGTTGATGAAAATTGCATATTAGGACTTTAAAAAAAAAGGTTTGGTTGTCTGCTTTTTAGCCACTTCGTTGGATGACTCACCAATTCCCACTCCAAATCACTCATGGCCTGCTAGGAATTTGGAATTACTGCTGGTTAATGTAGTGCGTAGACCCTGGCTAGATACCAAGTGCCCATCGATGCAGCTATATTGCATCCCCTCCTCATCTGGGCAGGGAACAGAAAATATAACCAAAGGATCATGGGTTTAAAGGCAAGGAGAGAGTCAGTCTCTCATTTTCATTTTTTCACATGACAATTTATGTAATTTACGTAACAGTGAATTACTGTCAGAGGCAAAACACGCTTGACACAGGGAAACTTGTTTAATTTATTACCAACCAAATGAGCTTTGAGTAATAAGAAGTAAAAGCAAACCTTAAAACACCTTCCTCCCACCTCTGCCTTCTTCCTGGGTTCATCTTTACTCCTGAATTCTTTACCTCCTTCCGATGCAGAAGTGCAGAGGGACAGGAAATGGAGATTGCGGTCAGTTCATCGCATGTTGCTTCTGCTGCTCCTTCTTCACAGGGAGGACTTCTCACACTATTTCTCTACTCCAGCATGGAATGACTCCCATGGGATACAGTCTTCTGCAAACTTCTCTAACATGAATACTTCACACTGGCTGCAGTTCTTGTGGAACTGCTACAGCATGGGTCCCTTTCATGGGGTGGAGTCCCTCAGGAACAGGCTGCTCCAGCGTGGATCGTGCCTGCAAACCTGATTCAGCGTGGGCTTCTCTCTCCACAGGGCCACAGGTCCTGCCCTGAGGCTTCCCACAAGGTCAGAATGTTATTCAGGCATCCGCCTGCTCCAGCATGGGGCCCTCCATGGGCTGCAGGGGGACAGCCTGCTTCACCATGGCCTGCACCATAGGCTGCAAGGGAATTTCTGCAGCTCCCTCACTTTCTTCACTGACCTTGGTGTCTGCAGTGTGGTTTCTCTCACATACTCTCACTCATCTTTCTGCTTAATGAAAAAAAACCTGCAGAGGGTTTTTTTCCCCTCTTAAATACATCATCTCGGAGCTGCTACGTCTGATATGCTCAGACTTGGCCAGCAGTGAGTCCATCTTGGAGCCATCTGGCATCGACTGTTTTGGGGGAAGTTTCTACTAGATTCTCACAGAAGCCACCCCTGTAATTTCCTTCCCCCACTGATACCAAAACCTTGCCATGCAAATTCAATGCAGTTAATTACTGTTTTTACAGGTTTCCATATGCTACATTCTCTCCTTTAAATGCTAGTGAAACAGCACTTTACTGCATAAATATGGCATCATATTCTGCTGTAAAGAAGCAGGGAAGTGTCAGATGTCAGATTACATTTAACATCACAGAAAGTCCATGCAGAAAAGACAACAGTGAGTTAAGCATCTGGTTATAAAAATGTGGCATTTTAGATTTTGTTTCCTTTTCTCTTTTTTTCTGCTTTTTTCTTCCCATGGATGTACTGCTTAGACAGTTTAGAAAAGAGGTATAAGAATTAAATGGGAAGATTTATTTGAATTGCACAGGGAGAGAGGGC
The DNA here is from genome assembly GCA_035041345.1 of Poliocrania exsul. Lineage (NCBI taxonomy): Eukaryota > Metazoa > Chordata > Aves > Passeriformes > Thamnophilidae > Poliocrania > Poliocrania exsul. The sequence goes on from JAWWLZ010000082.1 coordinate 70,062,338, forward strand.
ATCAACATGCTGAAATGAAATCTTCCCCTCATTGCATCTTACTTCACAGAAAAAAGAGAAACTGACAAGAGCAGTGTTTGTAGTATCCCAGAAATAATAGAGATACTCCCAGATGAGAAGCTGGGGCACATTAAAGAAAAGGGGAAAATGAACAGTATACATCCCTGGTCTATGTTCTATACATCACTGATTTCAGCAACACAAATATCAAAAAAACCAGACAGACTTTTTGCTTATATTTGTTGCTACTGTTCGCAGGCCCAATGTATTTTTATTAAACAGTACTGGGTGCTGGAAACTTCTAGACTTTCACCTCTGTATACTTAACTCTGATATATGGAGTCATATGCTCCTTTTATCAGCTTGCCCCAGTTAACATGTGCTATCTTCTGCATATCCAGCTATTTGTACCAGAGTATTTTTTTTTGGGGGGGGAGGGGGGGGGAGGTGGTTTTGTAATTTTTTTTTTCTTTCTAGTTGGTTTGTTTGTTTGTTTTTTTGGACTTTTTGGTGTGGTTTTTCATAGTTCTGAGTACATACATTACTTGGAAAACATAGCTTTCTAATGTCAATGGAGTGACTCCACCCTATTCTCTTTCATTATTTGCTATATGTGTATTGTCCTATTTGATCCTCTTACAGCCTGACAAAGTAGTATGATATCTGTTGCCACGGTAAAATTTCATACTACCATGAGTTCCTTTTTCCTGTTTTGAATTCTATTATTTTGTCAGATACATATATAACACTTTATTCTTTGGTCTTTCCCACTATGCCTCATATGGTAAGTTAATTTAAAATCTTTCCCTAGAATGGTTTTGATTCTTTGGGGATAATGGAAAGGGGGATTTGTTAAGGTTTGTTTTTTGTTGTTTTTTTGGGGGGGAGTAACATAGAAATTGTGGCTCCATATACCATTAGGATTTTTCCTATTACAGTCAGACTCTAGTTGCTATGGAGTCACTTGCTGCCTTTCAGTCTGGGGATGTCTGACTTCCTTGGCTACTTCTACCTGTGACATTTGATTATCAAGCTGATGCCTTTGCTCTGAGCACTGTGACCTGGAGCCCTGTGTCCCAGCTTCTTGGTACTGCTCCTTTGCAGCTTACAGATCCACTCCATCTCACTTCTTAGTGTAATGGCTTTATTAAGCAGCACTCAGCTGCTTCAGGCTGCAGAACAGCTGTTACAACAAGACCCTGTTTGAAAGAGATGTGCATTCCTCAGGAGATGAGGCCCCACATTTCTAAACAAGGGAGGATTTATAAAGAAACAGAACTTTGTTTGAAACATACTGGGTTTTGGTTGTTGTTTTTTTTTCTTTTAATGATGTGACTTCAGATGGAACAAATAGAGAGATAGAATGGATATAAAACAAACCCCAGAAAAACTAGTGAGAATAAAGAGAGTGATTTGAGATGAAAATTGAAAGCTTAGTTTTTCAGTTCTCTGACTTTGGTAATTATCTTAAAGAATGCAAATGCATTTTATTTTTTTTTTTCTGAGGGAGAGATTCCTTTTTAATAAAATTTACACCATGAAGATTTTTTTTTTTTGTAAATAATGACCCTTCAGTGTTCCAATTTATGTCTTATATACTAGATAGTCTCATTTTTCCATTATATTTCATACTTGTGCTGAACGGTTTTCATTTGCTAGGTTGATACAGTAAATGGAATTCATTAATCTGAACCAAAAGTAATTATAACAAAGAACATAAAATATCAGATTACTAGGATGATATCTTTCTCTGTTGAGGTGGGTTACTTCAATCCATTCATCATATCATAGAAACACTATGTTACTTTAGAAGGAATATGCCCTGAATTTTTAATCTGAAGACATATATAAGAGTATATATTGTACATGAAAAAAGAAGCACTAAAGAATTATATCCATAGTATTCTTGATACATTAAAGGCTGGTTGTTAAATGTCTGGATATTTCACTTTTGGGAATTTCATGCCTGTTCAGAGTACCAAAATAAAGCATAAATTATGTAAAGACATTCAAGTTGTGGTACCAACTGTCTTCAGTGGGGGAAATGATCAATATTTCAACCTTTACCTTCCAGTGAACAGGACAGGACCTTCTCTGTAGTCCAGGAGTGCCCTTGGAGTGCCTAATTTCTTTGCATTGTCTCAAAACTGGACAGTGGAGCCCTTTTCACTTTTCATTCCTTTTCTGAGTGTTACAGAAGCAAACTTTTCAACTTCCTTGCTTTTGTCACAGTGAAGGCAAAGAGAGAGTTCAGCAATACAGAGAGCCAGATTTGTTTTCCCAGGACCTTTAGACTTGGTGTACCCAGAGGGAGATGGAGGGCTTTGCTGAGACACGGTACATGTAAATATTCCTACTACCACCAGAAAAAGCAGCATTTGCGGTGGATGTTTTTGCTGTGTTAAAGACAAGCAGCAATACACCATCCTGCAAGACAGCAATTGTTCCCTTTGTTACAAATTCCTTTCATCACTGAAGCCTCTCTTCATGGCAAACACCTTAGCTGAAAAAAATACATGCAACATGTTTCCATAACTTTCTTTTTTCTCATTTTGTAATGTGGTTTTTGTTTGTTTGTGTGGTGGTGGTGGTGGTGGTTTTGGTTTTGGTGTTTTTTTGGATCCTAAATAAATTGCATATATGAGCAGGGTGCAAGACTCTTCTTTTTGTTGTACTGGACAGGGTGTCAGTAATGTCATGGACTTCTCACTGTAGGAGAGAACAATTTCAAAGATCCCATAAAATCTGATAAAAAAATCCCAATAAATTCCCTGAAAATATTTTTAATTGTAGTTGTCAATAAATCTTAAAAGTTGCTCAACTTCTGTGAGTTTGAAAAGTTAAAAAGTCTCACAAACATGCTTCTTGAGAGAGATGAATTTACTACATTTCTATGAATGAATAGTACTGTATTTTTACATATCTCTACATATTCCAATATATTTTAAAATTTAGATAGATGCCCTTGAAATGTGTATCCTTGAAACTGTTGCTAAATGTGACAATGCTGAGAGAATGTCTTCAGGAACACTTGACTCAAAATATTTAACTGAAAAAATCTTCCTCTTTTTTTTCTACAAATGAGGCCTTGTTTTTAGAATTGAAGTGACTGCAGGAAATAGTGTTATTCTCTGGCATTTGACTGGGGCTAATATAACTTTATAATCCACTTAGAATTAAATCCTTTTGTAGAAATGTGTTTATGAAGCAGACTGATAAAGTCATGGTATGAGCATTAAAGTACCCTACTTATAAGAAGATACTCAAAAGAATATGTAGTGCAATGCTAGTAAAGAATCTCATTTGTCATAGAATTTACCTGTTCAGAAATGGATATGCAATGCTATAGGAAGTTACCATTCTAGCTAACAGGAATCTTGACTATCCTAAGAAAATATTACCTTCTTGGGGGAAAAAAAAGTCTGTATTTGATTTTTGTAATTGAAATTCTAAATTTTCATGACATATCAAAGAAAACAGCAAGTATCATTATTCTATCATTAAAGCAGCAAAACCAGACTCTGTAGAATAGATTAAATCATCCAAACTCAAGGTGTTGTGTTGGTTTTTTTAATTGCAGTTCACATGGTATTACAAATTCTCTGAAATACACTATGGATTTTTGTTTCACAACAATTAAAGAAAAAAGCAAACTATATTTACACTTTTTACAGGATTCAGTTTATTCAGTTTTAATTGTCTCTATATTGAAAGCAGAACCAGAATGAAGTTGTGTGAAGTCTTTTTATCTGTAGGCAATGGTCTGTAATATTTTCTGTAACTTTTCTGTCCCCAGTTGTCAAGAATAGACAGAAAAATATCAACAGCTTCCAGTGATGGTTCAGCCAGGCAAAAACCAGAGCATAGTCCCTTAGGAAGTCATGAGATTGTGACATTTGTGTCAGCCTAAGTCAGCCACTCAAACTTTTTTACTGGATAAACTGTTCTGAGAGTCCAAAAAGTTTGGCTTAAAAATGACAAACTTCCTTGTTTTAATTCGTTTGGTGTTCAGCTGAAAATCCTTGTGTTGCCACAACACTGCATAAATGCTTTCCTTCCTTTTTCTTGTTCTGTATGACTTAACTTTATCAGAATAGATATTTATTAATGTCTTAACCTATCTAGAAAAGTCTGAACTTTTCTGAAAAGATCTTATCAGCAATGTATGCATAGCAGCACATCACTAGTACATACACCTACAGATTGAGCAACTCATGAGAGAACTATAATTGAAATGGACTGTTTAAAAGATTTTGTTCAGATTCAAATTTAATAATCTAAAGTAAATTAATTAGTAAGTTTCATGGAGAAAAAAATAATTAAACATCCATGGAATTTCCATAGAGAAATTTCATTTCGAGAAGTCTTTATTTACTATTTAAGTGCAATTTATTTATCCAGCTTGTAAGTATCATAGTACCCATCTGCAAAATAAAAACTAATAAATTGAAAACTGTGATTGAAACTGAGATTTTTATGCAACCTATTGAAGAGAAGAGGGAACCTCTATCTTTCTCTGGCATCCGATTCTTCTCTGTGCTGGATGTCAGTAAAATTATAGTGGTACTCATGATTGAAAGGGAGACAACTGTCAAGCTGAAGGGACTTTAGGGCCAGTCAAGCACAGTGCATCAAAGATTGTGGTCTGTGAGCCAGCTGAAGCCTTGCCAAATCAAAGGGCAAGATTCTCCTTCTGTGTAAAAAAACTAGCTGTAATAAGTCTCTAGAGGATTTTCTGAGGACAGTGTCTGTCCCAAGTTACTTAGCAAAATGGTGGTTGTTAATTTTGCTGGAAAATACTTTTAATATCAGTCCTTCAACTAGAACAAAGAAAAAAATCAAAGCTGACTGCCAAAATTTGACTTACTGTTACGTGTAATACAAACTTATGCTGTGTTACTGAAATGCATTTTCAAAATTAACAATAAAATGTGTTTTCTTTTGGTCTTTCTGTCACATATATAATTTAGAGGGAAAAAATAGAAGAAAGCAAAGATATTAGCTGAGGAAATTCCATTTGTTACTGTGATTATTTTGAGAATAAGAGGGAGAAGGGTTAATTTATTTTTTAGATGAACACTCCAAAAAATTTAAATTTTCCTTTTAATCTTTTTCTTCTTTATCATTTTTGTGTTATAATTCAGCATCTGACTCATCTGTAGGTTGGGTACAAAGAGTCAGATAACATCACTGACTTCAACAGTGAACAACTGCTTCCACTTCCACAAACCAGAGAGAGGAAGAATATCCTTTGAGTGCTTTACATAATTAATGAATCTTAAATTTGTTCAGGAAAATCCTTTCTAAAATTGCAAAATTATGAAATTAACACCTTATTTCACCTTCTCATCCAAAACCCCAGCAAAAACATTGGAAACATAGATGTCTATATTTAAATAGACTAGTCACAACAAAGGTGGTTATCCCAATATGTAAAAATTTTTAAAGAAACTTCTAGTTCTGTTGTGGTCAGTGGAAAGATACCTGTGTTGTAGTGGGTGCAGGTACCTCAGTCTGTCCAACACAGCAGGGAAAGCCTGGGCAAGGCAGGGCAAAACTGCCTGGCAGCCAGGGCTGAGCTAGGGCAACCATGGGAGAAACAGCCCTGTGAGCCCCGAGGGCAGAACGGGAGGAGGGCACTATGGGAGGAGAGACCTCTGTGGCACAGATGAACATGCCCTGAGGGAAGCTGCAGCCCATGAAGAGCCCATGCTGTACAAGTTTATCCTGAAGGACTACACTGCATGTAAAGGCACCACAGAAGAGCAGAGGAAGAGAAAAACATGGAAAGAATAGTACAGAGGAGCTCTTATGGACTAATTGCAGCCCTCCATTCTGCATCCACCTGTGCCACCCTCACCTGTGGGTGTTGGGCAGCCAGTCAAGATTAACCCATCACACCATGGCACAAGGAGTTTTTAATAGTACGCAAGGGTTCTTTCTACTATTAGGTTTGAAGGTATTGCTGGGCCTTGTCCACATCCTACACTAACTCCCACTGCCACAATTAGATTTCCACTTGTGATAGACTGAATACTATTAATGTCTTAAACATTGTCAAAAATCATAGAAACACTTTTGTCAAACTGCAAGGAAGCCAATTCTGGTCTGTGGCCACCAAAGCACCCTCCTCCCTGTGCCTCCTGACTGGAATTTGGACTGTGACTGGGAACTGGAGTTATTACTATTGTCTAACCACCTCAAGTCTGAGGAGAGGTAAACAAGGCTTATGAAGGATGTCTCTGTGTTAAGAATCAGCTCTCACTGAGCTCAGTGGGTGGCTGGGGAGGCGGAATTTGAGGGTGGATGGCAAAATCTCTAAATACCAAACCAAAGGAATAAGTCCCTGCTCCCCCAGGAAGACCATGTACACACAGACAATTCCCATGAGAGGCAGCTGAGAAGGGGTCATAAACCATCAAAGATACCTAAAGTGCCCCCTGACTCATTACTGAGACCTTCCACCACCAGAGGAGTGCACGTGGTCCAAGTGAGGTAGCAAATCCAGAGTCTTCCACAAGAGACTGAGAAGCTTCCCTCCTGCCAGGGGAGATGCCTGGACATCTCGTGAACATATATCCATTGGATTCCATGCTTTGTGGGACCCTCAGCACCAAGAAAACCAGAAGAACTGGACTGACAGGACGCTGCCAGCTTACACAGAGTGGTGATACATTTCCTGTTTTAATCTCTCTGTCACTTTCTTCTCTCTGCCTTCTTTTCCTGTTTCTTTCAATCTCTCTTTCTCTACCTCACATTTATCATTAAATAAACCCCGTACTATTTACTTTGGCATATGATTTCATTTGTACCTTAATTTGGGCAGAAGCATTTTTAATAATTTTATTAACCAGATCATAACACCACTCAAAAGGAGTGAATTCAATCCATACTGGAGGTGTAATGCAGTTTAAAAGGATGCTGATCTGCATGACTAGATTACATCTTCATCATTGAGGCAAAGAGGCATTGAAAAGTAAGTCCAGATACCCCCTTGAATTGCTAAGCACTCTTCTATTGAGAAAAGCATTTTAACACACTCCCCATCCTAAACTGATTCTTGAGTAGTTGACTTCAAGTCCAAATATTAATGTTTATATGCAACATTGTAATATGGAGTTTAATTTTAATGGAAAAATATTAAAAATATATTAAAAAAATTCTTTCCAGTATTTTTAATGAAATCAAGTACACAATAAAAAAAAAATTGCAATCAACTCCATTCTTCTGTAACTGTTCAAGAAGGTAATTTTTTTAAGCATCATTTGTTATTATCTCCAAAGCATTGCCAAATAATTATTGTGTTCAAAGAAAAAAGGAGCATTTGCAATGAAATACTGACAAACATCTTAATTGTAAATCTCTAAAGAATAGATTCACATTAATATGGAAATTAAATATAAAAGGGCTAATGCTGGACTTTGCAGTCCATTATTTTGCATTCTAAACACTTCCAGTTTGACACAGATTAAATGTTACATCAGTATTCCAGATGAGATTACCTTTGTTTTAGTTTAGAAAGTAATGACCTATTTGCTTAATATATGTATATTAGAGGTATTACTGTTTCAGTAAAACAAGGGAAATTGCATCTCTGCTTAAGCAACCCTGAAAACAGTCACTCGCACCTGGGATGCTCACTGTGGATGGGTCATATAGGTCACACTGGGATTCCAGTTGCCTATGGTTAGCTGTGTGCCATTGGGCTTTCTTCCTCTAGTTTATATTGGATGTACCTACTCTGAGGACAGGGATAGCTCCACAGTATGCTCCAAATCCTCCTGGTCCCTTCCTTAGCCAGGTCAGGTACTCAGCCTAACAATGTTATTACTTGACAATAATAGCAGGGGTAATTTCCTCCCACCCTTTATCTAGACTGCACCCAGTAACTAAGATGCACTCCCAGTTCCGTCACTTACAGTTATAATCATTCATAAGTTGGAATACTTATGATAACAGAATTCAAAAATAGAATATTTTTATACAAATCTGTTAAGCTTTCATCAAAGCAGTCAGTCATCTGTGTATTCCTAGGAAATAGTCTAATCCAGCCTTCTTTTACTCAATTCTGTACTAAAAATGCTATGATACCTTGCTAACAGGAAGGTTCTGGTACATACATGGTGCTTGTGTCATATTCAGACCATTAACCTCAATGTCTATGTTGTGCCATGTAAGATCAGAGGTACAACTCAGTCATGTAGATGTAACACTGGAAATGGCCTGCATGACTATAGCTGCACACTGTAATGGAGATTTGCTAGAGGCTAAGATGTCTTCATGTGGAAACACTCCATCTCTGTAGGGACCTCAGACCCTCTTTGACAGAAATGATGCTATATGAAAACACATGCATGCCAGGTATTTCATTCATTACTATTATGTATAAAACAATTAATCATATTCTTGAGCTCTTTTTTGTAGGTAAAGGGGCAGACTATAGTTTATTCTCCCTAAAAATATTCTAAATATTCTAAAGCCATATCTTCTAGAAAGGACTAGATTTTACTTGGAAGTAAAAACTCTGGAGACAATTTAAAAAAAAAAAAAAAGAGAAGCAGGGTCATTTACATTCACAACTTCATGAGGAGATACATATTTCACAAGTAGATAGATGCTTTCAAATGTTCCTCTTTGACTGAAGCTCTAAGTACTCTGTAGATTCTAAAAAAGTATCTTTCAAGAAATATCAAGCATAGTCATTCAGGTAGATAGATAATATACACATCTTCATGGCATATGTCATTTTCTGCCTCAAGATAATCATTCATTCAAGATAGATAGCATATTATAATTCAGGAAATCCTAGTGGAGGAGTCATTATAATTAGCAATCCTGAGCAGCAGACTTGTCAAAAGAGTTTTGTGTTCATATAAGTCAAGACAAGTTTTTTCTTTGTGAGTCATTCTTTTCTCCTCTCTCTTTTCCTCATCGGAAGCCAAAAATTTCCAAGCAGCTTGTCATCAGATGTATGTAAAGTACAAATATCCCTAATGGATGGCATCTGACAAATTCTTTTCAAATATCTTACAGTAAAGGGCAGCTATCACAAGCAACTGCAATTTGTTTGATGTTGTTCATCAAGGTTTTGTTGACAACAAATGGCACATACCCAGGATGAGTGCATATTATTTATCTTTAACTACTTTTGATAATAGAGCATAACCATATTTATACTGTTGGATGAGATTACATGTGAAGGATGACTATTTGACTGGCTAATAGGATTTATACCAAAATACACTACACTACCTCTTCAACTTCAGAATTGTCTCCAGAAATTTCTTTATTTTTTTGAATTGACATATAGTCAACTGAGGCAAAATTTTCTATAGAAAGACTTTAAGCAGTCAGGTCTTAGAGGAAAGAGACTTTCCCAATGGGAAGTCTAATAAATAATTGAATTGTTTTAATGACTTAAAAGCTTTGCAGCCAATATTTATGAATGTCATTGATAAGATTTTCCTGTCTATTTGCCGGTAGGCAAAGTGATCAGGAAAGGCATGTGATAATAAACACCTAGAATACATAATGGTAGCATTCTATAGTGTTTTTAAAGTCCAATCAGTATCCTGAGAACAGAAGTTTTACTATCTGAGATGGTAAACTGATGAAGATCTTACCAAGACATCTGCCAACAAACTGTTTATAATAGATTCTTTGATCTGAATCACTGAGTAGCAGCAGATACTATTTTCTCATCATCCTGTTTGATAACTTTATATAATGACAAGCTTAACATATGAAAAAGTAGTACTTAAAATTAAAACTTTATATTATTTTCTTAAATGTACCATCAATAAGGGCAGCAAGCATTCTTGTTCTTGTTAAGAGCATGTTCTAAGGACTGGATACTTCAGACGTAATTACTCTTTTCCTGTTCCTCTTTTTGTTGTCCTAATCTTTACTTAAGCAGTCTTTCCTCTTCACTATTCCTGTTTTGGCTGGCACATGCTTTCAACGTGATATTTCCATGACTTACATTACTAGTAAATAACAATTCTTTAGTAACAGACACAGATTTAAGTTCCAGAGTAACACTAGATGTGGATGATTAAGCTGTACACTGTACTTTGGCATTTCTTCTAGCTTCAGCCATGACTTATTGTTTTAGTCTGTATGATGAACTCACATGCTATTTATCTCTAAGATTCCTCCTGATAATCCATATTGTTAATGGAAGAAATTGTCTACAGTCAGTTGTGTCAGTTTTGCCACAGAAAATCTAACACTTATGGCTTTATGCATTGCTACAGTTCTAGGAATAAAAAAAAAAGAATAATGGTTCCCTGATTCTTCCCCCCAAAGTTGTCCAAACTTGGAAAAGTCTGTTTTGACCTGTATTCTCAAACTGTTTATTTTTTCCCCACAGAAGCACACACAATATCAAACTGCAAAAGTGTGTTCCACATACATAAATCCTAGAGGAAGTTGTCTGATTCCTTACTGTAAAACTCTTGTCAGGATCTGTGTTCCAACATCATTATTACTCACAAAGTTTAAAGAAGTAATTATGATTGATTTACTGTTAGGATTTTTGTCATGACATATCTGCAAAATAGCATTAGTTCTCCACTGCCTAAGAAGATTTTAGAAAAACAGTTTTCCAAGATTAGTCTTTTGTTGGTCTGCAAGTCACATGTGAAAGATCTTTGACATGTAATTTATCTCTGCAATTTATTATTTTTTATCAATCAATAAATAATTTGATGAAGCTTGCTTTGTTCGTGAAGATGCACAAATTATTTTGCTATTTCTGAGTCTTTTGACTCGCAGCTTTTTCTCTTGAAAATCAATGTTTGTATTGGCCCTTTGTTGCATATCTCAGCATCTTCTATTAATATTTCCCTGGGTATGCTGAGGTCTATATTCATGCTTTGTCCTACAGCACATTCTTGTCCTGTTGGTCACCAGGCATGTTTCAAAAATGATGTAAGTTTTTTGCCAGCATTCTGACAGGTGGTATAACAAAGGCCTTGGGAGTAATTTCTATAGGGTTCAGAATCCATACTCTCTCTTTACCCAAAAATTTCTGGTTTGTTTTCCAGTGTTTCACCTGATATTGCTGATGCCAAGAGAAAAAGATAATGCAGTTTTTTCTCAAATGTTCCACCGTTTGCTTTCAACACCAAAAAAATGTATTTCTAAATAGATTCCTGTCTGCTTTGAATGTAATTTTTTACCTAAGATATCTACAAATTTTTTGAGTTGATGTCTGAAAACATTTTAAGGATATCTAATCATACAGTTTCTTCATGGAGGATGAGAAACATTTCATACTTGAGATGACTCTTTTTAAAATCATGATATATTTATATCTCCAGTGACATCACTGAGTCATCAACAGTATCTGCTGGAAGTAGTTGACCAGCTGATAGACTGGCAAGGTCTTTCTGGTAATACTCACTGGATTATTCAGTTTTCTCAGATATTTCATGCAAGACTTGAAAGTGCCCTTGATCTTTTCAAATGTATTTGACTCTTGTAAGTATTGCAGAAATTATTAAGATGTTGTTCAGTTGTGTTAGATTTTTCATAAAAGTGCTCCATTTTTTAGGAATTGAAGTGCACCTATTAAAAAGTTCTGCATAAGACCTGTAGTCCCAGTGGCTTTTGTTACAATCTTCTATTGCCAGATGTATTGCGATTCTCTAGTCTGAGCCAACAAGCTTCCAGACTTGAGCTAACAAGTACATCCATCATCTCTGCATAGTCACATAGAACATAGGAGATTGGAAGGAGATTGGATTATATATAAAAATTCAGGCAATCATGGCATCATTGGGATTCCCACAGAGCATCCACCACTTTCTCTAACTTCTCCTAAACCTAAACAAAATGTAAAATCAGTGTAAGAAATCCAAAATAGTGAAAAGTTTCCATTAGCATACTCTCTTTGATAACTGAGGTGCCCTTCAAATAGACACATGCTTTGAGAAAATGAGTTATTATAAAAGACTTAATCAAAAAGCACTTAGCAGATGTTATCTCAAGCACTGCTGACACTTTTAAGTGCATCTTCCAAGTGGGCAACATCAGCAAGGTAATTATCTTGTAGGCAAGGAGAAAATTTGCTCAATGTTAATATAGGAAGTGGGTTTTGTACAACTTAATCACTTACGTGTTCTCCAATGACTGGTTCATAACAGGTGAAAATAGGCAGGCTTATTTTAGGGGAATGAACAGCGGAACAAATACAATTTCTTATCAAAACTCACTAAACCAGCACCACAAATCAGCAGCAGGATTATCTCATAACCAAATCTGGAAATCTGGGTTTATTTTAGTTTGGAAGCAGGCAAACAGATATAGGAAAGAGTATGTCAATCTTCTTCTTCTTCTCTCTCTCTTTTTTCCTTTTTTTTTCTTTTTCTTTTTTTTACCTCTTTATTCCATGCATTATACTGACAATGTTCTTTTCCCATATTAGAAGTGAAGACGGTGGTTCAACCCTTTCTGCACATTTTAATAGGACAGAAACAATACAGTTCTACTGGTTATTCTGCACTTACTTTTTGCCCTTTTAGCTAATGTATTTGTGGATGATGGTCTAGTAAAACAATATAGAAAAGCAACTTCCTCTGTGTGAGGCATTATTCTTTCCTCAGATCTGTCAATTTTATTCCAAGCTGGAGTTGTTTCTCTATAGAAAAATTTGAATATTTCTTGTGGAGTGAAAGGTTTGTATCTGTCCCTGTGATAATTCAATAACACTAACAATGCTCCAGATGTTTCAATGTTCAGAGTGTTCAGAATGTTCTTAAGTGTTCACTTTTTTCATGTTCAAAACAAAAATATTTTTCATTCTATGATGTTTTTATTCATGTGTTTACAGAAACCTGGATGAGGAATATTAATATTTATTTTACCTAGATTGATAAAATGGACACTTCCTCTGTCTTTATGACAGTGTTAAAGAAAAAGCATCTAGCAGAAGCACTTACATTTATTGAATCTTTTTTTCAATATTTAGAGGGAAGGACACCATTATTGCTTCACTCTTCGAACTTAAATGTCACCTTTCAACTATAAGCCTGCTTTACCAAAATTTTTTGCATGCTGCTATTTTTGATTTTGATAACCCCAACTCCATGTTTAGTACTTTAGGAAAGCTTTCTTGGATATGCAATAAAATCCATTCTTTTTTAACAATAGAATGTGAATGTGAGGCATGCCTGTAACCTTCCTTCTAGTTTATGATGTATATTCTTGGTGTTTTTCTTTAATTCATTGACTTTCATATGGCTTCTAACCAACACTAATCCTTCTGTGATAATTCTTAATATTTTCAAACTAGCAAAGAGATTAATTTTGATTAACAAAACCATTTCTTTACAGTGTTTTCCAGATTGTTCAGAATCTGGATTTTGTCACTCTCTTCTCTGTTTTTATTTTGACTTCTTCACTGCTGCTAAACAAACATACCTTTGATGAGAAGGAGCTTCTTCACCCACAATCTATTTACTTGTATGATGCCGCAAGTGCCCCCCCAAGAGCAGGACTCTGAGCCACGTTAGTGTAGGGTAAGATAAAAAGTAAATGTCCTTTAATATCACAGGCCTACGGCCCAC
>JAWWLZ010000082.1:70076008-70095470 GCA_035041345.1 Poliocrania exsul
GATATCCTTCAGCTCTACCTTGGAAAGGAGTCTAAACAAGATTAATTAACTAAAAGAATTTGAGCTCCCTGTTCTGGACAGAGGTAGTGATAGAAAGGCATTAAACTTAAACTATTAGAAATATTAAACTTTTAAAAATCTACAACTACTGTCTTCCTAAAATCTACAAAATGAGAAAGTCAGAACAAAAACCCCTTCGGCATCAGTAAATTGAGGAACTCATCTACCTTTTACTTCATGGTCCAGATTTGCATGTCTTCACTTGCACATAAAGTATTGCTTTAACTGCGTGTTTGCTCCTTTCCCTTTTATTTAAGTACTTGCTTTTCTTAGCCAAAAATCTCTTGTTTTAAAACACTTGGATCCTCACTGACTTTCTCTAGCCAGCATAATTTACTTGCACTTTTGAAAGAACAGTATTGAAAAATTGTTTAATGTGAATATGTCTTTTGTTTCTGCTAATAGCATGTCTGCATTATTTCTCCCTTGCTGAAGTTTTCAGTAATGTCAAAATTGGAATATGACTGTGAATCTCAGAAGAGGAGGCTGTGCGTTTATGTCCTCAAGTGACATTCATCTGACACATTAATTTTATGAATTTCTGTCAATATTCATATCTTTCATGCATATTTGAAAGATGTACACAGGACCTATCTTCACTGTCTAATTTCATAAATGAGATACTTATGCTTCAAATTTGCAATAAAATATTGCATTGATTATAATTTACATTATGGAAGTGAGAGAGATACTAGCAGTATATAAAAATCCCACTCTTGTGTTGTGACATCAAATTTTAGTTCACATAAAACAGAAACTGTGTTCATACATAGAAATAATCCTGCCTGACTCAGAGTTCACCACCTCAAATGATAGTTGTTATGATCGCATCATTTGCCTATAGCTCTGAGTGAGTTAGAGAGCTAGAAATGGTATAATCATAGCGAAAGTATATGAACATATCCATTTTACCCGAAGAAATAACCCTCCTCCTGAAAAATTCCTGGGATGAGATTCTCAAGTTCAATTTATTTCTCATGATCTAAGAAAATACAAAAAAAAAAAGCTGGAAAATCTGCTTATCTGAATCCAAGTAGTATGGTTTCATTATGTGTTGGAAAGAACACAAGCTCAAGTAAGGTATTTTCCCTTTTGCTTGTAGCCTGTACACTGAAGGGATATGTTTTGAGCATCGAAGTAACAGGATTTTTAATGTTTGACCCAATTACAATTTGTCCTGGAAGAACATTTATATTTGACAACAAATAGATATTTTCTATGTCCTAAATGATAGGTTTCCATCTTCCAAACATATTTCTTTACAAAAACATCATTTTTCTTTGCAGTAAAAAATATAGGACATTGAGATGTTTGTATGGTACAAAGGAAAATAGTCATTAAATTAGTGTTACTGGCTACCAAGCTGCATAGTACAATTGCCTAAACCAAAAATTTAGGCCTATTACAGCCATCTGCTGACCCATTGTGAAGCAAGGCTTTTCCTAAAGTTTCTTAGTTGCAACATCTGTTTTCTTGGGACCTAGGAAAAAAAAAACAACAAAAGAAAAACAACCCCAAAAAACCCTTTAGAACATGTTTGTCATACTGTCTGTTTCTTTGAATTTCTTGACTCTGGAAGCCACACAGTGGTTGTTGACAGCTCTGCCAAAGCTTAAGACTTCTGCTACTGTAACTGAGAAAAGTAAGCCCACAGAGAGAGCTGCCAGGGGCATCAGGCTTCCCTGTGGACAGCAGCAGACACACAGAAGCTCCCTCAGGAGCAAGAGCCACCGCAGTAGCAGCATTAACATTTTTGCAGCTCCTCTTTTGCAGTGTCTGGCCTCAAGCTTGCTCTGATCAATTACTTCTTATTTTGCCTGTGTGCAAAGCTAGTACTGAAGTGTATCTGCACATTTTTGGCAGTATAACAGCAAGACAGGTCCACTTGGTTAAGACCTAGTCAGGCACAAGCCAAAGAGATAATTTTCACTTGGCATCCTTCTCATGGCTTATCTTCTAAATTAAAAGAGGTCATGGGCAGCTGTTAGGGCTAATGAGATCAACTATGAAGTACGTAGGGGTTTTGTTTGTCTCAGGATGTGGCAGCAAAGAGCAATCTGTAGGTCAGTTATATGGCAGAGTACAAACTTACTCTAACTGAACAGGGAAGAAATTCCACATGGAGATCTTCAGGGGGTAGGTGTGCACTATCTCTTTTGCACTTAGATCTGATATTAACCCAAAGATTCCACTGCAGTAATTGGAACATAAGATACTATGAATTTAGGGACATAACAATCCAGTCATAGATTTTAGATAACCAATTCAAAATAATGATTACACATCCTTTTCCTTCCAAAAAAAATGTGATAATGTACAGCCTGCCTGATTAGTGTTTCCTTAACCACTGTTGTATTTGATCATAAATGACACATAAAAGTAAATGATGGTTTAATACATTGGTCCTACTTTCATGTTGTATGTGAGGTTCCTATGGAAAAAAAAAAAGAATAAAACAAAACAGAATGATAATGTCTGGCTACTACCTTTGTCATAGAAAACCAGCCTCAGATGAAATTCTAAATCAAGAAAACAGACTGTAATGGCAGGTGTTTATATGAGGTAATATACTCCAAGAACACAGAATTCCTTTGTGAGGCTACTGTACAAGGCTGTTAGTGTCATATTGGTCAAGAGAAATGTAAATGAATCTGAGAAAAGGATGAAAAAAAGTTGAAAGGAGGGGATGAGTCATGAAAAATTTGCATATTATTTAGGTAAACAGAGCTTTTGTAGGCTAATTCAGGTGAATGTTTTTTTGCCTTTACATATTATTGTAGATTCATAGTTCAGTCTTTAGAAACCAGACTTAGCTCTCTGGTAGTGACTTGCATTTGAAAACTAAACTAAACTAAACTAAACCATATGTTTAATGCAGAAGCTTATTTTATATAACTGAGATTTTCAACTTTTCACATGATATGTTTGAATCACTAATTGCTAATTGCAGGTTCTCTCACTGTTCTTTTTAGTGACATATTTGTACCAGCCACTGAAAGATTACATCGAGAACATCAATTGGTGCATAAATATTTATGAATACTTAAGTGGAATAATCAAGTGTAATAAACTCTCCAGAGATACTGCTGGTATCTGAAGTGAATTTTAAGAATCATATAATGTGTACACATGTGCTGTGAAAAAGGTTAACATTTGCCTTGCCAGAATCCCACCGTTATTAGAAGAATTAATTTTCTTTTGAGAATTTCAAAAAAGACTCCTAACAAAACAGTTTTTAAAGTGAGGAAGAGAGCACTAGGCAAGTAAGAATAGTTTTATTCCCAGTTTACTTCATAACAGACAGAATTGCCAGCTACATTGTGACTTAAAATTTTATTATCACTGCAGTTTTTTTCCCTTCAAAAGTACAAAGTGTCTTTAATTTCTTATGGCTTTATTAAGCAGTAGAAGCTTATAGGCAGCCTTGCTCTATAAGAACACTAAACACATCAGAAGGCATCTACAAGGCATCTTGTTCCACCTTGTGAAGAAAGATACTTGCTTCTCAAGTAGAGAAGCCTTAAAAAGTGCAGAGAGTTGTTCCTCATTCTTGCTTCCTTTTAAAAGGACAAAATATTGCTGCTGAGTATCTGGAAATCTGCCTCTGTTGTAGCCCATTGTTTAAAGTTGCCTTGCTTCTATCAGACTAAAAAAGAAATATTGATTATGATGTTTTATATTAGGATGTCTCTGACGACTCACTG
The DNA here is from genome assembly GCA_035041345.1 of Poliocrania exsul. NCBI lineage: Eukaryota > Metazoa > Chordata > Aves > Passeriformes > Thamnophilidae > Poliocrania > Poliocrania exsul. Next base: position 70,079,773 of record JAWWLZ010000082.1, read on the forward strand.
GCTGCTAAGAAGCATAATTACATGTAATTATGCTTCATCATTACCATCATATAATGTGTAAAGTGAAAAAAAAACCAAACAACAAAACAACCAAAAACCCAAACACCAAACCTGATTCTGCATCATAGTGACATTTATGGAAAGCTTTATTGAAAAATAAGTTTTTTACATATTTTGGCAAAGCTAAGAGCTGGAATGCAGATGTAGACAATCTTATATATTATTTCTTGTTGTCAGGATTCTTAGCCTCTGTAATTTATTTTAATACTCCAGTCATTCTGAAATCTTTCTATTTACTCGTTACTTCCATTCCTTTAAACTTAGCCTTGACAGACAAAGCTGTAACAAGTCTGCCTCACTGGAAACAGAGCATTATCCAGGAATCCTCATATTAAGCTTTGTGATCATCATTCCTGGTCCACAGCTTGATCTAAGGTTTTGGACTATAACCCTTTACATTTCTTTTCTTAATGGACCGATATGTTAGACATTAAATCTAGAAGTATGATATTTAAGACTAATAAAATTCTTAACCTAAATTCTACAAGTGATTCCCCACCAGCTCTTAGGTACAGAGATTGGAACTTTGATTCCAGAAACCATCTCTGCCACCCCTCAATCCACAAAAGCTTCCATGAATTACATAAAAAACTAGAAATTCATTCAAATTAATCCTGTGTTACTCTTGATGAATTCTATTTCTCTGTAGTTTCAAGGCTTTGAGAGTCTTGATTTTTTTTTCTTTTGGTGGCACATAACAGATCTGATGGCCCAAATGTCAATGACAACAGAGATCATTACAAAAGTCAGGAATCAAGACTTGATACAAAGTAAATGATAAACAGATCAGGGTCAGTGGTATGTATGCATGGAAAAACTGATTCATGTGCTTATATCCTATTAACAGTTATTTAATGCTGAAGGGATTTGCTGAGTTTGTCCCTGGAAGATTTGCATTTCAACTCATTCAAAATGATAAGCACCACCAGATATTTCCACTAGTGTCATAGGAAACTCGAAAAAATTGTCATTCCAACTGGGGCAGATGACTATATCAAATGAAACATAAAATGCTGAGGTTTTTCATGATAATAATATAATACATTTTACACCACATACCTGCTCTGTATTTCATGCAAGTAGTTATTATAAGTAAGGTACTCAGAGGAAACTGTTCTATCCCTATTCACTGAATATGAGAATTCAGCATCCAAAGGTTGGTCTTGCATATTTCATTATCATTAAACACACAGAGATAAATAAAAGAGCTCTGATGTTCCATTTTGATTTTAATTTCCAAAGGCATTTCATAAAGCTTTATAATGTACATTCACCCAGTGATAAATTATTCTCTTTAAATACCTTTCAGTATTTGTAGTGACAAGATGATCTTTTTTTTTTCCTTAGTGATAAGTAATCTACTTCAATGTCAATTATTTTGATTCCATTTTGTGGAGAGTTGAACAACCAGCCACAGCTAAATACTTAGCTACAGAACAGGTCCATGTAAATGTATAACTATTCTATTAGTATGCATCCATAAATAATAACAAATATATACTTGTAACTATTTTCCCTACTCTTCATATAGGAGGAACATTATTTAATGGGTTTCTTTAAAAGAAAGGAACAGAACTACTTACTAACTAGGTTTTTCAGCCTCTATTTAATTTCCTTTTTCTCTTGGGCCACAAAATAGCTCATAAAATAGGAGATATTTAGTATGACTAATTAATCCCCATCTGATGTTTTTCCTAATATTATTACCATATTATTTAGCTAATTACGCTAACATTGCCAATGGTAATAAAATTAAAGCAATACTGCAGCCATTCTTGTTGAGCTGTAGTTTGGCAGACTTCATTGCATTTAAAGTATTTCTGAAAAACCACACAGTTCTGGGGAGGAAAACAAGGTATGAACTGCACGCTGTATCAAATCTATTTGTTTGATAACAATAGAAAGTCTAACTACAAGGCAACTTCAAGGCAACATGCTTTTATACTGATGTGTATGACTTGAGATATTAATATTCCCTTTCTCATTTATGAAAATATAATAGGTACCAGGTGATTTTTTTTATTATTATTTGTAAGACAAAGAGGAAATGGTTCAGCATAATACAGTTGAATCCATAGGTAGGCAGGTAGATAGATAGTTAACTAATCAGATATTATGAGGAAATTGTTTAGAAAACTGACAAATCAGGCCAGTTTTCAAACTTTACTGAATGAATCAGTGGTACATTTCTCGCCACAGTCATACTTGCAAATTATTAATCATGGTCACTACAGATGCAAAACTGTTAGTCTTTTATGCCTATGTTCTGAATTATCTGTGAATATACAATAACTTAGAGCCAATGGAATGCAGCTGGTAACAGTGGCCATGCTTCTTGGTATTATTAGTCACTGACATCTAAGTGATTAGGCTGGAGGGTTCGTTGATGAGAGGCCAAAATCAAAGTGATTTTTTCCATCTTTCTTCTCTGATTTTCTGCACTTATGTCTGATGGTTTTATGCCATTTTTCTCTCCTCAGAAGGGGAGTCTAATCTGTCCCAATCCTGTTTATCTAGTTTTCTTTTTCTCTTTAATCATCCATTTGTTTGTCCAAGGTATCCTATTTATACTCATTAGATTTACCTTTTTTCTGTCTTGCACTCCTTCACTAATTACTTCCTCATTAATTATACGCCAACACATCGCTCTTCTCTTGCCCCTTTGGTGGCCATACTGTTCATATACTTAGTAAAATGCTTATACATTGTGTCTGGCTATACCATGATATAAAACTTGAGCTTATTGTTATTAAATTATTTTAGTTTCCTTATAATCAGATTAAAGACAAGTTAATGTTATTTATCTTTATCATTGCATTATTAATTTGTAGGTGCTTTAGTTACAGAGGTTAGGCAGCCGAGTGCCAGCTCATGTTGATTGCAACTGAAAACTATTACCTTGACATTTTTCTATGCAAAGTGTGTTTGGTTAATTCATCTAAATGAATAATGAAAAAAAATGTTTATTCAGGGCTTGAGTTATAAAATATAAAATTATTTTATTTCTTTATAGGGTTGGCAAAATAAAGAGGAATAAATTTTAAAAATATCACTTTTCTTCTACTAATAAAAACCTCTTAAAAACTGCTTTCTTCTCAGTCTAAGTCCACAGTATTAACATCAGAGTTGGCTGTAGTTTTAAAGTTGTACCAATCAAGAGCCTCTCTGATGAGTTCAGATTTCTGGCCTAATAATCTAAACTGAGACCAGGAAAATAATCTGTTTTATGCAATCCCACAAAAAGGGGGCCTTGCCAAAGTGAGGCTTGTTCTGGCACCAGTTAATGGTTCCATGCAATCTTTACTCAATTTTCTGTCCAAGCAGTTCCCTAGCAGTGTTCAAACTCTTTATGTAAACAAGTGCTCCCCACAGTGTGAAAGGATCAAGACAGTAGAAAAACATTCCGTGTTTACTTTGCAATTTCATAACTTTCTTCTGGAGCAACTGGAATCTCAGCAGGACACCCCAAAGTGGGTGATACCGCATTATCACCATAGAACGCATGCACTTACATTAGTCATGCTACAATGACATTTGAACTGTGCTTGCTTATCAGAATTAAAAAAAAAAAAAAAAGTCCTATCTTAAGCTTTCCCAGAACTTTCTGCTTCTAGCTTTTTCATTGCAAGTCCACCTTTATTATCTTTATTTCCCAGGTGCTTCTCCCACTGGCTGATAATCCTATGACCCGATATATTGCCTCCACAAGCATATGACAAAACTTGCTTTAAATCAAATGTTTTGTTTGGATTTGTGTTCCATTCTTGTGGATAGCTAAAGTAAAAGTCTTTGATTAAGAAGTGTTATTTTCCTTCATTATGTTCTTCAAGACACATAGAATGATACTCTTTTGTGGTAATGAATGGATTCAAAACACCACAGGAATGCAGAAAGCAGCCTGTTCTCTGAGTTTTCTCTAGGATAACTTAGGTGACAGCAAGGGAATATCGACTGATTGTTTGTGCAAAGCTACTTTGTATTCTTGTGAGTTGTAACAGTTGGATCTTATTCATCTATAGCATTGAGAATTACTTAATAATATGAATAAGAACCAGAATGTAACAGAAGTTAATTTAGACTTACATCATAAGCTATACAGACTATGTATTTACAAGGTATTTAATGCTTTTGTCAATGGTGGGGTTCTTTCACATTTTGAAAGTTAGTGTTAAAGTGCATTGCATTTGAAATGTAGAAATGGCTTACAAACATGTATTTATTATCTTATTTTCTCCATCTTATTTTATCTATCAGAGCAATTGCCGTCTCACTCATCAACAATTTAGTAGATACAAATTGGTTCAAAGATGAAAAGCAATACTATAGCTAGCAGATACATTGTTCAAACTCACATCTATTAAATCAGCTGCATGTTATGTTTATTTCAGTTACAGGGATTTCTAAAATCCTCTTAAAGTTCTTCATCTTGTTAGATAACATTTGAAGTTGAAGGAGTTTTTCTTGTCTACTTGTTACTAAAAATGTTTTTAAGGTTCTCGATACAATGCATGCAAGTTACATACCACATGTGGTTGATTACACCTATTCAAATTTCTTGACATTGTGGAAAATGCAAAAATATCTTCAGCAAATTGAAGGGACAAGAACTAGTTATTTCTCGTGCTGTTCAGCAGAATAGTGTTCATTTTCAAGTTAAAAGTTCACTTTTCTATCTACTTGACAAAGGTCTGTTATTTACTGCCATGCCATGTAGGAAGCCAACTCTTTTATGCCAGAAGAATTCTCAGAAGATATCTCATTGGGTTGGACAAGGGATCCTATTACCTCAACATTGAATAAGAAGTGTCAAAATTGTTATCACTACAGTATGTTCTGTATGTAGTTGTCACTACAGAGAGCATAAAAGCTTGAAGGCTCTTTGCATCCTGTTGCCAACAAGCTTAACACTATCCTCAGTTGTTGGATAAGAAATGTCTGATGACACATACATATATGACTTTGCCTCTTACAAGTTATTTATATAGGCCTGTTGTCCATGATTTTTTTCAAATGATTACTGAATCTGCTGATGCTGCCTACATCTAAAATTTCTTTTAGCAACAAGTTCCAGATTGGTTATTGTTAGATAAGACTTTTATGTTTAAAATAATTCTTCTATTAATTTCCACTGCCTGCTGACTTCACTGTTAAATTTTAGATCTACTAATCAATTTATGATTTTGTAAATCTTAATCCTCTCCCTATTGAGCAAAAATAGAGTCTGGAAGAATGGATTGACAGCAGCCTTGACGAAAAATACTTGGAGTTGTTGACTAATGAGAAACTCAATATGTGCACTTGCAGCCCAGAAAGCTGACCATATCCTGGGCTGCATCAAAGGAAACAGGGCCAGCAGGTAGAGGAAAGTGATTCTCCCTCTCTGCTCTTCTATTGTAAGACCCCACCTGGAGTACTGCATCCAGCTCTGGGATACCAAACAGGAAGGAAGTGGACCTTTTGATGCTAGTCTAGAGGAGAGCCAAGAAGATGATAAGAGGTCTGAAACAAACACCTCACCTATGAAGACAGGCTGGGAGAGTTGGGGTTTTTCAGCCTGGAGAAGAGAAGCCTTCAGGAAGACCTTGTTGCAGCTGGAGAAGGACTTTTTCAAGAGCATGCAGTAACAGGACAAGTGGGAGTGACTCTTAACTGAAGGAGGGTAAATTTACCATGAGAGTGGTGAGGCACTGGCACAAGTGGCCCAAAGAAGCTGTGGATGCTCCATCCCTGGAAATGTTAAAAGCCAGTTTTGATAGGGCCCTGAGCAACCTCATCTAGTTAAAGGTGTCCCTGCCTATGGCATAGGGCTTGGAACTAGATGATCTTTTAGGTCCCTTCCAACCCAAACTATTCTATGATTCTGCGATATTTTTTTCCTTCCCAAAAACATCTTAAAACTGTAACCATTCTTGGACCAGAACAGTTAACACTGCTGAGGAGATGTGCAAAACAAGTTTTCTATTTAGAAGCAAAATACTTCAAGCTTTTTTTCTTTTTTTTTCTTTTCTTTTTTTCTTTTTTCTGAATACCCTTTCTGATTTTATCCAACATTTTGTGGGGCTCAGCACACTGAACTACTGACTTCAGCAAATTGATAGTGACAACTCCAAGTTCTCTTTCCTGAATTGCAACTTCCAGTTATGACTTCAGTTTTACTTAGAAATTACTTAGATACTTTCTCCTAGATGAACTGCTTTTAATTATATACAGTGAAGCCAACTTGTCACCATTTTGTTGAAATTCTACATGGTATCCCTCTGACAGAAAATATAGGTCAAATCCGAATATGTTTATTGAGAAAGTGGACTTGTATTCTTTTGGTTTGGATTTTGATGGGTTGTAGTTTAAATGATGCACCACATATATTTAATTGTTGTTTTGTTTTTTGTTTGTTTTTTTTATTGCAGCAGTCACTAATATACTCACTTTTGCATGAACAAACCATATCTATCTCATAGTAAGACAAGGTACTTTACATACTTATCCTGTAGATGTACTATAAAAGCATATCTGGTTCTCCAGAAAAACATGCATGCATAAGTTTTGTTTAACTTTAGACTTGTAAATAACCTTTGTTTTAGGAATAATTTGAGTTGGAGGAATGACATTCTTACTTGTTGATAATGCCACATGCAAACCTGGCTCTGGACAAATTTGCCTTCCCAGTGGTCATAGAGTATCTTACTAAATCTTATTATTTAAACACATTACAATGTTGAACGAAATCCAAGAACTTCTTTTGACTATGAACTCTTCAGTCCTTTTCACACTAAACACAGAGAACCATTTGTATCTGTGATCCCTTTTTCTCTTGAGCTTTTATCTAAATTTATCTAAAAAAGCACATATTGCAAATCCACCAAAATCAAGTTTTTCTATATGCCTTAGCATTTAAAAGGCACTCTGACAGAGACGAAGTTCCTCTTTCACTGGGGGTGATGTATTTTCAGGACCTGACACTTACTCACAGGACCATATAACCCAGAACTGCTCCAGCTGAAAATTAAATTAGTGGGAAGATACCTACAATGAGAAACATGATAATAAGTGAATCTAACCTTAGCTACTCCAGGCATCTTATTTAGCTGCTCCTAGGTTAGCAACCTAGGGTTCCTAGGTTGGCCAGGAATCATAGAATTCAAGGCAAATCTTCATCTCAACAGTGAGTGCCAGTGCTGCCCTCCAGTATGAACAGCCAATCCTCTTGAAATTGTCATCAGACCAGTGGAAAGAATAACTTTTTGTCTTGTTCTTCTTCACAGATAGATATGTTCTCAGATCCAGTAAACACTCATAGATTACAATTATTATCGTAGCAAGTCTTTGACTGAGGCTGCTTTAATCTGATGCAGAGTTCTGCTTCTGTACACTGATGTAAATCCAGAGTATTACAGTAAGCTCATTGAAATAGAATCTGATTTATACTCTCAATTACCTGGCATTTTTGCTAGTGGAGACAGTACAGCAATCTTCAATATTAAATACGACATTTCTATTTTTCTGAGTTTATGAATTAAAATCTCACTCAGCAGCTCCAACTATCTGTAAATTACTACATGAATGAAGAAAAGATTTCCACATCTTTTCCTTGTGACTCCTTGTAACAAGAGAGTCTCCATCTTTGCAGAAGATAGAAGATGAAGTCTTTCCAACTCATCCTTGTTCCAACTCATTCTTGTTATCTCACTCTTCCAGCCTATCTAGGTCTTTCTGCAGGGTGGCCCTCCCTTCCAAAGTGTCCATTGGCAAAAACTTTAGAATAACTTTGGGTGGATCCCATCTGGCTCCACAGACTTGTGTGTGTCTACTTGGTGTAGCAAGTCACTGATCGTTTCCCCTTGGATTATGGTGGTTTCATACTGCTCCCTGTCTCTGTCTTCCAGCTTGGGGAATTGGATACTCTGAGAAAAAATTGGTTTTGCTATTAAAGACTGAGGCAAAGAAGCCATTAAGTATATCTGTCTTTTCCTCATCCTTTGGCACTGTATTTCTTTCCCCCTGTATTCAATTAAGTGTGGAGAGTCTCCTTAGCTCTTCTTTCATTGCTGATGTATTTGTAATAACACTTTTTGTTATTATTAATGCCAGCAGCCAGATTGAGTTCTAGCTGTACTTTGGCTCTTCTAATTTTCTCCCTGTGTAACCTTACAACATCTTGTAGTCCCTCTGAATTGCCTACCTCTTCTTCCAAAAGTCATAAACTCCATTTTCCCTCCTGAGCTCAAATCGAAGTTCTTTTGTTAGCCAAGGCAGTCTTCTTCTCCCCATCTCATCTTTATCTTGTTTGTTAGGACACACTTGATCACATCTGACTAATCACTTATGAACATATTAAACTGTGCTGGGGCCTGTATTGAGCTCTGGTGAACTCCACATGTGGCTGTTTACCACCACTCTCTGCATGTAGCTGTCCTGTTCCTCACCCACCACACGGACCACCTGTCTACGCCACAGTGCATCAGTTTCTCCAGTAGGAGGCTGTGAGAAACTGTATTGAAAGCCTTGGCTTAATTGTACTGAATAAAAAAGCCTTTTATAAAAGGAGATAATGCATCTGTGTTGGTTTCAGAACAGTTCTTGGAGGCTGAGTGTCACAAAATGTTGTATCCATCTTATCTGTTAACAGTCTAGGGAGCACCATTTCCAGAATGCAAAAGTTTGAGTCTGGAGTTCACTTCTCAGGGTTACAGCTTTTAATGGACTGACTGTCACTGATAAGAAAATGATGGAGGAGCACAATGTTCTTGCAATCTCATTAGCTGGATATATTGTGTGATGTTAGAGTTACCAACCTGCAGAATACTAACACACACCAGCTGCAAAAGAGTGAAAGAGAAAGTAATTTAAAGTTATACATTAAACTTTTATACTCTAGTTGTTTACTTAAAAAAAAAATAGTTTGAGTTTTTTGTTGTTTTGTTTAGTTGATTTTCATTGGGGTTTTTTTGTTTGTTTTAATTACTTATTTTAAGACACACTTTTGTTGGTGTAAATATTAATATAAGAAAAGCCCTCAGCAACAATCAATTGGCAATCCAACCAACCAAAAACCCTGCAACACAAACAGAGAGTATTTCTTGGATGTGTTTTCTTGTGAATATTTCAGTGATGATGCCTTCTTTTCAGAAAAGAATTTGAAAATATCCAATAAAGAACAGGTGGAGTTTACTACTTAAAATTGCTTGACTAATACAGTTATTAGAATGTAAATGTGACATTTTTTACCTAGGAGAAAATCTAACCTCAAAGGTTGACCTTTAAACATTTTTACATTTCCAATAAGTCCAACACTGGTATTTTGAAATTAGCTGTGACATGTATGGCTAAATATGATGTAAATACTCCTCCACACATTTACAACATAATCAATAATTTTCCTCTTAAATTAAATTACTTTTGATGCAACAGAAACTCTCGTTTATTAGTCTTTCTTTCTACCTATGATACCATATGACAATTCCGCAAAAGAAACGTGGACTGGAAAAAAAAAAGCAGCATTGAAATATTTATGGGTTTTTTTCCTTCAAACTACTCATCTTTGAGTTGTTTTAAGTGGGTCAACAAGATATTTCAGGTCATAATACTTTGCAATTTTTTTGTCTAAGAACTGTCTGTGATAGTCTTGTCTCTGCACCAGTCTTAGTAAAATTTTGTGACAGGTTCATGTATGTTCTTAAGGATTTTGTTTCTACAGTCTTCTTTGATCCTCTGTTTCATGGATAAGATAAATTTTCTCAAGAGTCTGGAATCATTTGACTCGATGTTCCATCGCCTGAGATGTTCACGTCTCCATCATACATGTATCTTTAATGAAAAATGCACCTGTGCACTCTTCCAGCTATATAGTAATGCTATCTCAGCAGCAGGTGTTAATATACCTTTACTCTCTATGTGGTTCAGGAATGACTCATGGGAACATGCTAGAATTTGGGGATAATGCTCAATGTTAGAAGCAGGTAGGGAATTTTGTGTTCTTTGCTGGTAGTTCAGAAGTTAGTCAAAATGAGATATATAAACCTTTCTTAACAGAAAAGGGAAGGAACATACATCTAAAAATACATCACTTGAGAAACCAGGGTAATGTGTACATCCAGCTTTCTGTGGGACTCCTAGCATGGTTAAGTGCTACTTTTAACCAAAGAATTTTAAAGGCTTACCTATACAGTCTTAAAATGATCCCTCAAATGCATTTAAGCATGTGGTGGCAAATTTCTTTCAAAAGTGTTGCAATGCCTGGTCTCTGGGGTCAGCTTAGATGTCTGTAAATACCAAGTTTGATTTTTCATATGTAAAAGCATGAATTGCACCCATCTATGCTAATCTGCATCTCACTGAACTGTAAAGATGTTAACTTTTTTATAACACAGATGATTCTGATAAAGAAATAGAAAAGTGCTGCACTCACATTAGTGAAATCAAGTATGAGGGTACCCAAGAATGTATCAGAACACACAAATATTTCATAGAATCATATAATATCCTGAGTTGGAAGGGCCGCACAATAATCATCAAGGTTCAGCTCCTGGCCCTGCAACAACCCCAATATTTACACCATGGGCTGGACACCTTGCCCAAATTCTGTCAGGCTTGGTGCCATGACCACTTCCCTGGGATCCTGTTCCAGTGCCCTGTTCCAGTTCCCTCTGGGTGAAGAACCTTTTCCTAATATCAAACCTAAAACTCCTCTGATACAGCTTCATGCCATTCCCTGTCACTGGTCACAATAGTGAAGAGATCAGTGCTTGTCCCTCCACTTTCCCTCATAAAGAACCTGTGGACTTCTCCCATTAATCTCCTCTTCTCAAGGCTGAACAGAACAAGCAACCTTAGCTGCTCCTCATACAGCTTCCCCTCAAGGCCCTTCACCATTTTCACATTGCCCTCCTTGGGATGCTCTCTAATAGCTTAATATTCTTTATATTACAGGATCTGAAATGGCACACAGTACTTAAGGTAAGGTTGCAGCAGTGGAGAGTGGGAAAATCACCTCCTGTTTCATTTCTGTATAGTTAGTGTTAGAGCTGTGAGACTATAATTTATTTTTTTTCCTCATTGTTCTCATGTGCAGCATTGTACATTCTGTATCAATGCCAACAAGGGACTCTGAAGCTTAGCTTTCTAGAATAAAATTTCTCCACCGTTTGATTTAGAGTGAGGTGACTATTTAAGTCTGTTTTCTAGAATATTCTTTGCAATATCTGAGTGTTTTGCCATCCAAACCGGGATACTGAACTAAAAATAACCACCATGCTCCAGCACAGTGTTTCTACTGGCATTTCTAAGGTAGTAAGGAGTCCTTAGAATAATTTGTAATTATCTGATGGCTGAATTACCAGCAGAATATAGGTCTTAAAAACATTGTTTGGAACTTTTTTTTTGCTTGATTTGGTCTGTTTTTTAACCCAGTAGATGTGTTGAGATAGATTACTGTTCCCTGTAGAAACCAAACACAATGAGACATCTCTCATTTACATAATGTCACAAAATTCCTACCAAATAGAAAACAATTCTCAAAGCACCCTTTTCCTCTTGAACTAGAGAAAATACAGTTTCCCAGTTGCTGCAGAGTAAATATCTTTTAAGCATTAGCTTTATCTCTGGGAGGCTTAAAATATGTTTACTCTGAATGATTTATTTGATTTCATTGGAAACATTATGCTTCTTTTGAATATTATGAAAAGTTCCTGAATTTCCTGATTTCCCCCTTTTGAAATTGCTTTCTGCCTTCTTCCTACAACAGAATTTGGTTTAAGGTTTTCAAGGGCACATTCACTGTCTTTTCTTTGAAGTGAAGCCAAAGTTCTTAAAGTCTCCAGTGGTGAGAATACATTAGTTAGAAAGAGTGGAAAAGAGTAAGTAAGAGTTTTTGGATATTCTAATCAGAAAGTACTATGAACCATTCCCCACATGCACACTTGAAATGGAAATTTCATTTGAGTTTTAAATTTGAAAAATGTTGAAAAGTCTTATTATTAAGATCCAAGTGTTGTATTTGTGTTCTTGTTTGTTTCTTTAAAGGAGCTTTGAAACACTTGTGGGATTAAGATGAAATGCCTATACTGAATGTCAACTGAAATGGTCACTGCATTCTTTTGGGTTAAAATCCCAGCTGGAGCATGTGATTAAATGTTTCAGCCTTACAATTGCATCTCTGGTCAGCCATAAATACGTTTTGAAATTAAACCCTCGATCAGTGATAGATGATGATTTACACCTGTAACATGTCAGTTATGGGACTTTTATAAGACAATTTTGTCAATAGATTTTGAAGTATTGACTCTCTTGAGTGCTTACTATCTTTTTGCTTGGCTATTTTTGTCATGTAGAAACATTTAATTCAGAAAAAAACATAGTTGAGTATGCTGGAAAATATAAAAAACTTCAGTGTCATATTTTACTATATCATAGATGTCTTTTAGCGCGAGATCTATGAAAAAGTATTTCTGAGAAAAATTGCCCTTTAAAACATTTTTGATTTTATTTTTCCATTTTAGATGGGTTACATTTTTTTAAATATCCCTTGTATGTATTAAAGAAAGAAACAGAGATGCTCTGAAATGCTTTTGTCTGAAGCACATCTGCAATTGTAATGTCCCATTTAGCTCATATTTTTTCCTACAGTCTTGCTAATCAGTTCTTCCCTTGACAGAGAGGGGAATAAATTCATCTGTTACATTGTTTAGAAATTTTGTAAGAGCTCACTGTATAAGAAAAGGATAGCCTATGCATGACAATTCTACTTTTTAATCTCTTAGCTAGACTGTTGTGTCTTCTTGGTGTTGTAGGCCCGTCCTTGCCAGTTACTGGAAGAGTGCAGCACATTCTGACATCTGGATTTCCATCATGGCAGGTATTTTATGTGCTGCTTAAAGTGCCACAAGCAATTCCTGCTTATGAGATTCCAAGTCACCAGGAACAAAGCAGCCCATGGCAGATACCAGTGGTGGCTGATTCCTTCCCTTTTTCCTCAGCTCATCATTCACTCACCAGGAAAGTGGAATTATCCCAGCTTTTTGCTGCTCTCTAAGTCACAGTGACCTAATTGCCTAGAATCACTTTGAAGAAATAAAATATCGGTGAGTTGTTTTTTGCTTTTAAAATCTCCTTATTGTAGACCTGTACAATTTTCAGTAATAAAGAAATGTATATTGTACGTTCATCTGAGGGCCAAACAAAATTTTAGCTTTCCATCTACATTCTTGAGACACATTATGGTTTTGCTAGTAGGATTAAAAAAATCCATTTTTAAGTTAGTGTTATTTATCCCTAAGCAAATACCAGTAAGAGCAGCTTAATCTAACATGATTATTAAATGTTGATTTTTAATTAAGGGATATTTGCAATATAAGAGGAGCTTTCATCTGCGTAGAAAGTATACTTAAAACATTTCTACTATTTGCACTGTTCCATTTCTCAATCACTATATTTCTTTTACAGTGAATTAAAATTTCAAGAGATCCTCTTTTATAGGACTTTTTTAATAGTTACTATTGTGAAAGCTGGGCACTGTGACCCTAATTAACATGTATATTATCTTACACTGCCTGAAGAGGTCAGCTAAATTTTCCTTGCTGATCATAATCAAAAGTCTGTGTGTTTAGCAAACACGATTACAATAAAAAAAAAGAGTGACTTAGAAAGACAGAGAGACTGTATATATATATAAGTGTCTGTGTCCATACCACAAGCAGGTCTGTTTTCAAAGCAAAGAACAAAAACAGTCTTAGCTCCTAGGGATGTTAATGGAAGTTCTCCAACTAAATTCCTGAACATCCCTTTGAAACATACCCATAACGTAGGTAAAACTGTAGGTTTCTTCTTTCTTTCGGCAAGGAGAAAATCCAGTCTGATTTATTTTGCCACTCCTCTCATTCTGATACAGTATCTTAGGCAGGCTCCATGAAAACTCTGCTAACCGACATATCCACACTCTTCCCACAAAAACAATTACCTTTGTTTTAGAAACAAAAACAGGCTTCATCCATTTTCTACATTTTCTTGTTTGTTTGTTTTTTTCTTGTTGATATGTTTCGTTTGTTTGTTTGTTGTTGTTTTGTTTTTTCTTTAAATACAGATAAGTTCCCTTTTCTTTTCCTGAAGAGGTTATCTACAAAGGGAAAGTGAAACCAAGATGCAAATTGCCGTCATGTGTGGAGGAAGGGAAGTAACTAGTTTGGACTTTGGAGTTTCCAAAAGGGAACATGCTAGAGCAAAAACCTTCCTGTCTTTGTTTACACACAGAAAAAGTCTTCAGTAAGTTGTTGAAATGAAGCAGATTGGAAGAGATTGCTCTTCATAACCTGTTATGGTAATATGCAACATCCATTCTTGCTTAAGGGGAAGAGCAGAGTGCCCACTGTGATTGATCTCTGAGGAAATACTGGGTCAAAAGCCAAATGTATAACCAGAAAAGAAGGCTTACTTTTCTTTAAACTATTTCTTTTCCTGTTGCAGGAATGGACCAGTTTTCCATTTGAAAATAATATTGTATAAGAAAGTTGAAACAGGCTTTTACTAATGACTCAATTTGCACTCTATTTTCCTTTCAATAAGGTGTTGGTTTTATTAATAATTGCAATAATTTCATTTCTTTAATGAAATTCACTGCTTGTTACATAAATTTATTGTATTAATGCTTTATGCAAGTATCAATATTTTATATGTTTAAAGTAATTCTTTTGGGCTGTCCCATGGTGTAATGGAGAGCACTCCAGACTCCGAATCCCAAGGTCGGGAGCTGGAGTCTCAGTAGGGACCATCCCCTGGCAGTTTAATGCCTCCCTGCCATCCGATCCCGTCAGATCTCAGATGCTGAGTAGGGTCAGCCCTGGTTAGTACTGGGTGCTGTAGACAGTCACGAGGACTTCACTGTTACTGTCCAAGCTTGCTCGGCCCTGGCAGATGGACCCTTAGGACTTAAATGGTGGGGGCAGTTCTGCACACGTTGTGCCTCACCTAAAAAATCCACTGCAAAGGCTTGAAGGGCACACCCATTCGTCCGCAAATTTTGGCCATACATACAAAACAATTGTTTTAATATTTTTATTTTCGTTTTCAGAAAAATCTTTTAAAATTTTCACTTTCCACTCCAATTTGGAGTCAGGCTAACCTTCCAATTGGCTAATTTTCCCTGGAAAGGTAATTCTGGCATTTTTGGCTAGTTCTACTCTGCATGATGTGGTTTTGACTATCTGTGCCAAAAGACTAAAGTCCTGATATTTATAGAATAATTAACTATTCAGTTGAGAAGTCAGAAAATGTGTAATGATTATGAGTGCCAGGAAGGGAAACAAAGACCAAAACATTATTTTCCTTAAAACTAACAGAAATATGCATTTTAATGTCATAGAATTTAGAAGATCTACATTTTTGTAAGATAAGAGATGATCCATTCTGTTTGCATCTCATGGTTAATTCAGGAGGACTTAAATATTGCAGAGGAACTGCAATTGTTTCATGTATATATATATATATATATATATATATATATATATACACACACACATATATACACCCCCCCCAAGCTTTCTGGCAGCACTGGATCTGGATCAAGTGAATTGTTTCAGCTTTCCTTGAAGAGAGGGCAATGCAAAGTTGGTTAATTCTGTCTTAAATTAGCTAATACTCTCTTTCTTATT
>JAWWLZ010000082.1:70095570-70107788 GCA_035041345.1 Poliocrania exsul
GGGGCATGGGCTCAAGCTCTGCCAGGGGAAATTTAAGTTGGAGATCAGAAAAAAAATTCTTTCCAGAGAGAGTAATCTGGCATTGGAATGGCCTGCCCAGAGAGGTGGTGGATTCCCCATCCCTGGAGGTTTTTAAACTGAGATTGGACATGGCATCTGGTAAATGGACTGGAGCTGGACCAAGGGTTGGACTTGGTCATCTCAGAGGTCTTTTCCAACCCAATTGATTTTTTGATTCTATGATTCTATAAATATATATATGTATAATTTACAGTTAACTTTCTAGTAGAAGAAATATGGAGACTGTATTTTTACATTGAGTTGTGATTGACTGTAAGACAAAGCCCATGTATATACAATAAACAAATAATACATGTATACAAATAAATATACATATGTATCTTGTTCCATTTTTATTTCAAGATTATATGGAGGCAGAAATCTTATTTTCATGAGTGGCTGGAAACTGTTGGTGCAAAAGACAACATTTAGAGTGCATTTCTGATAGAGTTTACAGTAAACAGCCTATACCATTCACACTTCACCACTATAATAGAAATGTCTTTTGCCTTTGTTTTCATTCATTTTCCCTTCATTAAAAAAAACCCAAATCATGATCTACTCTTCAAAGTGAAGCCTTACATTCATTTTTTCTAATGATATGACGTTGACCACTCAAACTTAGTTGCAGATCATCACCCAGATATATTAAACGTCTGCAGTTTTGGTTTGTTTAGGGTTTTTTTTATCGAAACTGTTCTTGAGGAAAAAATATTCACTACATTGTTTAAGAAAAACAAATTTTCCATTTAAAACCCTTTACTCTTTTCTATCAGTTTTAAAGAGTTCTCTGATCATTTACAGCCTATATTAAAACCATATTTAAAAACTGTAAAGACAGCCAGACTTTTTCCAGAAATAATCCAAAAGTACTCTCAAAATATTTAAAGAATATTAAATCAGTACATTGATACTAAGTATAAAGAAGAGAAACAATACTTCAGAGCTTCAATTATATTTGTTACACAGTCCAGCTGTGTTCCAACCTGTAACAAGCTGAGATCTCACAGTCCTGTCTTCCCTCCTTCTTTCCACCTCCATGACTCTTCAACTAGATACAGCCAAAGCATCTTAACTTCGCTTAACTCTGCCCAGATGAAACTACAGCTGACTCAAAATTATCAAACGTACATAGAGCTAAAGGACACATAGCTAATGGCACATGCTAACTTTCAAAATTTTCAACCTCCAAAGGTCTTAAAAGACCTTTTAAATTATCATGAATTTCACATATTCTTGTGGACCATAAGTGTTTTTTCAGGTTAAGGAGAGATGGTGAATCAGAAGCATTCTCAAATGCAGTTTAGGTCATGGCAAAGGTAACCCTCTTGATTTGCTAAATATCCCTAATTCTTCAGGAAGTCCCACTAAAGTCTTGGGTCCGGGTAGGGAATGGCTCCCAGAATAATCTAGACACATGCAGGGGTGGTGGACATGCCAAAAGCCTTTATTTTTGGTGGGGGACTGGATTTAAGGGTTCAGATAGGGGCAGGGTTTGGAGGGGATAGGCTTAGGTACTTAGAGAAACCACATGGGGATATCTGGAGAGGGGGAGAAGGAACCATGGGGAATACAGAGACTGTGAGCAGGGGGCAGGTGGGCTTCAGAAATAGCTGCCATCCTGTGCTGCCTCAAGAGTAGTGGAGTCTGCTGCAGCAGAGCAGGGGAAGGTATAGAACTCTCTCAGACCCAGGGAAACCGTCAAGGTACCTTCACTGCATGAATAAACCTCAGGGAAAAAAACAGACAAGAAAGGGGGAAGGAACATGGTGGGTGTGAGTTTTGGGTGTTGACACTGACACTAAAGATGGAAGATAGATTTTAAATAAAAAGCTAAACATAAACATTACTTTCTGCTATGTGGCTGTCAAGGGGGATGTATTCTAAACTGCAAATGAATGTTCAGGACAGTAGAGTTATAAATGTTTAGTTACCAGAGCGAATCAGTAAAGCCATGAAACATTTCTAACACTCTCATACTTCAACTTCAGACTCAGGAACTCAGAATCTCTACAGTTATGTGCAGTCTGTCAGAATAATCTGCCACAAGGATATTGAAGGGACTAGAGGTTCTTTCACACAAGGAGAGTCTAAGAGACCTGAGACTATTCATTCTGGACAATAGAAGGCTAAAGGGAATCTTATCATTGTGAATATGTATCTGGTGGAAGTGAACAAAAAGGGGAGCCAGATTTTTCTTAGTGGTACCAAGGCAATGGGTACAAGTCCTGTGTTGGGTTTTTTTGGTCTATTTTTTTTTTTCTTTTTTTGGTTGGTTTGGTTGGTTTGGGTTTTGGGGTTTTTTGTTTGTTTGTTGGTTGGTTGGTTTGGTTTGGTTTGGTTGGTTGGTTGGTTGGTTGGTTTGGTTTTTTTTACGAGTATAACCAGACACTAAAATAGGTTGGTCAGCAAGGCTGTGAAGTCTCACAGAAAGGGTTGTAAGGCATTAGTACAGACTATCCAGGGAAGTGGTGGAATCACCATCCCTGGAATTGTTAAAAAAAAAAAAAAGTGTGGATGTGGCAATTGAAGACATGATTTAATAGTGAACATGATGGTGTTAAATTGACTATTGGACTTAAAGGTGGGGTTTTTTTTAATATTAATTATTCTATGGTTCTATTCAAAACTAAGATCCTGAACAGCCTACTGTAGCTAACCCTGCTTAAGTATGATCCCCTGCTGTTGGACTAGAAAATCTCCAAAGGTCACTTCCAACATTAGTGACTCTAAGTCTGTAGTATTGTAGCTCATAAACTTCACCCCAGTGGTGAAAATAGAATATTTTTTTTTCATTGACCTCAAACATTTTATCCAGTAGGTTAACTTTTCAGTAATTCTGCAAGGAGGAAAGTATTTTTCAGGCTAGTTGTTTTTTTTTGTCTTTTTTTTTTTTTTACTTTTTTTCTTGGTAAAAAATGATGAATCAGTCTGGTTAACTGAATCAGATAGCTTGATATTTATGGCTATCCTCTCTAAGTGGAAATATTTCTACTTTTCACTTATAGAAAACTTACCTCTATTGTTTTGATTGCCTTTACTTAAGCTAAAATAATTCCTCTTCACTGAAACAACATACTGCCTGAGTAGTGCAAAAAAACCCCAAGCTCTTGCTTTCGGTCCACTGAATTTCCTACCAATTTTTCATGAATTTCCTCTGAGAATCAGAAACTTTTCAACATGTAAATATTAGCATTCTAAAGCTTCTAGCACCAGAAACAGTGACAGCCCTTTTTTTCTCCCCCATCTTTGATGCCACAAAAGGCATCAAAAAGGTCACCTAAAACAATATTGCACTCACCATTAATAACAGAACACTGTGTTTTCTTAACACTTCCTGAAACTTGAAGTCAATGACTGACAGAATAAGGTTATGAACCATGCCTTCTCAATACACATCTAAACACTACCAGAACCTGGCTGCAATCACTAGTAACGACAAACTCTAACACCTGCAATCTTGTCAGGTGGAAGAAATACCACACGAAAACCCCCAATTTGTCACCATCCTTGCAAATAAATGTGAAATGAGAAATCAGAGAGCTCTTCTCTCTTCCAGTTTTTATAGGAAGAGTTACAGTTTCCTCCTGTTCAAGTTGTCAGTCCTGCCTTTATTACATTGCTTTTCAATATTTTTTTTGTTAATATAAAAGACAAGCACAAGGTGCAAATGAAGCTCACCATTTTTATGCTGGCAAAATATGAAGTGTTTGGATCTAAACTGTTGATTCTACCACAAGAAATAGCCTATCTTGAAATTGAAATTAGTGTATCTCTGTTCATTTACAGTTTAAATACTTCTCATTCAATCAATCACTTCCACTTTAGGAAACCAGGAAAGAAGTCTCCCTTTGAAGGACAATAGATATGAATTAATAGAACAACATTGTTCAAGGAGGACAAAGAAAAAGTGTGTCCCCTATTATTTTGGTTTTTAGTTAATAACATAGACTATTATTTTCTAAGCATAAATAAATTATCTCTGTCTTCCTCGGTTTCTGCCTTGTAATTACCTTCTCACAATTTCATGCAGATACAAATTTCTAAATTATTTGGATAATGGGAGTCAATCTAATTTGTACTACAGGGGTTCTTCTCTGCATGTAACCCTATTTCCCACAGGATTTTTAATTTTATGATGTTTTAAACCCCCAACATTTTAAATAAATAAAGTCGACACAACTAAATCAAAAGAAGTCTGTACAATGTACTGCCACTCAACTCATTGGAAACCTTATAAGCCCTTTCATAACTCTTAATTACAGCAACTTTTTTGTCAATATTTCAAATCTTTGGAAAACATTTCTTTTGAAACTTTGTCTACCTCATAGATATACAAATCTAGGCTTTGTAACACATACTGTTACAAAAATGTTATATGGAACTGAGCAGGATCATTATGAAAGACAGTTTAATACATGCCCTCTGTTCTACAACAGTGATAACTTAGTTCCCTGCGTAGTTAGCCTTGCAAATTTCCTTTATGCCCTCAAGCAATTTTTAAAATTCCACACTGACTGCCATTCTTACGGACCACAGCCAAATATGGTCCCTATCTGAAATATTACAGTGATAAAAGCTGAAAGAACTTTTTTCCAACAACATTGTTTACAAACAGATTTTAGAGCTATATCAACTTATAAAAAATAATCTAGTACTGCGTTACACTGAATTTGAGTAAAAACCTCACAATCTGCATGACTTCCATTTGTTATATTAACCAATTTTTATACCGAACAATGAACAACTCATTAAATTTTACCAGAATTGCACTTGTTCAGACAAAATTAAGGAGGGGAGAAAGAAACTTTGTTAAGAAATTTCAACCTTATTATTTCCAATCTTCCATAAGAAAAACAGAGAAGAATTTAATGTTTTTTCACTCTGCTGGATTGAATAATTTTTTAATTCAGTGTTAGCCATTTAAAAATAGAAAACATTAGATATGCTACACATTTAAGCATTTGTGTTTCTCTGACTAAAATCTTATCAGTATTTCCTTTCTGATTTTACATGCTTTTTGATTTGATGTAGAAGGTCTTATGTTTAGGTTAGTATGGTGGCTGCTGACAGGTGAATTCATTGGATGTACCGTTATCTACTGCTTTCTCTGTAGTTGATTTTTTCGCCCGCAAATGTACTCTAGTAACTATTCAATTAAATTTTTACTGATAATGTTATCTCAATCTGAATGTATATTTGATTTTATCATCATTAGAAAGGAAAAGTTTCTGTATGATTATTCCATGTTACTATGTTGTAAGCCTCAACAACTCTATTTTGCTTTCCCTTATTACATAATTTACTTCTCTAAGTGGAGCATACTCTTTTTGAAAACAGCAAATATGTAGCAACCCTAAGCAGATTTTTAAGATTTATTGCCTCCATTTCCACTCTTTCCTTCCATTTTAAGGCTCATGATGTTAGGACTATTCTATTTCATGCCTACTTTTCATAATGTAGTTTTTCTTTTCTCCAACATTCTATATCCTCTTTGCTTGCTGTGACTTTTAAGTGGTTATATTATTGATTTTTCAGCTCTTTCTTCATACTACTGCCTGCAGAAAACATCTCAAGCTCAATTCCAATATTTTGAACAACTCATTTGTCTGTCCAAAGAGATGGGATACTCATCCTGTTGCCATCTTAGGTCTTCATACCACAAAACATTTAAATTGCAGTGTGAGGAATGAATAGCCTCCCTAACTTGTAATTTGTTCAATCTAACAAAAGCAACATCTCCATTGTCAAATAGTATTTTTCTTCAGAATCTCAGAACTACCTTTATTCATCTAATTTTTGAAATAATTTATTGCAAAATCCTATGGCTCTGGTGGCTTTTACAGCACATCTTCTTCCCATCACAAAATTCCTTCTATTTTCTTCAACTTTTATCTGGAATAGTTTCCATCTCCATGAAGGGCCTATTTTCCTTTTTTAGTTGCACAAGTTCTTTTTTGCTTTTTGTGAGTATATTATGTACCTCACTGAAGTCCAGTAGAAAGTCTTCAATTGAAATTACTAACTTTTTGGAGTCATAATTACTTTTCAGTGCCCCTAAAGCGTGTGTTATTTTAAAAATAGCTCTCATGAACATGCAGCCAATTTTCCATACCTTTGTTTTAAGCATTTCATAATAAAGATGTGGTTTATCATTGCTCTTTATGACTTTTTTCATTCTGTTAGACTGTACTAGCTGATATGCTCTCTGATCAAGCATGCAATTCCTTTTAATTGTGGCTGCTTTGAAAATTGCCTAGAACATGGCATCTTAATACAGGGCAAACCAATGTGCAAAACCAGGTTAGGTAGGGAAAAGATATTCTCCATGTCCTGGTCTAGAGATAACCTAAATGTATAGAGAATAGAATATGTGCGCAGAGAATTCTGCACATGAAAATTCTATATTCAGTAAAACGTTTCCACCATGGAGATGATTTTTTTTCTACAGATTTACAAGGCATATATGGGATATGATATAATTAATTCCTTATTTTTCACAAATAGTTAAAACAAACCAAATGACTACACTAACAAATATTTTCAAATAAGCTCCTTTTTATTTTTTTTATTTTTTTCAAGAAAATAGAAAGAAATATCAAAAATTTGAGATATGTTAATGAGATATTTTTAGGAAAAAGAAAAAAAGAAATCATGACTAAGTATGAAAAAGGAAATGTTTCTGGAAATAAACCAGAGTGATGAATTGACATTACTGATGAAACGGGAAAAACTGAAGCAACCAAAAGAGTTAATTTAGTGAAATGATGTCAGCTTTTATAAGTGCTGGTTTTTTAATCATCTGGATGTTTTTTCAGCATTTCTCAGTGGACAGCTCTTAGTAAAAACTCTTACTGGCTATACTTAATTGTGTGAAAGTAAAGTAGTTGTAAGAGAAGTCCTTATGTATCTTTCTAAAGAATTAGAATTCTTGTGTACTGTCACCCTAACATGTGTGAGAGTGTGGGGAGTGATGGTAGTGGGCACAGTTAAACAAACAAAAAGGGTAAGAAGTTCAAAGAACATGGTAAAATGTGTTTGTTGATCACCTGCTTGCTCCTCTCTGTCTTATTTTAAAGCTTCCTTGATATTAAACTGACAAATCAAGAACAGACAGAACAGTATCTCTTAGAAACTGAGAAAAACCTTAAATGGAGGAGTCATTACTCAGTAGAATGTGAAGTAGAATATAAGAAATAGTCTTCTGAGAAGTAAAAGCACCAACCTGATTGTTTGCTAGTATTAAGTTGCTTTCTTTCCTCTGTTGTTTCTACCATGTTCCTAGTAATATCCCTCTTGTTGGAATGCTTTTTGACGTTTGTCAGCTCAGGTTTTCCTGTATAGTGTTCCAATTTTCCTTTCATGATTGGACACTAGATCTACTCTGTCAAAATTATTTCTTTTATTGATTATTCTAACTCTAATTATAGTATGAGGCACATATGGATTTATTCTATTAAGACTACCTGCAAATAATATCTTCTGCATTCTCTAGAATCATAGATTTTTGCTCAGCTATAGGAATTAATCACAATTACAGGTTTCTATTGACCAATTCTCTCACATTTTAGAAGTAAAACTAAATGGGCATTGGTTTGGGCATTTGTTTCTTCTAAATCCAACCTATTTAAGGAGCCCATATAGCTGCAAGAACAAGCTTAAAGTATTAGTTAGGTGACATCTATTTTTCAAATCAACTATATTATTGAATCCTTGCAAGTAAATAATGAATACAAGTTTGCATAATAAATTATAATTTTCTCTTCTGTTAAATATTTTCTTTTTACTCTTTTCAAACTTACAGTTTCCACAACAAAGTGTTCCAGGTAAGAAAAAATCTTTAAATGTTTATCACAAAACCAAGCTTGTTCAGATAGGTTAATTTATTGCAACAGCACAAAGACAGTTTATTAAATATTAATTTTCTTCTATCTGCACTGATATTAGTAATTTAAGTTTGGCTATAGTGTAATCAATTACAGTGAAACATGCTGTGAGAAAGTGAGGCTAGCACATTAATTTAATCTATTTTAGCTACTCCTGCTGTCTCCAAAATCATTTCTATGGTTACAAGGCATTTGTCAAAGATTTCTAAAAAAAACCATCTTGTGCTTCTGATTCTTTTCTAAATAAGGCTAACATTTTATTACTCTCTCTTGAACTACTTAGTTTGGGAGTTCTTGAGTAGAAGAGAATGAAAACATTGTTATGAACTGACATTTTCTGTAGACAAAATGCATGGTAGCTGCTTGTAAAACAGATACAAGAAACATGCAAATGTCTATAAGTAGCTGGAAAAATCTGACATGTCTCATCTGAGATATCAAAGTACTCGGTTTCTTTTCACCCTTTCAGAAGACATGTTTACAGAATCCACCATGGGTTTTAGAGCTGCAAGAATTTTTTTCTAGGCTGACATGAATATAAATTGATACCCATAATATCAAGAAGGCAGGAAGGAAAGGGTTGTAAGATTGTAATTGTAATCTCTTTAATATAAACCCATACCAGCTCTGATCCTGCATTTGATATAGCTCATGGATGGTTGAACATGATAGAAACTTTTAATAGGAAGATTCCACTATTGATACTTGAATGCAGTTGGCACCAACCTTATATTGTATAGATTGTTTTTGTGAGTAATACATTCTTTTTAGCCATCATTTGAGAGAAAATAATACAAGCTACTCCATGACTCCAATATGAAGTATCACCAGGGCTTGAAAACAGGTCATGACTACAGCCCACTTTTACCTTGCAAAAATTTGCACTGCTGCCCAAAGGAGTAATTTCTGCCTCTTGCTCTTGCTTCCTCCCTTATGTCAGGACAAGGGCTCATGAGTGTGAATAGCAAGTTGGTTCTAAAGCCCTAGACACCACATAAAAAAGTCATGTAGCAGTCACCCTCACTGAATTTCACACTGGACTGTTGTTCTTTTCTCCTTTATTTATAGAAACATTGAAAGTCCATTCTTCAGAATCGTGTCTCTGCTGCCCATTTAACACAAAATAATTAGAATTTATTTCTTTGTGAGGAAGGCTTGTTTGATTTGATATATATTTATGTATATATATGCAGACATATATATACTTATCACAGGGATTGAAGGGATTGTTATTTGCTGGCATGATGACAATGCTCATAAATCCAATTAATGATGAACTCTGCAAATTTGGCTATGACTATAAGAAATATAGCATAAACTAGGTCAGAAGTTACCTCTGGACTGTCTAGTCTATCCCCTGTTCAAAGCAGTGCTAACTTCAAAGTTAGCTTGCATAGTCCCCAGCTGAACTATAAAAAACTTCAAGGATTGAGATTTCATGGTCTTTCTGGGCTCCTTTCCCAGTCTTTAACCACTCTCATGGTGTTTATTCTTTGGCTTATTGTCATTAGTTGACCCTGGCTGGATGCTAAGTACAAAGAAAGATGCTCAGTCACTCCTCCTTCTCATCTGGACAGGGGAGAAAAAGTATAGTAGAAGGCTCATGAGTCAAGATAAGGGCAAGGAGAGAACACTCACCAGTTGCCATCATGTGCAAAACATACTTGTTTCCTGAAACTACCTGGAAGGAGTCTGTAGCGAGGTGCAGGTTGGTCATGTCTTTCTAGTAACAAGTGATAGAACAAGAGCCTCAGGTTGAGCCAGGGGACTTTTAGATTGAATATTGGGAAAGGTAATACCAAAAGGGTTGTCTAACATTGGAAGAGGCAGCCCAAGGAAGCAGTGGAGTCATCGTTCTTGGAGGTATCTAAAAGACATCTAGTTAAGTCACTTAAAGACATGGTTTAGTGATGGACTTGGAATTGCTGGGTTAATAGTTGGTCCTGATAATCTTACAGGTCCTTTCCAACTGAAACAACTCTATAAATCTGAGTATACAACTTGAGGAATAAATATTTTAATTTACTACTAGTCAAAACAGAGTAGGATAATGAGAAATAAACTCATCTTAAAACACCTTCCTCCCACACTTCCCTTTGTCTTAGACTCAATTTCATTTCCAATTCTCTACCTCCTCCCTTTGAGACAGGGAGAGAGAATAAAATTTTGGTCAGTTCATTGCACAGTCTCTGTTGCTCCTTTCTCCTAATGGTGGGGACTTCTCTCTGTTTTCTCTGCTTCAGCATTGGAGACAGTCCCTCATGGACTTCTCCAACATAAGTCCTTCCCTTGGGCCACAGTTCTTCACAAACTGCTCCAGTATGGGTCCCTTTCATGATGTGCAGTCCTTCAGAAACAGACCATTCAGGAGAGAGCTCCCCACAGGAGTATAAGATGTGCCAGCAAACTTGCTCCAACATGTGCTTCTCTCTGCATGAGACCACAGGGCCTGCCTGCCAGGAACCTACTTCAGTGTGGGCTTCCCACAGGGTCAAAGCTTTTTTTGGGCATCAACCTGCTCCTTCATGGGTGTCCTCCACAAGCTGCAGGTGGGCATCTGCTCAGCTGTGGAGCTCCCTGGGCTGTGAAGGACATCCTGCTTCACCATGGTCTGCACCACAGGCTGCAGTGGAATTTGTGCTCTGGAGCCTGGAGCATCTCCTCCCCCTCCCTCTGCACTGACCTCAATGTTTGCAAAGCTGCTTCTCTCACTTCTCTGTCTAGATGCAGCTCATTGCACAAATTTCTTTTTCACTTCTTAAATGTGCCAACACAGAGGCACCACCACTGACAATGACAGATTCAACCTTGACCAGTAGTGGGTCTGACACAGAGCCACTGGCATTGCCTCCTTGTACACAGGGGAAGGCTATGGTCCCCCCAAAACCCAAAATGCAAATCCAACACATATATCTAGTTGGAATTTGCCTTTTACGACTAATGGCTCAATGTTTCTTTCTTCTTTATAGCAACTCATTAAGGTAAGTGAAAATAACAGTCAAATCTTCCCCTGCCTAGTCACATCTCTGCACTAAACAAATCCATTTTCCCTGTTCCTTTCCTCACCTATCACATGCTCCAATCCCCTAACCATCTCAGCAGTGCAGTACTAATGAGTATATCACTGTAAAAGTAAAGATGATCAAAGAAGAAAGAGAAACCTTATAAATCAGCAAACTGATCAAGGTAGTGCTAAGGCAAATGTATCTGGTTGTAATGAACTACTAATGTAATATATTTCTGGGGAAAAAAAAAAAATTGGTTCAGCCACTCACTTCAAACCTTTTTCTGAAGGCAATCAGCCATGAAGAACCTAAATATTAACTCCCAAATTTCAGGAAGTACACTGTCTCTCCTTTGCTGAACAGTGTAGAGACCCCAGCTCTGATATAAACAACTTGCTGTTGTCTCTGGGAAATTTATATGGAGCTCAAATTCCTTGAGAGAATAGGAAGTTAGAATAATGATTTTCCTATTTATGCTGTAGTTATAAATTATAGCAACTGTATTTCAAAATAGAACTAGAACGTTTTCATTTGCTTCTTAAATTTTATATATACAATTTGTTGGAAAGAAGTAGTGACAGAAAAAATAAGAAAATGAGGAGGAGGAAAGAAAACCCCTTTCAAAATAAGTGACTTAGAAGATAAAACTCTTTTTCACTGTGCAAATTTTGACTTTAATAACAAAACAAACCCCAAAACCAGCCCTCCCCACCCCATATGTCATGAAACAAGCACCAAATGTATTTTCTCCAGGTTAATGGGCCTATTGACTAGAATAATGTTTGTTCTAGAGATGTAAACAAAAATGAAATGTTTAATGAAAATTAATTATTTCTTTGCATTATGTACACAGACCTATGGCTCTGTTTTGAGATCTGGTGGCAGAAAGCCAAAGAATGACAAAAGTTACCATGAATCCAACGTTAATATTAAAAATAGCAAAGAAAACTGTAGCTCCTTTAAAGTGAGGGGTTTAGGTGCTCCATTTAACGTTTTCTGAAAGATGTGGAATATGGGAAAGGGCATTAATTCACCAAAGAAAGCTTGCAATAATGAACGTATTAGCCTCACTTATTATTAAAATTTTGAAATGTAAAGATTCATACTTATTAATTCTAGGTGAATGCACATAGGTCCAAGAAGAGGTAAGCCATGACTTACTCTTCAGCTGTGCTGCATTATTTCTTATGATGTCATCATGGCTAGGCTTCGCGAACGAAGATTTGGGAAGGGCACTACCCACGCTTGCTGCAAGCGTGCTGATGGC
>JAWWLZ010000082.1:70122000-70134445 GCA_035041345.1 Poliocrania exsul
CGTAGATTGGATGTGGCACTGAGTGCCATGATCTAGTAAATGGACTGGAGTTGGACCAAGGGTTGGACTTGATGATCACGAAGGTCTTTTCCAACCCAATCGATTCTATGATTCTATGATTCTATGATTTAAGCCGCTACAGGAGAGCAGAAAATAGATGCGAAGGATGTCAAGCATCTGAAGCTGTAAAGAAACAAAGGATAACAAGTTATAAGGGGAGCTCACCTTACTGCTATAACAACCTAGGGTAGCCACCTTCAGTGTCCTATCCACTATGAGTCTGCTTTCTCCTCTCAATAATGGCTCTCTTACCTGTTCATGTCAGGATTGTGAGTTTGCCTTAGAAATATTACTGTTTGTCATCTGATTTTCCTTCCAAATGCATGTCATCAACTGTCTTTTGCCTTTAAAACTTTCAGTCTTGATCCTGCTTCTTATTTTCTAAAGCACGTATGTCTCCCTCCTTGCACCTTTAGGATTGCTAACATATAGGATTGCAGAGGTGATTTCTGAGACAGTTATATCTCTTTTAAAGATTCAGATATTGGAATCAAATGTCTAAACCCCCTAGTCTTCACTTCTATTTTTTTTTTGATTTAAAATTGTCTTTCTAATAGCTAAAAAGTGCATCAGTCAAAAATAAAGAGAGGAAGAAAAGACCAGAACACAAAAGCTATGTTTTAATTTTGTTGCCATTGTTTTATTTCAATTTTTAATGGGATTTTTCTTAAAATGGATTTCAAATTGGTTTTTTTCTTTTATACTGATTTTCCCCATGTCTGTTACATTTTTCCTTGTGCATTCTTGTTTCATTTTCCTCAGTTTCCTACACATTTTATTACTATTTGGCCCCAACATTCTTCTGCAATGATTTTTTTTTTGTATCTACCATATTTTCCTTATTTCTTCTCCATCTATATTCTTACAGAACTACACAACATTAGCCTTAGCCAAGACTGACATAAATGCAAAACATTGGTAAGCATGACTTAGAAGAGTATTTATTACGAAAACCAATACCACCATTTCCATATCTGGGCAGGAAGGTCTTAATGTTACCCTAAGTCAGTTGTGAAACCAATAAACTGCATTCAGACTCTTAGCCTTTTTCTCAATTTGTTTAATTTACAGTGAGCCTTAGCATGCTATCACATACTGGGGGTCAACTGATGTTGGACAGCAGAAAATTGTCTCCTGGCCCTGCAATAAATACAGTAGATCAGCTATGCCTGGGCTGGAGAAGTAGTGTTTGACAGAGAAATGGAGAGAAACATACTGGTGTTACCAGTTTCATCAAACTAGTTTTAATCTATTGCCATAGATTATCTGGAGCCTTTTAGCTTGCTAAGGCTCTACACACATTCAGCAGTTCCACCCAGAGTCTTTAAAACAAAGAGAGTTAGCTAGTAGTAGTAAGTTGGCAAGGTATGATAGTAAACACATTCTCAGTACTCACAGTGGGGCTAGTCAGAGGTCAGATACAGTTAAGGGATTTGTGTGTGTCACAGAAAAATCTAGACAGTCACTTTTTGGTGAGACGTTCAGTTAGAAACTTGCTCCAGAGGTTTAAAGCTGAAATGTTATATAGGAAATCTTAACTTTAATCTTTAAACAGTGCCTGGATGTACTTCTTTGGAGTGGATACTTCAAGAGTTAGTTTCTTGTGCCTGAGAACATGCATATCAATCAATTAAACAGGAATACAAAGAGTAAAAAGAAAGATAAAAATGAGAAAAAAAATAAAAATGTTTTTTAATATATAGAAATTTTGCTATTTTTTAAAAAAATGCTAAAAAATAGGTTAAATTTAATAATTCTTTTCGAAATAAGAAAATTACCATGATCAATTAAGTTTCCATTCACTAACTTGTTTCTTACACAAGAATATAAAACTGTCATAAGGCAAAATCTCAGTTTGTATCTCAAATTTTATGTCTTCTTTCTGTTCTTAATAAAAGTAATACTAGTTGTCAGAAAGACATTTGCCTTGATTTTATGGATTATAATTTCTATTCCTGTGTGATTTTTTGTTAAAGTTGTTTATAGAACTTTTTATTTTTTTAACTTTGTTCTAGGATTTTGAAGTTAGCAAGGATTGTACCTTTGCAGTGTCTGTAAAGTTTAGCTGCTTATTATGACTGCAGTATTATCATAACCTAAATACTTATACAAATACATTTTTGATTGTAGAACATTGTTGAGCATGTCTCCATATAATCCGAATTCTGCTTTTTAATGAAACTTAAGCAAACTCTTTTTTTCATTTTGGCACACTATGTCAATTGATATGCAGTTTGTATGCAAGATCCATGAGGAGAGAGACAACTATTTACAGTATGCAAATGATATGTAAATATGCCCTTGTTTTCTGACAGAATCATTGATGCTCAAGGATATCTTGCCTTCCCCAAATGAGATGCAAAGAATAAAAATACTCCCAAGTTCAGCATCTGCCAAGCACCATGTCTAGTACATCAGTGTCTAGTTTTCCTGGCCCTGCAAGCTGCATACCAAACCTCCCACATGTCTGAAAAGCACAGGGCATTTATTCTGTAACTTAGAAGGGCAGAGAGGTCCCTGTGAATGGTTCAAAGGCAGAAGAGAACAAAAGGTAGAGGAGACCTCCCTAGGAGATCTCACTGTTCTATTACCGGAGGGAGGTTGGACGCACACCTTGATCACTGAATGACCTTTTGATTTCAGCTTCAAAAGAGCTTCATGTCTCCACATAGCCAGGGATTTCAATCAGGCAGAAGCCCCTGTGCTGCACACTGCTGCATGCTACATATCCCTGACATGGACAGCTCCCTTGAACTAACATTGCTCTTGAGCCTTCTCCAGAAGTAATACTTAAATGAAAGAGGTAATTACATGGCCAGCCAGTTAGCAGGTGTCAGATATATTTAAAATAAAATTTACAATGAAAAGATTTCATAATTGTAACAGGTATACTTATTGAAGGTTTTGTCTTTCAAACCACAATTACACAGGCAAAAACTAATAGCAATAGCACTAAGAAGCAGCAAAGTATAGTTCTGAACAAACATTATTGACATCAAAAGTTCAACGTCCATAAAGACATCTAGAGGAATGGAGGATGGGAACAGTTGTGACTCTCCCATGTTTATAAAGGGGAGTAGTGCACAAGGAGTGTCCATGACATATTTCTCCTTCTCACTTGGAATTAAGAATCCAAAAATTATGACCCAAATTAATTCCATTATAAGTTTATAGGTTAGGCCCCAGATCCTGTTCTTGCATATCATTGCTAAAGTTAATAGAAGTCAGCTCATTAACCTCCTCAGAGGTTCTTGTGCTAAATTTTATATGAGCTGCTTTATGTGTTCATCTTCTATGTCTCACATTCTTCATACAAAGGAAATGTAAAGCAGCTTCTCTTTCAGATTTTATTCAATATTTTATGTGCTGAAAAGAGACACTCAGTTTCTTTACTTTGCTTTATCATTTCTTTTTCAATATAGCACCTTCTGAAATAACAAGTAATATGGGAAGTGACTATATCTTAACAAGCTTCTTATTTTTCCAGCAGCCACATATTATTTTAGGTTGTGTATGCAATATTTTCTGTCATTTCCAAAACTCTCTTTCAACTGTAAGACAAAAGGCAATTATTTTGCTGACATAAATGAAAGTGCAGCAATTATTACCTTCTTCTTTTCACAGCAAATTGTGAATAAAGTTATTTACTCATTTATTTTACTCATTTGTTCCTCTATATCTTATCTAATTTCCACCTAGAAAATATTGCACACTGAGCAATGCCCTGCTTACTGCAGCCACTTAGTATGCTAAATGTACATTTGCCTTGGGTGATCTGTGCACTAGAACAGCCTGCAGCTTGCAAAATGTTGTATATCCACTGCCCATTTCTGTATAACAGACTCAGGTGAGCCAGTTACACATGCAAATTCAGTGGTTATTCTTCTCAGTTGGACATGAGATTTTGGAAAAAAGAGATAGATACAGACAAACAATCCCCCTGATCACCACCACCTTGTTGGAGAAACATTTCTCTGAGCTGTTTCATCTAATTCTTTCTTCCTTCTGTCCTTGTCCTAATATATTTAAGTAAGAAAGAGGATTCAAATTAATTTAATCTCCACTTACATTTTCTCAGCCCACTTCATACATTTTCTTTCCCTGTTAATTGATTACACTAGTGCTTTGCTATCCTCAATACTGGCTTTGCTACTCAGTGGAATTCATAGAATCACAGAATGGCTGAAGTTGGAAGAGATAATAGTGGGTCATCTGGTCCAACCTCTTTGCTTAAGTAGGGTCATGATAGAGCACATTGCACAGCACTACAACCAGACAGTTCTTGAATATCTGCAGTGAAGGAGACTCCACAACCTCTCTGGGCAACCTGTTCTGATGCATAGCCATCCACACAGAAAACTATTGTTTCCTCATATTTAAGTGGAACTTCCTGTGCAATAGTTTCTGCCCATTGCTTCTTGTCCTACTGCTTGACACCACCAAGAGCCTGGATCCATATTCTTAATACTCTCCCTTCAGATACTTATAGATATTGATGAGGTTCCCTTTTAGTCATCTTTTCTTGAAAATGAACAGGCCCAACTCTCACAGTCTTTCCTTGTAAGAGACATGCCCTAGGACCCTAATCATCTTCATAGGCTTCTGCTGGACTTGCTCCAGAAGGTCCATGTCTCTCTTGTACTGAGGAGCCCAGAACTAAACATAGCACTCCAGATACATCCTCATGAGGGATGAGTAGAGGAGTAGGATCACCTCCCTCAACCTACTGACAGTGTTCTTCCTAATGTACCCCAGGATACCATTGGCCTTCTTGGACACAAGGGCACACTGCTGGCTCATGGACAGCTTGTTGTTCACCGGGACCCCCCAGGTTCTTCTCTACAAAGCGGCTTTGCAGTTGATCAGCGCCCAGCCTGCATTGGTGCATGAGGTTATTCTTCCTGCATTTGCCTTTGTTCAGTTTCAGGCAGTTCTTCTCTGTCCATCTCTCCAATCTGTTGAGGTCTTTCTGCAGGACAGCACAGCAGTCTGGGGTATTGGCCACTCCTCCCAGCTTTGTGTCATCACCTTCATTGAACTTGCTGAGGAAGCATCTGCCTCTTCATCTAAATAATTTGTAAGCAATTTAAACAGTACTGGGACAAGTACTGAACCTTGGGTGAGAGCACTCCAACTGGTGACAGACTTCCAACTAGACTCTTTGCGATTGATTACAATCCTTTTGCAGTCTGCTGTTCAGCCAGTTCTCAATCCATCTCACTGTCCACCTATCCAGTCCATACTTCCTGAGTTTGCCTATGAGAATGTCGTGAGAGACAGCATCAAAAACCTTGCTGAAGTCAAGGTAGACAATATCCACTGCTCTTCCCTCATCCATACAGGTAGCTGTTTCATTGTAGAAAGCAATCAGTCTGGTCAAGCATGATTTACCTTTAGTGAATCCATGATGAATACTGCTGATCACCTTCTTGTCTTGTCCTCCAGGGTGAGGTGCTATATCACCTTTCCAGGGACTGAGGTGAGG
Organism: Poliocrania exsul; assembly: GCA_035041345.1. Lineage (NCBI taxonomy): Eukaryota > Metazoa > Chordata > Aves > Passeriformes > Thamnophilidae > Poliocrania > Poliocrania exsul. The sequence continues at coordinate 70,127,546 of JAWWLZ010000082.1, forward strand.
CTGACTGATCTGTAGTTCCCTGAGTCCTCCTTGTCCTTTTTGAAGACTGGGGTTACATTTGCTCTCTTCTGGTTGTCAGACACCTCTCCTGATTGCCACAGCCTTTCAAAGCTGATCATGAGTGGCTTTGCTGTGGTGTCCACCAGCTCCCTCAGCATTTGTGGATGCATCCTGACAGGGCCAATGGATCTGTGGATCTGTGGATGTCAAATCTGCCTATCTGGCCTCTAACCCAAACCAGTGGAGAGTCTTCCTTCCAATATTCCTTTCCTTTGGCCTCTTGGATCAGAGATTTCTGAGAGCTGGTCATGATGGACAGTATGAAAACTTCTACTTTCTCTGTTACACCTAAAAGAAATTTTCATTACCTATTTAGTCTGTCCTTCTCAACCTGTCAAGACACTTCAAGTGTCATAAAGTTGCATCAAATCTAAAATGAATGAAATGAAGCATTTTTATGTAATACTTCAACTGCTTCTCAGCTTCTAATATGTCACTTTATAATATGGTCTGAAGGATGACAGACTTATCAGCAATTTCACTGTCTGTCTTACTCTCAGAGAAGTATGGGAGACAGCTGTTCCTCCCACTTTTTATTTACACCTCCTGTTGACCCCTAGAGAGGCAGCAGTGAGTGGAGGAATGAGTAGCCAAAAAGCCTTACTTAATCAAGAAATAGTCCATGACTACTTCTTGCTCTTGTAGTTACCTTCCAATGTGTGGCAAAGAGTCTGGGAGAGAGAAATATTCCAGTTGATTGCCAGAATGGCAATGGCTAGGTTTGGACAGCAGGACAAAGGGTGAGAGGGCTGGAATCTCGTACTAAAAATTGAGGGCTTGTTGTTGATTAAACCCAGCCAGCAGCCAAACCCCATGCAGCTGCTCACTCACTGCCTTATCAGTGGTACCGGGGAGAGAATCATAACGGTAACAGCTAGAAAACTCATGGGTTGAGATATAAACAGTTTAATAGAAAAGCAAAAGCCATGCACACAAGCAAAGCAAAACAAGGAATTAATTCACTGGTTCCCAAGGGAAGGCAGGTGTTCAGCCATCTCCAGGAGAACAGAGCCCCATCACATGTAACAGTGACTTGAGAAGATAAACACCATCACTTTGAACATCCCCCCTTCCTTCTTCTTCCCCCAGCTTTACGTACTGAGCATGATGTCATGTGGTCTGGAATACCCCCTTGATCACTTTTGGTTCACCTGTCCTGGCTGTGTCTGCACCCTGCCTCCCATGTATCCCCTACTTCCTTGCCATATGGCAGCATGGAAAGCAGAAAAAGCCTTGGTTCTGTGTAAGCACTGCTCAGCAAAAACCAAAACATCTTTATATTATCAACCCTGTATTCCACACAATTCCAAAGCACAGTCCCATAACAGTCACTGTGAAGAAAATTCACTCTATCCCAGCCAAAACCAGCACGGAGCTTTAAGACCCCTTTTGGAGCAAGGCACTGTAAGCCGTCCATGTTGAAAGGTGAAATTCCCATGCAACCCACCAGATCTTGTGCAACTTTCAAAGAGAAAATTCAGTACTGCCCTGCCTCTAGCATGTTGTAGTCCTCCACCATGTTTTGGATGAATTTACAGACAGGATTAATTCAATTTAATTTTAATCTACTTCTATAAACCCTTCAAAAAAACCCCCAAACAAACAAAAAAGGTCTCTGCTTAATGAAAAAGAAAAGGTAAAGTATGAACTTTATCACAAACTATAAGCTTTTCACATTTTGTATTTTATGGCTAGGAAGAAAAAATATAAATTTCCTTTTTATGCCACATTCCCATTTCCATATAAAATTTACATAACATGCAATAAATCAGATTAAAGATAAACCATTAATACACTTTGCTTGCAAAGGGCAGACCATTAACAGAAAGTTTACTTTAAGCCTTTAAAATTCTTCTCCTATCTTCCACTCTCTCTGGCTCCGTGCCCTCAGGGGATGTAATCCCTTAAAATGCAGCTCATCTTCAATTAGCAGAGAGAACATATGTACGTTCTTCACTGAAATCCCCAGGTATCGTGCAATGCAGTTCACTTCAGATTTTACAGTTAATTAAAGCCTCATACACATTTTCTGATTCTTCAGCTAGCAGTGGAGAGTTTTAAAGCTTAGGTCACTTTAGTTATTACTCTGCTAAAAAGCTTGCTAATAAACATTAATGTTCATGTACCTTTCTTGCTGACCAACACATTGTAGTGGGAAGTTATAACTACTGATCTCCTCATAATAAGATGAGTGGAAACTGAGGTTCCAGGAGGCACCAGAGTTTGAACTGTGTGCTTAAAGATAATCCCCCACAGAGATCAGAGTCCACTGAGAAAATGTATCTTGAGAATGTGTAGGTGAACCTTGAGGAGAGGTAAGAAAGTATTTCCAGGTTATAACCTTGAAAAAATAGTTATAACCTTGAAAAATAGTAAGGGAAAAGTTACCCTTTCTGAATAGTATGCTTAGGTCTTGTAGTAGGCAGATGTGATTTGCTGATAATCATAAGAATAGATAGCATGCTTGTATGATTGTTGAGAAAAGCCTCTGACATTGTCAGAGGCCTAGAAGTTGTTACAATGATGAGAACTCTGGCAGTTTTAATTAGTCCTGTGAGAAAATCTTGCAGGTTAATCAAAACAAAGTGAGATGGGGAGGTTTCTGGGTCAAGTTGCCCATGAGAAGGAATCTGGGGAGTAGAGCTTTCTCACGGGAGAGAAGAAACATCTGCACAAGAGTAGCATCCAATTAGAAGCTGTAGTAAGGTATATGGACACGGTTATTCAACCAATGGGAGGTGACCATAGGTGGCATTTGGGAGGATATATTGTGTAATGAAAGTTTGGTTAGGAGTTTTTTCTTGTTTTCCCTTTCTCCATGGAGTAACTGAATAAACTGTCTTTTTGTGTGTAATCTATGTGATGCGCCTCCTTTGTTTTAGCTGCCGCGATCTCCAGCGTGTTCCAACACATGCTCTTTGAAGGAAACAGAGCACATTGTTTTCTGTCCAACCACTTTCAGCAGTCACTAAATTTACAGTATGTGTTCAACCCCCCCTTTTTTTTTTTTAATTTAGTGTCCTGTATAAGAAATATGCATATAATAGTTGCCTCATAGTTGGCTTGGTCTCATAGGATGAAGATTCAGTGTTAATATTTTTTTTCTTTTAGTAGACTGCTTCCTCTTCAAAGTAATAATTCTGGTTAACTCAGTGCTTCTTCCTCTTTTTTTTTTTCTCCTTCAGTTAATATTGAGCCTATTTTTACCAGGATGTTCCAATAACCTTTTTAATCTGTCATCCTTTTTCCCTGCTTCTGATTGCTGCTTCTATTTTCTCCACTTTTTTTTCCATTTTCCCTCAATATCCCACTTTTATTTTTTTAACATTCATGCTATCCTCCTGAATTTTCACTGGACTGAAGGCCCTTGATCATGGCATAATCTCATGCTTCAAAAAATTATTCTCTGAAGACTGACTATAAAAATGTCACTGCACTGTTATTCTCCCATGCATCTTGATGTGGGATTGATCTTCAGATCAACAGGACTTTTGTTACAAATGAAAATATTTTCATTCCTTATGTTTAAAAACACTTTGGTAGGCCAGGTGACTGCAGACATCAGTGTTTCTGAAATTAATTCCTTTATCATTCTTTTCTTATTTTTTGATTGAAGTCACTAAGACATAAAGTTCTCCAGGCACATTAAGTGACTGAAAGACTTAATGAAGACTTTGATCTTCCTTCTGCTTCTAATATTGTTAAACTGCACCCTTGATCCTTGTATAAGAAACTGCTGTGAAGTTTCTTTTCACCTGATTGGGCCCTGGTCCCATGATGAGCATTTTTGTTGGTTTGGTTTCTGTTTGTTGTTTGGGGTTTTTTTGTTTGGTTGGGTTTTTTTGTTGGTTTTTTTTGTTTGTTTGTTTTTGTTTTTTCAATTAAAGTGCAATTGGGAAACCATTGCAACCACTACAAAATCAGCCTGAACATACTGTGCTCATGAGTATTTTGCCCATGTCTGTTGAGAGACCCACCTACAATAAGCTTTCTGCAGAGACTATGGGGAGGAAAGTCACCATCTGTCAATGTTGGTTGCAAAACAAGGGTTCTGCAAGAAGAGGAATGTACATTGCAGAATAGATTCACATTCCTACATATCCCACGAGAGCCAGGGACATATTAAGCTAGACTCAGCTTAATACCCAACCTCTCTTGAAGTTTAGAAATTTTATGACAAAAGAATTAAGGGGAGTTTTTTACATTTGAAATATTTCCCATTTCTGAAAGTACAAGTAATAATGCATTAATAATTGTACTGCTACAAGAGCAGGATGGTAATCTACATTACTCTTTCCTAGTATTAATATTTGTCCTTTGTAAAAGACATATAAAAGCATGTACGTTTCAGGATCAATTCCTTTTTTGTCATCAGCATATACTTGACTACTTTAGGCATGGTGTTCTTCACAATTTGTTCTGAGGCAAACCTGTTGTCTAAAATACCGTCAATCTGAAAAATACCTTACCATGTGTATTAGAATCCTGGGCTTCCTTGATGGAACATTTTCTGAATATTCATTGTTTTTACACTATTTCTGCAATTCCAAGTTTAAATGGTTTATAACAATTATTTTCTTTTAGTCCCTGTCCCATATTTAGTCTCCTTCAGAAGAGAATTGCATGTATTTCTTTGATAAGGAAAGAGAATCTGTAAAGGTTAAGAAAGATTCATGGCTAGAAATGTCAGATGATATAAATCAGCATTTACCTATTAATTCCACTAGGTCTGTGCACATTTAACTTGACCTGTTTCACATCTGCAATAACATGGTCTCATTTAATAGTCTAGTTTTTTCATTACTTGTGGTGGATTTGCATTTCTATGGGGCTGTTTTCTTTGTGTGTGGATGTATTTGGAGTTGAGAAAGAAAAATCACATTATTCCATAAATTTGAATCTATTTAAATAAGAGCAAATCTTGCACAGAAAAAAATACAGTACTCTGTAATTTCTTCTTTTATGAAAGTTTATAGCTCTCATATATTATCACATAAATGAAATGCCTTGGTCCATTTCTGGTCATGGAAAGTATAGAAACAACTCTTTAATTCTGTGGTTACTTCCTGTCAGAATAGCAATCGACTGTAACTTGACAAAGTGAAGTATAAATGTAGGTGAACTGTAAATACCCATAGCAAAATAACAAGTTTGTAACACAATTGTTTCTACACGGTCAGGGAAAAAAACCCTAAAAGTACAAAATCTTAGATGTCCTGTTAATATTATACAGTAATACAATTTCTTGCAACTCTTCTGACAAAGATTACAAATGCTAAGCAGGTTTACCATGGATTCTGAATTAACTGCCAACTGGAAAGGAAGACAAGGAAAGGAAGTACTGTATTGTCCATGTAAAATGGGCATTTTTCTGCTCACTAACTTATAAAATTATTGCTAAATAAAGACATACTGGAGAAAGAAATGTGTTCCTTCTTTGTCAATCCATGGCAAGATTTCACCTGTATATCTAGGAGCTGGAGATCTCATTACACATATTTTCCTATTAGTCATCTTTGATTTTTCCAGATTATGTGGGAAATATGAGACTTTCTTTTAAGAAAACATTCAAAATTTCATGTTTTGGAATTGCTTTAATAGAATACAAATTGGAAAAAAAATCTGTTTAACTTGATAGCTATACTAGAAAATGGGCGAGATTCTAAATGTTGTAAATACATTCTTTTTTCATAATATATATTGAGTTTTCCTCTCTCAAGTTTTCAAAAATTAACATATAGATCTCAGCATTTTATTCTTTTTTTGTAACTGAATGTGAAAGCAGTAATCAAATTAAGAAAAATGACTTGGTTAAATACTAAATGACATAGAAAAGCTGAAGTATCATAACACAATTATAAGACCTGTAATATGTCAGGGCTATCAGAGAAACACACTTAGATCATTAAATTATGCTTGATTAAAATAAAAAAAAAAGAAACAATCAGGTATGTAAATTCTGCAAAATCTACATTAATTTGTTTTATGGTATCTCTTAAAATCTGTAATTTTGTCAATACAAACTTGCCTAAATTTTTAAGATACACAGGGCAGTATTTAATAATTAGGCTTGGATTCATCTATATCAAATACATTTGTGGATGATGCTGTTAAAAGCACAGTAGTGCTCTGAATGCCTCTGATATAGTTAGTGATGTACACGGGCTACAAGAGATATTTCGTTAGGGGAGGGTATGCGATTGCTAGTGTGTGCACCAGAGGAATGGGAAGACAAAGCTGTTCTCTGAAAGAAACAGTTATTTTCTGTAATTTGTAAATGCATTTATACATTTTGAAAGGGGGTTTGTATGTTTTTGTTGTCATCATCCATTCCCCCCTCCATTAAGCTCACATCAGAACAAAAGCATACCTTAGATCTGAAAGGAACCTATGGAAAAGGAGCTTGGAAATCAGTTGCTGTGAATGTCAGCATTTTGTGAGGGACAGACAGGCATCTGATAAAGTTTAGCATTAGTCTGCCCTTCTGATTCCTACTTTTGTTCCTCATTTGTGTCTATAACAGTTGATCTGCTTGCTTCTTTTTTTGAATTTATGTTTGAGAATGAAACAGCACTCTAACTTCAGTAAATCTACCTAGGGTTACCTTTAGATGTCTGTTAAATATATTTTAAGATTATCTTTAGAATACAGGTCACAGAAGCTAAAGACAATGGCAAATTCAGTCAGTGGTATACAATAACCCACATAGGGCATTGTTCATAGAAAACGTATTTATAGTTTATTAGCAAATCCTTAATAAAAAATAACATGTTAGAACTTATAGTTCTTCTTCTTTTTTTTTTGGGGGGGGGGGGGGGGGGGGGGGGGGGGGGGGGGGGG
>JAWWLZ010000082.1:70134455-70153401 GCA_035041345.1 Poliocrania exsul
TTTTTTTTTTTTTTTTTTTCCCCCCCCCCCCCCCCCCTCGCCCCCGGAGACATCTTTTTAATTTTTACTTTTAGGCCTTATTTTAAGCTTCCCTCCATAGGAAGAGTTTCACGTTTGCTGAAAAGGATGACAAATTGCTCCATTGGCACCTGATTAATTACTTTAGATCCCTTCATTTTGTGGGGCCTATGTATGGCTCAGCTTTTTGAATGAAGATTTGGGAAGGGCTCTACCCATGTGGGTGTGTCCTTCGAGCATGCACAATGGAATTTTTTTCAGGTGAGGCACAGCGTGTGGGAAACTGGCCCCACCCTTTAACTCCTAAGGTTCACCTGCCACGGCAGAGTGAGCTTGGGATGGTAACAGCAAAGTGCTAGGGACTAGAAACTACAACGCCCGGTATTCCCAGGAGGTCTCCCATCCAAGTACTAACCGTGCTTGACCCTGCTTAGCTTCCGAGATCTGATGGGATCAGGCAGCAGGGTGAGATTTAATTGCCTTATGGGGGCTATATTATTTAACTATTTGTCACAGCACTTTGAAGAAATCATAATCTGTGCAGAATGAAGTTGAAGGTATTTTGTGATCATCTCCCATCCCATTTTTTCTTAATCAGTTATTTAATGAAGCTTTATTTAATGAAGATTTATAATTTATTTTACAGTGAGACTGATTTGACAGTGTTGTGTCCCAAAACATACACAAATTTCTATACGGTATATGACAATGAGAACTTGCATATGTAACAATAAGGCACATGGTCAAGTTTCCTTTGCAGTGATAAACCAAGAATGTGATCATGTTCCCCTTGCAGCACAATCCTTTGAAGGGCACAGGTTCAGTCTGTTTAGATCATAAACATTAGTTACAGTGATTAAACAGGGATTCTTCTCATAAAAAATTCTGATGTTGTCTTCTTGTAAATGTAGCAGATGTTGAGTCATCTAATGTAGGAGGTTTAACATTCTTTATTTAGATCATTTGTCTGTCATTATATTCCCTTGTGTTGTACAAGTTCAGAGGTAATAAATAAGAGTTAGATGAAGATAGAGTTTTTCTGAGAAAAGCAACTTCATATCATCTTTGTTTAAATCTTTTATGAAAATGCAATAGAATCAAGGGTAGGATTTGGGGTGGGTTTTTTTAGACATACAAATGCTTAATAAATAACAGACATAGACTGTGCAATTGGATGAAGATGTGTGCTTTTCTTCTGAGATTTTTTTTTTATGATATTTCAGATTAAAGGGATTGATCAAGAGTTTCCATATCTCAGAGTAAAGATCACTGAAAAAGCCAAGAGAAACAAAGACCATCACTGATAAAGAAATCTCAGCCACACAGGCTCTGAGGAGACTGCAGGGGCAAGAACAAAGGGCTGTGTTTCTCTGATCTGTGTCAGAAAGCTTGCCAATTGTTTTAAGAAAATAGTCATAGACTAGACAACATTTGGAAGGAATAAGACTATAAGTTATCACCTAGAAGATTATAATCTTTATAAAATTATAAACTGCTTATTAAATCAATTTTATAAACTAAAAAAACTGCTTTGTAGTCATTCTTCCATGCACTATTTCCATGGGATTATTTCTTATACTGGGAGGCGGAGGAAGGGATGGGGGAAGGAGAACACAAACACCATTTCTTTTGAGTTTGACCAGGCATCTTATTAAATGGAAAATTCAGGATTGGTCTTTATTAACTCATATATAGTAGTTATTCAACAGAAAATGATAACAGTGAGACTTCCAACAAGGGAAAAAAAAAAAAAAAAGAAAGAAAGGTTTAAATGACAAGGTACATTTGTAAGAAGATTGACTTAATATTCTAATAAGCATACCACCCCAAGATAAAGAGGAAAAAAACCACACTTTAAAGATGAGATCAGCTTTGGAGGAAAAAAAAAAGAAACAAAAGGGAAAAATATTCTGCAGTTTGCACTCTGTCTTTTACAGTCTGTCTTCTAATTTATAGAGTATGAGTTAAAGTTACAAGAGTAAATAGAGCATATTATATACCTTTTACAGCACATATCAGAGTTCTCAGAAAAGTAGATTTAAAGCTTATACAAAGATACGCAGTAATCTATTTCTGCAATGCTACTCGATTTTCTTCTTAAAGGCAAATAAAAAACAGCAAACAGATATTCTGGAAATGAAAAAGGAGATGCTCCATCTCCTGAGCAGTAGTGTCAGCTGAATGCAAAACTGTCTGTAGAACCTAGTAACACTGAATGCCAGAGCCCCGAATTACACTAGTTGGATGTTTTATACATATTCTAAAAATATATTTTCTGAATGTGATGGCCATGTCAGAAGATTTTATCCAGCTAAATGTGGTATGTTGAATCAGATAGGTGCTTCAATGAAATACAAAGAAAACTGAAGTACAATGAAGTACAAAGAAAGAGGAAAATGAGGGGAATCCTGAAAACTTGGAATGATAAAATATTGATTGCTACACTCAGCTTTATGTTGATCTCAGTAGCTCTTAAGTTTATGGACAGCGAGGACCCACAAGAACTTGTTGTCCTTCAGTATTCTGAAAAAAAAAATAAAATTACTTATTACATTTATTGAAATATACCTGCAATTCTCTTCCTCACTATTTCAAACACCACCTAAGAGATTATTGAGGTTGAAGGTTTGCTGGAGATTATGTGGACGTTGTTTTGAATGAACAAGAATGGGTCTTGAAGTTCATTTTGCTAGTCCCAGTAAGTTTCACATGAATATATTACTTATGTATGTGGTTTATACATTTTATAGTTAGTAGTCCTAATCTTTTTTTTTCTTAATGTTAGCAAGATCTTTCCAGCAGTATTGTTTGTGTCTGATTTATTGATGTCATTCATTGAGATGTGATCCTGAAGAACTCCATGAGAAAAAATCCTGTTAAAATACATGCAACTATTTATGTTATTAAGAATCACTCTTTGATAAGTACTTATCTAATGGAAAGCTCATAGGATAAGGCAAAATCTGCATTAAAGTTTTTTTCAGGTAAATATGAAAAATAAAGAACTGAAAATGTTCACTCATGGAAAATGTGAAGCTACTAATTAACCTATGTGACTATGCAGCGTTGGAGGGAAGGGACAGGGGGTCTCTGCCTTCCCCTTTGTCAGAGGGGGGCAGAGACGGGAGAAGAGAGACAAAGAGTCCAGGCAGTTGCAAGCTGGAGAGTGAGAGAGAGTGTGTGTATGTTCAAACAATTCACAGCTGGTATTATCTCAGGGGAAGGAGACAGGTCTGGGCTGGATTGGGTGAAAGCTTAGGAAGGGGCAGGGTCTAGGGTTCATTAACCAATGGATTCGGCCCTGCCCCACCCCACCCCAGCCACGAGGTACACATGGGGCGGAGAGGAGAGGAGGGCCCGGGACCCTTTATTACCAGGGCTCCTGAATGAAGGGTGGGCACTATCTGGCTCAGAACAGAGCAATCTAACTTAATGGCTAGCTCATCAGGAGAACAAAGAAGGCTAGAGGGATACAATGGACAGGGTGTGGGGGTCATCAGCCCAGCATAGACAGGGTAACAGAATTAAGCAGGGTGTGGTGTAACAGCCCCGCAGGGAAACTGTAACAAACTGAGTGAGACAAACTTTGCAACTAAAAACCCATAGCAAGCAAGAATTTAATTTTAAAACTTAAATAACAAGTCTCTCAGTCGAATCTTTTCAGATTCGAGGTGTTTTTTCAGCGCAACTCTCCTTGAGATTTATTCCAGCATCTTCCTACATGTGTCTAAAGACTGCATATAATCTCTAGATTTGCCACTGAAATAAGTCCTTAATTATCAAAATTAAAAAACAAACAAAAAAACCCAACCCAAACTGTAGATTTATCAATCCTAAAGCCATTAACATTTTACAAATAGATTATGTTTCCTTTAATTAACACCCAGTTCTGATGATAAAACATCATGCTGTCCATATGCTTTATTTTGACAATAAGTGAGGCACTAACTCTTCCTGCTTGTAATATTATGGCAGATGCTACCCTTCCCATGTCTTCTCATGCTGTCTTCAACTTTTGTTTTGTTGTGGATTTTTTTCTTAATTACCCTCAAGAAGGTGTTCTTTCCTTTTTTTTTTAATTAGAAAATTGTTGTTTGAATGTGTAAGTCAGATAAGGAAGACGTAAGAGAAAGGGAAGGGGGAAAGCAGGAAAACAAAAGGGATAAGGAAAGTGAAAACAGTAAGAGTGTGAACAGGAAGGATTATGATGATTCAAGGCAAGCAAAATTAATGCCTTAAGCAAGGAATCTCTATTCTCAATGTAAAGTTAACGATCTCTGTATTCTGCTAAATACGTCTAACAGTGTTATTTCATGGAAATAAATCAATTAAAAAAAAACAAAAAAACACAAACAAAAAACACCACCACACAACAACAACAAAAACAAGCTGTTGGTCACACCAGAGGATATATAGATTTGAAAACCTCCTTGACCATAGCATACTATTCCTGTATTTTCTTCCTAGTACCACTGGAAAGCCTAATGACATGTGGCTCATTTAGAGGTTTTGTGGCTTCCTTAAAAATTGAGACTCCTTAATTTTTGTTTGAGATGTGTCCGTTATAATATGCATATCAGTTATGGTTCTCAAGTGTGAAAGCCTTCTAACTTAGAAGAACTGAGGAAGACATGAACTTAGACGAACTAAAGACACATGAAAAATGACAATGACAAGTGAGAGGAAGGTAATGAAAGGCCAATAATAGGTGCTTCAGATACTGGATCACTGGCAAAGCTCACTGAAGGCAAGGATAATCTTTCCATTTATTTAAAGGAACTTTGGATGGAGTCCAGAAAAAAATAAAAGAAAAAAATGTTAAGTTATATTAACAAATATAAGAGCAGGAAAAAAATAATTTGCAAGAAATACATGCACACTAACATTGTAAAAAATTGTTCTAAAATCCTTACTGCTTATTCCATAATTTCATCTGTACCAGTACGAGAAATAATGATTGGAGATAAACACATCTTAGCAATGTGGACACTTCTATAATTATGTTAACTAGAAAATTACTACTGATCTCAAATAAAGACTGGAAATTCTTTTTTTTTCTTTTTTTTTTTTAATTCATTAAGTGTTAAAATCAAAGAAAAAATCCACTTAATATCTAGAAAAAAAATAGAGAGGAAAAAAATAGAAACTTAAAATACAATCAAGGGGAGGTATTATGAAAGAACACATTTTATTCAAGATAGGATATTTTGATACTTTCAGTGGCTGGTTAATTTTGATTTCTAAAACACTGCAAAGTGGTTTAGACTTTCAAAATAAAAAGAGGAAAAAATAGCATTACAAATCCTTTTGTTGCAGCCTTATTTTTAAAATATTCACAGGTTTATATCTTTGTTTATGACAAAATCACCTTTAGAAACAAGCTACCCATTTTGATAAATTAAAAATAGACAAATAATATAACATTAAATTTGTATCTGAAAGATTCCTGTCTATTATCCTATAGTGATATCTTACAGAAGAATAAATGTTGCAGGAGTTAATGACAATGTTTCAACCACCAAACATCATCACACAGCTTTATAGTCCACAGGGACTTTATGAAAAAAGAAATGAAAGGCAATAATATCAAATTGCCCAAATAATGACAGGTATGTTATGCTTTAGTCCCGAGGTGTGATTCCACCATATAACTTTGTAAAGAAAACCCTTGTGTTTTTGGGATCTTTCTCCACTCTGTGGGCGCTTCTGGGTGCTGCTAGGTGTGGGCAGAACCGATCTGAAGGGTTGACTCCTGACTGGTCATGTGAGACAGGTTTTGAGGCCAGTCACAGGATTACAACATGTTCTCAGAGAAACAGATGGGGATGGGGCACCTTTGGGCAGGCAACCACCCCACTCACAGTGTGCAGAGACTTCTCTGAATTTGTGCTAGCCAGCAAGACAAAGGCTGTCCACAGGCCAGAGCCACTTGTACTGGCAGCCTGTTTTTGTCATGCATCTGAGCCATCTCCAAGGATGTAGCAGCATGAAAACAGAACTACATGTAAAACACTACAAAAGTAGGTAAATTTTAGGTGGTGTCTGTGCAAGTTGAGTTATCAAAGAAATGATAATGAAAAGGAAAAAATATCTCATCCTGAAGTGACTGATACTGTTCTGTGGGAAGATATCATCAGAGACATCCATGCCCTTTGGAAACTGAGACAGTGTCTAGACTTCAGCACAGTAACAAGACAGTAATTCAAATGGCAAAATAGAGAAGGCTTCTCCTGTAATGCTGTTCGAATCAATTAAAAAATGTAGATCAATAACATCAAATTAAATTGCTCAGGGATTATTTAGAGGCTTCTCTTTTCCCAGCAGTCACATGTTTAAGGACTGACACAAATTGTTCCAAGTATTAGGAGCTTCTACTAGTCAAAACAAATTTATTATTTGCAAATAAAATATGTGCTAAAATAACAGCTAAATGTAAACAATATTAATTCAGGCTCTGACAGCTGCATAGCTGAAAAATGAATAAAGCTTATTCTATTTTTCCCTCTGGTCCCAACGTGCCCTCTATGTAGATTTTTGTAAAACTTGATTCTGCATGGGGCACTTAGACAATCTTTAATTTTATCAATGACTCCAGTGAAACCATGCTTTTTTATGCTGTCAGAAGTACTTGAAGGGGTTACTGGAGCCTAACATTAAACCTCTGGCTTGGTTTGTTTGTGTTCTTTTGTGTTTGGTTTTTTGTTTTTTTTTTTTTTTTAGTCTTTCTAACCGTTGTAATCAAAATACGTGTATTATGCTTCCTTTCTTTTCCTTTTCCTTTTCTTGTCTGAGTCTGTGCTCCGGTAGTGCTGCCAATTGTTATTACTCTTATTATCATAAATATAGACATTATGGAGTATTTTAGTATCTGTTTTATGAAAGGCTGATACAAGCCGTCAAATTTTATTCATCATAGATACCATTTCCCATTAATTAATAAAAGTGGTATTACCTGCTTTTATTTTCAATTGTACTAATACAATTAATGAATATATGGAAAAATATTATTCCTTTTTAACCTGGGGCAGGAGGGACAGGAGAATACCGACTAGACACTAGTTCTCTAAGAGTTGCAGAGAAGCACTGCTGATGTTGCAGACGAGTGCGGTAAAGAGGAGCAGGAGGGATGATATCAAAACATGAAGGACAGTATGCATTGCCAATAAAATTCCTAAAGAAAGAAATATTGGGACATTTATGCATGTTTGAGGTAGGGCTTTTCCTTTAAGGTATTTCATATGTTCTTGGATTCAGAAGTTTTCCTTAAAAGAAAAAAAAACAACAGAACAAACCCAAACATGCAGAAAATAAAAGGTCTCATGATAATAATTGTAGAAAATTTCATAATTTTTGTCTAATTTTAAGTCTTACAAGGTTTCATTTTTGGATCACCTGTGATTGATGTTAATGACACTATTTCTATTCTCTAAAATTAAGCAATATTTGTAGGAGACAGAGATAAATCAAATAATTTTGAATTGGAACCTCTCTGAGAGGAGTGAATAGCTTTCAACAAAAGATAACTCCTGCACTTACTATTTATGAACCAAGATCAGATATCACTCAGTCTTGTGCCAGTGTCTCAGCACTACTGGTGGCAGGTCCTGTACTCTGGTTTAGATTTTCAGAGGTGTTGCCTAGAGACAAAAATGCTCCTTCAGCTTCTCACAGGTATTCTTGAACCATATTGTTTGCCCCTTGTCTGGTTACTCTTTCTGCTTCAGGTGTCAACACACATCACAAATACATTAAATGGAAGATTATTCTTCTAACCTGAAGCTCCTAGTACAATTCACACTTAGACATGAATCTATTAATGTAATTGCATTTCTACCACTCTAAATTCTCCATTGTACCATATGTCCTGGTGCAGAAAGCATTTTATGTACAGCACTATCCCTTGATATTCAGCCTTCCAGTTTCCTTCTAAACAGCCTGGTAACCTTCTCAGTATTTTCAAAAGACCTGTTTCAAAGGATACCCTCTGAAGCTACATGCAATTTTGTATCTGTATCTCCTGCTTTTTGTAAAAGCTTTCATGCTAATTCAACTGCCCCTTCAATGAAGCTTTTCAAATCAAGAAAGTACAGCAGATATCTCTAAAGTTTTCACGCATTTTTTAAGTCACCTCTTTGTTTTTGTTTTGGTTTGGTTTTTGTCTTGTTTTGTTTTGTTTTGTTGGTTTTGTTTTTTTGAGGGAGCCTTTGGCTTCAGTAGCCGATGAAGGCCAGCTAAATATTTTACATAAGTATATGCAAATTCTTCCTGTCATTAATTCATGTAAAGTATTCTAAGCTCAGGAAACATAATTCAAATCACAGAAATTCAGATCATGACACTAGGGATTAATAATTACATGTACCATGACAAAATACTGATAAACTTCTAAATTAGGAGATTAACCTGGATACACTTAAAAACTAACACCCCTTTTTCATTTTCTCAAAAGCAATATGCAGCCTGTGGAATCTGATATAATGAAATCTGAAAAAGAACGCCAATCTGAAAAAGCGCCTTCTCCCCCCTCCCCTCCCGCCCTGCCCCCGCCTCCCGCCCTTGTTGCAAGCAGTTTGGTTTTGTACAAAAAGTCAAATGACTTGGGAACATTATTCTTGCACTCTTTTTTCTTTCCATTTGCTATATCCTTTTCCTTTTCACAGTTCTTTCTTTAGTCTTTGTAAATTACATTTGTCAATGTACTCCCCAGACTTGGAGCAGATGGGACGTTACTAAGCAGCATCACCCTGTCAGATCTGAAAAAGCTCCCAAGCCATAACATGTTGGATGGTTGGTAAACACGAAACACCAACCTCGCTCCACTCTGTGGGCTGTTTCTCACACTAATGCTGTTCACTCAGTCAACCTGCAGGGAGTAATTAAGGGTGAGTACAACTGACAAAGGCTGTGAAAGCAGATGGAAACCCTTTACTAAGCTGATATTTTTCATTATTACTACTGTATTTATTATTTCTTTCCTCTCTGCTTTAACAAAACAAGTTGCTTCACTGCCCCTAAAGCACTGTTGGTCAAAAACAGTAAGGTGAAGGCAAATCAAGTAAAGGTCAGTCCTGTTAACCACAGAAAAATCTCAGGTCACTCGCTACCATGATCGTAATTATGCAGTGTATCTTTGTGCTAGTTAAAGGTTAAACAACTGGAATGAAGGGGGATAAGTGTACTGAAAAACAAAGAAACAGAAAGGAATATAATTTTTTCAAAAGGTTAGAGAGACATGGCATGGTTTATTGTATGAGTGAACAGTCATGTCACAGGGTTAGAGAGCCCTGGTATGCAGTGCAGAAGTTGTCCTGACACTTCTAAAATAGGACACAACTGTCGCGATACAGAGAAGAAATTAATTCTAAAAAAAGAAGTAAATTAATGTGTATTAATACATTAGAACACCAGTCAATTAGACTCACTAAACATTATTAGCTGGTGAAAGAACATGTTCCTTTATATGCCTAGTGGAGAGATTTTTCCTGGAGATTTAACTAAGAGAAGGGTACACCAAATTAAAAAAAAAAAAAATATGGATTTTTTTAAAACTACAGCTGAGGGGACTGTGGGTTGTTCCCCTATTCACACACATAGAAACACCATTTTGTATTAACACAATCTCGTATGTGCATACCCTCCCAAACCTGTGAGGTTTTAACAGTTCTGGATTCAGGATTCACACACACAGCCACCCTCATAGAATATCTGTGTGATTTACTAAAAATATCATGTGAGAGAGGACTGTTGTTTGGTTTGGGGGTTGGGGAACATTTTATTTTCAGGAGGATTGGTTTTTGTTTGATTCAATTTCTCCTTCAGTGGAAAAAGAAAACCTTAATCAGTGGCTTCTTTGAGTCCAACGTGCCAATCATGCCTTCTTTTAACTAGTCTTCTGCTGCTTGCTAAATCTTTATCATGCCTTTGCCACACAACAGGCTTTTGTTCTAAAGCAAAATTCTAGTGGGCCAAAGAACAACTATACACCATTTATTTAATCATCTAGATGTATACATGTGCTAAGAAACCTACCTGGCTGGTATCCTCAAAAACCCATGTCATGACAAAGAAACAAGCAAACTAAAAAGCCTCAATGAAGCTAAACCTACCTAAGGTACAGCAATGCAAATAATCAGAGCCATCACTTGCAAAACAAATACTTCTATAACTTTTCTTCCTGTACTACCAGTATTAGGTGTACCAGAGATGAGTTGAAGCACAAGATTTGTAAATTATAACTGAAAGATATGGTTTACATAAAATTTTCTCTGCTTTAGCTGAAATGACAGTGAAAAAGATTTTGTTTGTGGATGGAAAGGAGGGGAGCTATGGAGCTGCTGAAAGCAGCTGAAAGAGTCAGATCACAGTCAGCATCTTTGAAGGAATCTCTTCCTACCAGAGCTGAGTAAACAAAAGCTGTGGTATTGCAGAGTTCAAGCTCGCTTTTCATCTGCCACCTGTGCTGTTCAACCTTTTGCCATTCCCCATTTCATCTTAACTATTTTCTGCACCCCCATATGCTGACTAAGCCATCCCTTCACAAGTATATTCTATATTGGCTTCCAAAAGTCCTTTCCCTGATTGTTATGGATACAGATCCTTCTCCTCCATGTGTTCCTGATCTTGTAATAGAAACTAGTTGTGCTTGACTTGAAGGCAAGTCTGTATCTTTAGGTCTATACATGAGCAGTTTATAGTCACGCCCTATTAAAACAGAGAATTTGCATAGGCAACTTGCACCTGCAAAAGTACCTTTAGGATGCAGCTCACTCACGCTTTTTTTTCCTTCTGTCCTTGCAATCTGGAAATTCTTTAGTACAGTTACAGTGGAACCTTATTAAACAGACTGTTGTTCCTCAACAGTGGAAGACAAAATGCTTTCTGTGTCCTTTTTATCCAGGTAATTCAGTTTTATCTGTCACATCAATCTACATCTTTAAGTATAGTGTAGACTTGACACCTCTGGTGTGTTTATCCAGTGAATTACTACCACTGGTAAAGAATGATTATTTGATTAAGTTCATGATGGGACATGAATTCAATGTGAACATAAAATTTTCTGTGAAGGTTGCTAAAGAGCCATCTGAAGTGATCAAGCCTTTAGATTACTTATCAGCTGTATCGCTGTAGAAGAATACAGTTAAATTCTTTTTCTGAATTGAGTGGAATTTTTTTGTTTGTTTTTACCCAAGAGCTTTTAAAGCCTGTAACACATAAATTATCAGAGCTACTTTCAGAACATTTTAATTTACTCATAATTTAAATGGAACAATTAAAAAAAATAAGCCTCTAACTGGTCCTCTCAAGATTTGCATAAACCTGTTAAATATATAAACTATCTTTTAGCTGAACTCCTGACTCTTAAGTCTCTCTTATCCTTCTCTTTTTAAAGTGCCACTCCATTCTATTAGGAAAAAGAAGTCTCAAAATTTCCTGCATTGTTTTTGAAGATCGTTTTAAAAGAGGCTAAGTAAGTACTGATAATAAGAATACAGAGACACTGTTTAAAATTAACTTCAAATTTACAAAAGAATTTCAGAGCCCAGTATAATGTATCTTTTCCTTTCTCTCCAAATATGAATATTCCTCTCTTTCTCCCTTCCATACAGCTGGGGGTTCAGAGCAAGAAGAAAAGGAATGAGTTAGAAAAACTTACATTGGCCTGTTATGCAGGACTGTCAATATTTAATCTTGGATTAGTGACAGGTTTAAGTTTTAGTATTTCATGAGCCATCTGACTTCAAATGGATGCTTTATCATATTAGAAAGAGTAGAGCCTTCCCTTACTATGAGAGATGGCAATCCTTCTTAGGTCTGGCAGGCTGGAAGATATTGGGTCATAAAATCTTGACACTGGAAAGCAATCTTAGGTAATATTTAGAGGTCTGCACAGTTTGTTGTTTAGAACTTTTCTTTGTCCCTCACCATGCAGAGTTCAGTTCAAGGTTCAGTTTTAGTCCAGAACATATAAAAGAATAAGCATAAGATTCAAAATGATGAAATATGCATCAGAAAAAAATGAACCACAATGAAATTTTAAGGGGCTCATTAGCATTTATGTTGCTCTATCTTTTCTCTTTGGAATAATGCTGACTTAACATATATCTCAAGGTGTACATGAACAAAACCAAACAGGCATTCCTAAAAATTATATGCCTCCAGCCACTAGCAGTCAAAAAACATACTCATAATAGATTCAGACTTGAAAGGCCTTCAATTCAGTTCAAAATTCATTAAATCAACATTTAAAAAAACCTTTAGATTTCACATCTCATATTCTAAAGTTAAAAAAGAAAAGTATCATAGGAAGAAAAGACAGGGAAATAAATGTGGTAGCAAGAAAAGAGTTGAGAGATCAGCAGAAACAGAGCACAGAGGAAACCAAAACATCCTTTTACTTGTCAACTGGAATTTGTTCTGGAAGCACAAGAATATGGACCTTTTGATTTCATTTCAACAATGCTTCTTTCTAGTTGACAAGTAAACTCATCTGTACAAGAAATCTTTTTTCAAAACTGAAGACAACCAGATAGGAACACTAACACCTTAAATTATAAAACAAACTTCTTGTTAAAAAATAACCATGAGATACTTCATGGCAAAGGATATTTTATTAAAATTATTTTATAAAAATATAAAACACAATCACAAAAAATTATATTTAGAGAAAGTGTTTTCTCAGCCACAGCAATATATATATGATTCTATGAAGCTGTAATGTGATAACAAAATTTAAAATAAATATATGTTATGATAAGTAAAAAGAAAGAAATTCAGGTTCATTTATGCATATTATTTATGTGATTGCACATATAAACTACATATATCAAGTACAGGAAATACAAATTTATATATCTACTTCAATCAATAAATTCAAAAGATTCAATATTATTTAGTTGTTAAATTGCATATGTTTGAATATGCACTCATATGGACAAATTTACATATATGTGTAAAAATATTAAAAACCATTATATTTATTAATAATTTTAAGTAATATTTTATGCACCCAGGTTAAGGTATTATTTCTTAGTCAGACTGATAATCAGATGGGCTGGATATATTTGAAAATGCAATGAACTATGTTCTGTCCTTGCTAACATTGGCACACTTTTATTTAGATAAATGTGAAAAGAATTTCACCCCATTATTGTATCTTCAATCAATTAAATCTTTAATAGCATTAAGTTACATTTGGAAAGTTCAAAATCCACAATTAGGTGCTTCTTTGAAACTGGTTGCATAGATGCAGTTTCACGACAGCTTATAGTTCAAATAATATATGTGCATGGAATAATTGATTTGTCCAAATTTCCAATTTTAGACATTACTCACAAATTAAAATTCATATGATTCAAGTATTTGTTTTGATAACAGCACTAACTATGGAATAATACCCTGGCTTTTAGGAAAAGTTGTATTCAATACCAAAATTAAAGCCCAGGTTTTAAGATTCAACCACTAATCTCTATAAAAGGACAGAAAAAAAAGCAGAACAAAACTAAATCCCTTGAAGTCAGATTCTGTCATTTTCTTTCAACTATTCTTCTGTGTTTCTGTCCCTTACATTTAATTTTATTTCATTAAATGTAGCAAGACTGATTTTTCAACAAACTATTTTGATTCTGCTCATTCATTTTGTGCCCACTTTGGCCATTACCTTTTTCTACCCTGAGGTATTTTGTAACATAATTAATTTTAATTTGATCTGTTTTATTAAGTCAAAGTTTTCAAATGTTTCAAATTTAAGAGAGATTAAATGGTGCTACTTCATTTTATGAGGTCCAGACATCCTGCAGAATACTTAGATTTTTGCTAGTGGTGTGTGAAAACCAGATATTTTTTGGTATGGATTTTAAAAAATATTTCTATTAATATAATTTTCTCCTTTGCTCCATCAAAAGGTAATTGTAAAAATTTTCAGGGAAGAAAAAAACTTTTCTCATGAAAATTCTTGTAATGAAAATATCAGATTAGAACTAAAGTTCTTAATCAAAATCTGTTGGGGATTTTTATTATTTTGGTTTTATTTTTTTAGTTGATAAATGATGTGAGCAACACTACAGAGACAAAAAGAGAACATACTAGTTTTAGACTCCTGTCCTATTTTGGTAGTGTGTCCCTTGTTTTGATTTGGTTTGTTGGTTTTTGTTTTGTTGATGTGGTTTTTTTGTGTTTTTTTGTTGTTGTTGTTGTTGGGTTTTTTGTATGTTGTCCGTGTTATATGACACATTACCATCTCAATTTATCTCCATCTTCATTCTTCTATGAAGATCAGAGGAAAGGAAAAGGAGAGCACTCATTTCTCTTCATCACCTTCTCTGCAGATTCATTCAGTATTCTAGTAAAGACAAGGTTAACTTTGCACCTGGGGGCTGTTGACAAATGGCCCTAGGTAAGCATGTACAACTGTAATGCAAACAGGAAAACAATCAAACAATTTGAGCTATAAGATCATCAGAGGAACAAAAAGCAAGACTGTGATTAGTAACAGCTCTGGCTATCTGTCTGCCATGTGTATTGGTGCCTTATATATCTAATAAAAAGAAGATCTTAAAAGATTTAAGATAAATTACAGAATAAGAGTATGGTTTAATAAGCGTAATGTACATTTAGAGAAATTATTCAATTTAAAGTGATTTCATATCAAATTATGTGAGCTATTTGGGAAGAATAGTGTTGAAAAAGATATTCCTGTGTATATCAAGGATGTGACTGTTCACTCTGAAGTCAAATATGCAGAGGAAGTTAGAACTGACTAATAACAGAAAGAGAGTGTTACACAGGTGTCAATATGATGGAGATGTACTGTAACCTTGAAACTGGAATCAGCTGAACAAGGCTTACAAGTTATTTCTAGTTCAGAATAATATAGTCATAGTATCATAGAAACAGAATAGTTTGGATTGGAAGGGACTTTAAAGATCATTGTAGTTCCAATTTCCTTGCCATGAGGGACACCTTTCACTAGACCAAGTTATTCAGAGCCTCAACCAACCTGGCCTTGAACTTTTCCAGGGATGAGGCATCCCAGCTTCTCTGGGAAACCCAATCCAATGCTTCACCACCCTCTGAGTAAAGAATTTCTTTCTAATATCTAATATAAACCTGTCCTCCTACAGTTTATAACCATTGCCCATTGTCCTGCCACTATCTGTCCATATAAAAATGTCTCTCTCACTCCTTTTTATAAGACCCTTTAAGGCCACAATATGGTCTCACCAGAGCCCTTAAGACCAAGTTTAAGATAAATAAATACCTTTTTTATTAATTATTAAATATAGGGATATTTTCACATTGTTTAATGAACCATACCACTTCAGTGAATATGGAGGACCTTTCTGCTGTGGGACTGCTGAGGGTTGAAGCACAACAGGCACCATTGGCGACCATATCAGTGTACCATCAGCAGTACCTCAACATCTGGGACTCCAAGATCACCATCCATGAGATGATTCATGAACTGGAGAGCCAGGAATGGTCAGCAAGACTTGCTGACCCTTTATTAATCCTATATGGCCAGTGCATTAAGACCAATGCAGAGTGGAGACTGACACAATTATCATGACCTGAATGAAGCCACACCACCACTGAATGCTGCAGTGTTGCACATGCTGGAAATTCAGCACCAACTGGAGTCCAAGACAGCAAAGTGGTTCTACCATTAATATTATTAATGAGTTCTCCATTCCTTTAGCAGCTGAGTTCAGGCCACAGTTTGCTTTCAGAGGGCATCGAGTCCATTTAGAACCAAGTGTCTCAGGAGTGGAAACACAGACCAGATATTTGCCACGGATTGATCTGGACCACAGGGGAAAGGGGTGAGACGCAATACATTTATGACATTGCCATAAGGGGCAATATAGCAGAGGAATTCTTTGAGGAAAGGGAGAAGATAATCCTCCTGAAGGCCTGATTTGCCATAAAACAAAGAAAGATCAAGGGACCTGTCCAGTAATTCAGTTTTTAGGATTTAAATGGCAAGATGGGCTTTGTCAGTATCCAGCAAATGTGGTTAACAAAAATAACTGCTGTGTCCCCACCAATCAATTAACACTATATGCTCTACTAATTGATCTGGCTCTGCCCAATCAAAACCTCCTCATACGGTAGAAGGGGATAAATTCCCCATGATGCATATGAGGAATGTGATAGGGAAGACAGTTTTGATTAGTTCTGTCTTGAGCAAAGATAAACCCATCCATGGGATTGCTTTTGGTCAAGCACTTGAGTGCACTTGGTGGGTGATGCAGAGAGATGGGAAAACACGATGTGTACCTCAAGGGCATTTGATTTTTTGCTGAGAACAGTCTGTAATATTGAATTATATAATACTGGTTGCTGAATGACACTACCACTGTATGCCATAACTTCCATGGACAATAAGTATGGATTGCTTAAGGTATACCAGTTGTGAGCTCCTGATGCAGCTTGCAACCAGCCAACAGCACACCTGCCTGCCTGCTGTAGAAGACATCTGGGATGGATAGAACCCACAGTCATGGACTAAAGAACTCAACAGTTTTCTTGGAGAGGTAGTCATTGACTGTGGAAATGATACTTGTCCTTGCACATATTTATATGTATATGTAAATGTATGCAGTTGGAAGGTATAAGGTCTGGGTGTGATATGGGTGGTATAGAATAAGGGGTGGACAATGTCCTGTTTCCAGCCAGGACAGGAATAATTTTTTGCAGTAGTTGTGAAGGGACATAGCTAGGACATGGAGGTTGTTCTATGCCACCTCACATCAGTGCCAGTGGTGGTAGAAAGGGACTTTCTTCTGGGGAGAAGGAATTCCTTCTCTTTGAGAAAATGTGGCCAAGGGAGCCATCTGATATTGTCTATTATTGTTTGTTTTTTGGTTTTTGTTTGTTTGCTTGTTTCTGTGTGAATAGTTTCTTTTCTTGTACGGTTTGTCATTAGCATTGTTGCTGTTATTATTTGTTTTCTTAACTCATTACTGGTTCAGGTAAGTTTTTCTTATCTCAACCCATGATGTCTGCCTTTTGTGCTTCCAATACTCAACTCCATCCCACCACAGTGGGAAAGGGGAGGAGAAAAAGGAGGAGCAATAGAGAGAGTTGTGTGATTTTGGAGCATCTCAGTGGGGACAATGAATTGAGGAATACCATCCCTCAACCAGGACAAGTGGTCTCATGCTGATCAAAAACTTGAAACTGCCTGAGTCATTCTCCTCTTGTTGAAGAAGGTTTAACTACAAAGATATCTGTGCAAAAGCAAAATAAAGGAGGAATGCTATCTAGCAATTTCTTGTTACTCCTCAGTGATGACTTTTGTGTTACAAAACCCAGATAAACCAGTCTGAGTGTGGTTGTCACAATCAGATGGAAAAAGCTAGTCAAGAAGGTGAAGATGAGGGGCAAGACAGACAGAGAAGGGACCTTTGGTTAGGGCTGAAAGCATAAGAGCAAACCAAAAGCAGATATCTTCAAGCAACATCCAGAGAACATAGGTGAAAATAATAATCTGCACATGTAAAGAGTGTGAGAGAACTGGTCATACTGTTGAAGAGGACCTGGATGTTACAGTCTGTCACAAAGCTGAGCAAGCATCAAGAATGTGATGTTATAACAAAAGGCAAAAAAGGCCATATTTAAATAAACAAACAAGGATGTTATTACTGACAAATCCAGAAAGCAATTGATCTGTTTTACTACATAAGTTTATAGGATATTGGTCACTGGGGAGGGTACTGCACTCAGCCTTGGGAATCCCAGACTGGATGATAAGAAGATGATACAGAGTACTAGAAGAGGAATAAGGAATAAACATATACTAAGAAAGTGTGACATTGGTAGAAAGGGAAGAAAAGCCACAACTATTTGCTCTCAAAATAGTACACTGAAGAACGTGAGAAAAAGTTATTATAACAGTTTTCATATACATTACAACCTCCTGCAAAAAAGGGTGTCCTCTGTGACCTTCCTGAATGACCTTCTATAAATGTGTTGTTCCATGTCTGTGAAGAGTGGAATAACACTTAGCATCCAATCACACCAAAGGTCATTCAGGTTAGATCTAGCGAAATCTTCACAGCAATAAAAAAGAGTACAGATTTCTTGTAAATATCTGAAATGACATAGATGTATTTGGTTTTAGCTGGTGCAAGGGATGGACGATGTTACTGTTGAAGTTATTCTCAGATATGTATTTTTGTGACTTTTATGGATTGATTGACAGAGGTTTCAAATGGAATAAAACTGACTACTAGATATTGATATAAGAAAGCAGCAAAAATTCCCACAAATCACACTCAACAAAATCTCACCATTTTCAAAGTTATTGTATGACAATTACAGGTCTACAAGCTACATGTATACAGTTCAAGTAGCTAAACTGAATCAAAAGACAATCAAGAAACAGAGGCAATTTTGGGATATGCAACCAATGAGTGTTTTGATTATAGAAATATATAATGAACATATAAGCCAGAGACTCTCATCTTGGATAAAGTAAACCATATCCATACACAAAGAAAATAATACAGCTCAAGAATTATTGAGTTACATGGGTCTCTGTAGTTTGTTCCAACAGGTTTAAAGACAGAACTGCTCTTTGGAAGCCTTTCTAACACCTACACACCCTACTCTGCATTGACTTGTTGGTTGTGGTTGAATCTTCATTTTGCTACAGTGGAAGCCAAAATTTGCTATCACTATGTACTGGTTCCTTGCATTCATGAACAAGAGAGCAGTTAGGGAAGAAAATGTGACTTCAAAAACACTAAAGTGTTTGAAGTGCCCTGACTTTCTCTACCATCTGTTGCCTTGGGAATGCACAAAAACAATAAACAGTTTCTTTCCTGCTCCTGTGATCTGCTTGACACAAAGAGCACTGATTAGCTATCAGGGAGCAAAGAATCATCTCCCAGCTCTGTTGCTCAGTTCACATTCACCGTGGGGGGGG
>JAWWLZ010000082.1:70153411-70172335 GCA_035041345.1 Poliocrania exsul
CCCCCCCCCCCCCCCCCCCCCCCCCCCCCCCCCCCCCCCCCCCCCCCCCCCCCCCCCCCCCCCCCAACATGCCACAGAAGTGCTAATGTACACCAGAAACTTATGCCTTACCCGTTCAAACTGCAATATTCCATCCATCTCCTATGTCCTGCTTTTAAACATTCCCTATGCAAGATCCATGGAATTGGTTCCATCAGCTGTAGAAGTGATGGCTTTTCCACAGGGAGGATGCTTTGGGTTTGCTCCTTTCTGACCCAATTATGCTGCTTGAAGGTAGCTTATATGGCTGTGTGTCTAAAATGAACCTGCTGAACTTCTAGCAGACCTTCAAGAACTCTGAGCAGTCAAGGTCTGCTGCTAATGGTTTCAATAAGTAATAGGTCCTCCATTTGGCCTGACACTTAAACAAGGGAGAAGGAAAGCAGGTGACATTGAAAAAGGATGCTTGTTGGTGCAGAAAAAAAGGGGAATCACTGCTCTTAAATGGGAAGAAACAGACATTGGCTAGAGGGAAATTTGTAAAGTGGTCATGAACCTGATCCAGCTGCTGCAACTGGTGTCATGGGAACATCCTACTCCAGAGACACCTTTGCTAAAAAACAAAACAAAAAAAAAAAAAGATTACTTAGGGATAGGAGTTCATGGGTACATAATATAGTTATCTACCTAAACATTAACAGAGTTAAAAGTGTTATAAGTGTTACAGGTTAACTGTTACCACTGGGTTTTTACATTATGTGGTATGTCTCTGAAAATCTCTTATTCAACATTGGTATGTGGTCTTGTGAAACACTAAATATGTGAGGCAAATACAGCTGGGACACTGTATTTGTTGTGTTTAAACTTAGAAATGTTCTAATAACGTACTAATTAAGTCATAATAAATTGAAGATTAAGTGAAAAGAATAGAGGCTCAATGACATTTTTCATATGAAAGTCAAGTCCTTTGTATTTAATATTTTGGTTTGTTCTGATTTTTCTTTATCCCTACTGTCACCAACATACATTTTAAAAGCTTGCATGGGATTTATTCTTTTTGTTTCCATGGTAACGATAAGACTGATCCTTCAGATATGAAAATCTCCATTTATTCTGAAAGTTGTTTCCTGGCAGAATTGCCTTGGATCTGAATCCTGCAAATCAAAAAACAGGAATTTTACCTTTACATATATCATGTATACTATATGTAGTCAAGGACAGAGATATTTGGCCAGCTTCCTGGACTATCAGTTGTACTAGCTGATGATTTTGTTGCACTTTAATTTCTATCTGGAATTAGGAGTTACCTATTTTGCTGGCCTTTGAACTAATATAACCACATTTTTGGCTGTGAAGCTACTGACATTTCTGTTTCCAGAAAAATAAATGCAAATTTTGTTACTTCAGCAGAGGAAAGCCAGAGCACATCTGCTATTTAGCACATTTGATCATTTTAGTTGAATGATGATAGACTTTGCAGAGAATTGTATATCTGAGTTTGTGGATTCATCTTTCAATCAGTTATTCAAAAAATACAGATGATATTTTCACTATATTTATGTTGGGACACATTTTATTTTACAAAGCTCTTGATTCATCTTGCAAATCAATAGGAAAAAAATCCCTTTTCCTTGCTTGCTAAACTTGATTAAATTTGAAAGTACATAGGTTTGCCTGCAAGCATGAGAAAAGTCAAGCTCAGACACCTGAGCAGAGGTGAAATTAGACAAGAAATAAATGCTTCTGGGTTTGTGACTACAGTGAGATAAATAACAGAGCTGGAGGTGAAGAAAGAGAAGTTCTGTGATGATGGCCTCAGTGTTTCCCATGGTTAGCAGCTTCGGCTTTTTTTTTTTTTTGTCTGTTTACTCTGTGCTCTTTCAACCCCTGACATAGTAATAGATTAAATTATGATATGATATGTATTCACATGGAGGTAAAATTTTGAAATTACTTGCTAAAGTAGCTAAAAGCTCTATAATTAACCCATGACAAAGTGTAATATACTAAAAATGGTTCTTAAAGTTTAATCTACTAATGACATTCAGCTTGCATTAACATTTTTCCCATTTTTCATATGTCAGACATCAGTGGTTAGATAAACACTCTGATTGTCATCAGTTTTATGTCGCTTTGAGAGTCCAAGTTGATAACTGCCATTAATCACAATCTCAGCAGCACAGCACTTTGAACATATCTACCAGAGAGCTGTGACAGCAGTGACCAATAAGGAACATAATTTGTTCTGATTAATCAAAAAGATGTGCTTCATTGTTTTATACCCACATACAATTGCAAGCACAGAGAACCTCCAAAAGCCATGAATATTAGGGAGGTTGTTTGTATGCTTTGTACTCAGGATAGGTTTTTTTCCCTTAGCAGAAAAAAATAGAAATTTATAGGGATTAAAATGAGAGTGGCTTTGTTCATGCTCATTCATATTGTATAAACATGATAAAAGCCTTCTGAGGGCCCTCTGAGGACGTGTAGTTTCTGAGAGTCAGAGGGAGATAAGCTGTTGCAGAAAAATTAAGCTATGCACTAACCAACAGTTAGGAAAAATACCAGTACTGGGAATATCACTATCAAGAATTGTTCATAAGAGAATTTTTGTACTGATTTAGCAATTCTCACATTATTCTGTCTAACGATGAAACAAGTACTAAACATAAATTTCTGTGGAAAAAAACCCCAAACAACCAAACACCAAAATCCAGCATAAATAATATCAAACTTCATGATTTCAATAGCTTGTCTGTGTTTTTATTTTTTGAGGGGGAAGGGGAGAAACTAGTTTATATATCTTTGAACACTGACCTGATACTAATGACTTTACAGATTATGTATACAGGTGCTCTGGGCTATCAGATCTGTAAGATAATTTGGGTTCATTCATATGCATTTTGGTGGTTACCTGAATTTTCATATGCACACTATAATTCCCTCAACATATATCAAATTCAATATTTATTTAAAATACTTATTACTTCTTCTCACCACTTCAACAGTTCTGATGAAACATTAATAGGTTGCTGAGGAAGCTACAGGCTGAAGCAGTTAGACCATAACTTATGTGAGAATTATTATATTTAATGCTAAAACTTCATATTGTAAAATATCATTCATTTATTTGAACATAGTGTTCATTTAAGATTAACATTCCTGCATACAACACAAGCATTAAACAAAGAAAGTATAAGGCTAACTTGAAGAGTTCATTGTCTTATGGAATTAATTTATGAGATATAGAAGAAGGCTGAGGAAATAAGTGAAATTGAAAGTTGTTGCAATCAAAGGTGTTTAAAATTGGAATATATGTCATTATGAATAAAAGCTGACTTAGCCTTTATACAGTCATCTTATTTTTAGAAAAGATATTAATTTCTTTTAATTTTTAATCTTTACAGTTATTCTTCTCCAGTTTGTGACCAACCTTTTTTATAGTTCATTAATGTAGAACTTTTTATTGTTTTTTGAACAGATCATACTTTTGCCCTTACATAAAATGTTAACAATTTTCATAGCCTATGCTACTGAGGAGGTAAGACTAGACTAGAGAAAGGTCTCTTTTGGCCTTAAAAACTCCATATGTAGCAGTTTTCACTGGAAATGTCATAACAATCCTGTCTGATTGCATGCTATTACATTAAATTATACACTTATTGAAGTCTAATTTTTTTTCTTTAAAAGTACAACTAAATGAAAATTATTGCATTCAAAAAATATTAGGAAAATTTTAAGCCCTCTCTCTTATTTGTTTCTGACCAGGTTTTTAGCTACTATCCACAGTGACTGATTTTCTTGTAATCTTATGCTAAGGGATACAGTTTGTATGTGAATCAACTCCCAGGGTAAAGGAGGATATGCAGTTTCTTTACTGAAACAGTTTTGTGGTAAAATTCTCTTGTTTTGTAGTTCGTTTTTTTGTTTATTTGAGGGGGTTTGGGTTTTTTTCTTTTTTCATTTGAACTTTTGTATTATTGCAATATTATGTTTTGATTCAAATTCATATGTAGATATCGACTTGTTTAGCTAGATGGGTAAAGTTATAAAAAAACGCAGCCATACTTCTCATCTGAGAAGAAAGTGCTAAAATATGTGACAATTCTTACCTTCTATGACAATTGGGCCACCAGTAAGTTTTAACTCCTCCTCCTTGAATAAAAGGAGGTCACACCAATTGTGACCTCTGGCCTGGAGGCAATGTTTTCTACTGTTTCTTTCTGAGTGCCAGATGTGTTGTTTCAGTGGTGATAAAAGCAAGACCATGAATTCAATTCGAAAGGTACCACACAATAACAGTGACTTTTTAGATCTCTTCTCTTCTTCTGACTTACATTGCACTGATTTCTTTTATTCATGAGTAGATCTCTTAGAAACACTGAATCAACATTGAAGTAAATTATGTGGCTGCACACTGCAGTAGGGAGACATGGCACATCCCCAGTTCTTAAGTTTACATGTAAATTTTAAAAATGTACCAGTATTTTTCCCTTGTGAGTAGCCTAGTAATAGGATATACATGATCCTGTTACAACAGAGGATGGATCTTTATGGGGGGACTGAAACTATTTTTAACATACTTGTCCTTTAAAGGGAGATGATAGGTTATGGTAATCAGTCAGATCAAAGTCTATAAACAGGATGAGAAAAGGAGAACCAATGTTTACCTTTTTATTCTCATTGGATGGATCATACAGCAATGCCATTTTTCTTATTTTTCTTGTCCTGGAATGAATTCCAGTAGCATCAGAAGCATATAATTAGAGGGATAGATGTAAAATAGATAACAAATAATATATGATTATATAACTTTCATACAATAAGAAAGGAAGACATTGATCTATCTTCTGTGTGAGTATGATCAATCTGCTGCTGAAATCTTCTCTGTGTGCATCAAACTTATTTTTTGTGCTGTAAATTCAGTGATCCTCAAACTGAAGATGGTGACAAAGATATGGGTTCCAAATCAGAAGTGAATAGTTCATTCTCTGTCTTTTTCCATATAAAACAAATTATACTCTTGAAGAGCAAAAATACATCAAATAGAAGGTATTTTAGAGATATATTTACTCATTTTTTATCTTGCATTCAAAATAATATTAATTTCTCATTTTTAATTTTGCAGTGTTCTGAATAATAAGACAGAAAACATTATATAAAAGGCTAGATAAAAATAAAAGGGTATTTCTATATTTGTACTGTCTTCAGCTTAGAATGCCTCTGCTTACATTTTTTTTTTTAAATGCCCTTAACACAGAGTTGGATAATTCCTATATAATTTAAATTTAAGTTCAGGCCCTCATAAATGCAGTATTTAAAATAGGGAGTGGAGAAAACCAAAACACAGCTCACCAAAAATGTCACAAAACAGAAAAAAACCTTAGTTACTGAAATTCTGACTCAGTGTAAAAATATAGTAATTTTATCCTGATGTTCTCTAAAAACTGTAGGTCAAGGAACAATAGACTGCCTCACAAAAAATCATAAGAAAAATATCACTTTAAAGTTTTGCCAAAACATAATGATTTTTGGAAAGCTTTCAGATTTCATTTGTTTTGACAGCTTTTGAAATAATCATATAGTTGTGATTATGATAGAATTGGTGTGGGTTTTTTTTATCCTAATGCAGATCTTTGTTATAAGCACTAATTGTTTTAATTTATTTGTTTCTATTCAAAGACACTTAGATGTTTCTTGTAAGACTATTTCTAATTTCACTAAAGACACACAATTCCCTTTGAGTCCCTTCTGTTGTGCTGGGAAATTAAGCACAAATATTTGATGCTGGCTTTATTTTAATCCAAATCACTTTACATGTCTGAATTATCAATGTCAAAAGGTAAAAAAAAATATCCTCAGTCCATCATTCCCCTTCTCTCTAACCTGGGTGCTGGAGGATTTAATGAAATCCCCTATCGGTAAAGTCTTGGATTATATAATTGTGCCTCAGGTATTTCTGTGCTATCCAGTTTTCTGCGCCTGTGGGTGTTCCCTCAGAAAAAACCCCCCACATTCCATGGTGTCTTATAATGCCTTGACTTATGTTAGTTGTCTGAAACCGCTTAGTATTTCAAAAAGATCAAATTAAAAAGTGACATTTTCTAACCTCTTCATTCTCTGTGCTGAAAATTGCTTGAGTGTGTCTTTGCCAAAGCAGATGAGATTTGGCTCACAGATTTTAAACTGTTTGAGCACTTTGGTTCTAAATATTACTACTGGTTTAAGTCAGGTTGCTTGGAAATGTAAAGTTTCAATGTGCAATAGGGTTTCTTAGGTGAATATGATCATCACCTCTGTGAAACTCCATGGGCCACTTGTTTTTATTTGACTTTACCAGTGCTGTGCATTTAGCTATCTACTACTCCTGCGTTGAATAACAAAGCCCTAAATGAAACTCTATATGGAAAGTGTTAGAATTTAAGATCACATAATGAATTGTACTGTTGGAAATGTTATCGAGTGATAGTGATACATATCTTACACTTCAGCTCCCCTCTCTCAGCCACAATTCTTAATATCTGGATCCCCTGGAGGATAACATGGGGTTCTTTTCAGTCAAATGACATTCCTGTATGGTCATTTCCCCCTAACCCTAGCAATCTGTTTCTCAAACTTGGTGTGGTGTTTCACCTCTGAAATAACACATGCTGCAAAGGAATTGAAAAGAAAAGGTTTTAGTGTTTCAGCTGCTGCCAACCAACTGCTCATTTTTGATTCTGTAGAGTGTGGCAGATAAAAGGATTATATACCATGTTTTTATTTCTTTCCCTTGGAGTTATCACCATCTGGTAAAAAATTGTAGAAACACTTCTGTTTTAAACATAGAAGAATACTAGTTTTAATTGAGCTTATTTTAAGATCTGAAGTCTGGATAGGGCTGATAGGGCTGTAACAAGTCATCAAAGATTTAAAAAGAAATCACTAACTCCTCAATTTACCATATATAGTAGGAAACATTGTTAAATGGATTAACTTGAATGGATAGTGCTCTTCTTGAGGGACATGTGGGTGTTTCTGTTCTTCCTAAGTCTCCCTCATTTATACATGTCTAAGGAGTAAATTGCAATTTGTGTTAGTAATAATATAGCCCACAGAAAGCATAAGTTGAAAATGAAAGGTTTCACTAGGTCTTTCACTATAGAAATATGGTATATGGTTGCAACCTACATTAATTCACACACTTTATATATATTTATGTATTTCTATATATATGTATGAAAAAATGGATGATGGATTTCAGATCCTACATTTTCATAAAGTAGAGATAGAAATCAGTAAATTTATGCATTTTCACCTTTACACATTCACAAGCAGTATTATTGCATGTATCTAGAGAGCTAAACAAAACCATTGTATCTGAAGGATAAAATAAACTATTCTACATATATATTTCTTCACAGAAGTTATCTGTGGTAAAAAAATAAACTTTATTCTAAAAACTGCAGAGAAGAAACTCTATGCTATCAGCTTTGTCAAATGACAATAAGTTAAAATATGTTCTTACTTTACTGAGGGATAATGTTATCACTGCAGCACTCTCAGGGTAAGATGATTCATACTGTGTATCCTGGAGCATTAGTAGTGAACATCACATGAACAATCCTTCTAGCACTTGAAGTTGTACAACTTATGTTAAAAACTGATGCAAGTTTAGCAACAAATTCCAACAATCTGTCTTGAACCTCCTTCTCTTCTGGGAAGTTATATGGCAACTGATTATGAGCAATATAAAATTGCATTAAATACAAATATAAATGTAGACCTGAAAGAAAGCATAGATAAAAAGACTCATTACACATAGTGTTGTCGCAAAACAGACCGTATAAAATGTCAAGATGACTTACCTTCATTGTCTTGGTGCTACTGAGACATACACATATTTATCTGAAAAAACCAAACCAAACAACAAACAAAACAACCTAATGAAGTAATTAAATTCACCTGAGATGTCACCTTCAGTGAAAAAGGCTAATATGTTTCTCCTTCATCAGTAATGAACATGTACTTACAACCTCTATATGCCAATATGAGAGACTTCACTGTATTCATTCTTCTAGAATAAGTTTCCTGCAAAACTCCAAATCTTACTATTTCTTTTCTGAGGCACTAAGAGATAAACACAGAGGCCACATTAAAGGAACAGGATAAAAGAAAATCTCTTCTCCAACAGAGAAGCAAAGATAGTTGAGCAAAGGTGCATTTACAGAAGACTGACGACAGATTGCAGTGTGAGATGACACATTTCTTGTTTAAATCCTCTTACTCTACCTGACTAAAGAATGTTTTGATTTGACTAAGTTTTTAAGTTACTGTAATTTTTCGTCTTTAGAGGATTGTGGAAAACATGAGGTTTCTATCAATTCCATCATAGTTAAAGAAATGTAAAGTCAGAGTCCAGAGGAAAAATAGCATCCCCTACCCCTATGACTGTGTTCAGCACAGTGCAGAGTAAGAACAAAACCTGTCACTGTGGGGTCAAGGTGCAAGTTTCCAGCTTACTCCTTCTTCATTAAAAAAAAACAAACCAACCAAAAAAAAAAAAAAAAAGCACACCAATCTGACCACAAAATGTCAAAACTACAAATTAAAGAACAAGGAAGCAGAATGACTTCCCATCAGTCACAGAAGGGAAGGTCAAAACAGATGTGTGAATTCAGGTCTTCCAGACCCTGGGGTTAGCAACAACACTGCAGGAGAAGCCATCCTCTCTGCAAGGAACATCATGATTGAACATGTTGATTGAACATCCACACTGTAGAACAGCTGCATTTTATAATGTGCCATGACAGATTTTTTCACCTGGCTTTTATCACAAAAGCTTGATTTTGAAGCATTTGTTCCCTTTATTATTTGCTTTTTGATTAAACATCACCCATTGTTATATATTCTGAGAAATGTGGCCCTGCAGCGGTTGTAAATCGATAGCTAAGATGTGGAGGAATAGGAGGGAAAGGGAAACAAAGGAAAAGATGAAAAAAAAGTTTTTTACAGTTAGGTGAGAAAGTTAATAAAAATAGGTCAGGCAATTTTAGTCCTTTCTCATATGAAACAAGTGGGCTAATCTTAAATAAGAGTCACACATCAGGATCTTCAGTGTGTCTGAATCTCATCAAGTAGTCTCATACAAGTAACAATATAAAAATCCTTTTTCACTGATATCCAGAAGTTTGCAGGATAATAGATTATCCTGCAAAGAATTTGTATTACATCTGACTTTTTTAACTAAGATTGAATAAATATTGCAGAAATTAAACTGGTATGTTATCCAGGTCAGCAATGATTAAGCTGAAGAAGCATATATGAAGATTTCAGACTATTTTTATAGAACTCTAATCTAAATGGATGAAAAAAAAAAAAGTGAGGGGTTTATTTCACCTCAAAGGGCAATCATTTTAATTTTGCATTACCTAGAAATAGAATCTTCCATAATGTAACAAAATGACGTTCAAACTAACTCATGTACAAAATCTATAAGTTGAAATTGTACTGAAACTCCTGCTTATATGTCTGCTGTAATTAAACTCATCATACAATTGTTAAAATAAATAAAAAAAACAAATAAATAAATGAAAGAGGAAAAGGGTAGTATTTAAAGTACAGAAAGAGAAGAAACTTTCAGATTCAGGCAGAAAAATATATGACATTTAAGCAGCACAAAGTTACAGTTCAGGAAAGATTTTGCTAGTTTTATTTGGATCACAACTATAGCAACTGTTAGCATGTGTCACTGCCTCTAATGGTATATGGGCTTAATCAGAGCACACAGAATGCCAGATGGGACTGGAGGAAGCTGTCAGCAGAAAGAAACTATGTTCTCTGATTTTTGCATTCCTGTGCAAAAAGCCACTATTGTCAATTGTTTTTATCTGTAAACCCAATGCTTTTGTTATAAATCTTGGCATGATCTGGGATTAAAAAGCCAGCAAGTACCAGATGGCTGAAGAGATTCAGGCCAAGTCTAGAATTCCCTGCCAGCCCTGTTTCAGCAATCCGGAGTGTGCAGTAATACGATCCATGTTCAACACGTCTGGGTGAGCAGATGCTCCTCATGTGTAGACACAGTAAGTACACTGGCAAAATTGTATCATAACTGGTAATACAGATGTCTGATGAAGATAAGGAAAAAGATTATTTAGACCAGTGCAAAGCACAGCATTTTTGGAATAAATAATAGTTGTAATCTGCTGTGCTGCTTTTGACTAGGATGGAGTTAGTAGCTGTTATGGGGTGAATTTTGGATTTGTGATAACATAGGAATATTTTGATAATTGCTGATCTGTCAAGGATTTTTCTGTTTCACATGCCATTGCGCCAGCAAACAGGCTGTGGGTGCAGAAGGAGTTGAGAGGGGACACAGCTGGGACAAATGATCTCAAATGACCAAAGGGACATTCCATATCATATGGCATCATATTATCATAAAAAGCTAGAGGAAGAAGGAAGGAGTTGACATGTTTGGAGTGGTGGTGCTTGTCTTCCCAAATCACTGCTACACACGATGAAGCCCAGCTTTCCTGAACACAGCTGAACACCTAGCTGCCCATGGGAAGCATTGAATGAATTCCTTGTTTTGCTTTGTTTGTTAGTATGGCTTTTGCTTTACCTATTAAACTGTCTTTATCTCAGCCTTCAGATTTTCTCACTTTTCTGGTTATCTCCTCCATCCTGACATGGAGGGAGTGAGTGTGAGGCTGTGTGGGGCTTAGTTGCTGGCATTGCTTTAAATGACAATGAATATCAACACCATATCAAGATTACTTTGCCATTTATTAGGAAGCTGCTAATCACTCAAGCAGAAAAAGAAATTACATTGACCACTAAGATGGCTGGCTTTTCCCCAGAACTTTGAAACATAAATTTCTAAGGGCAAAACAAAGATTGAAACCACTCCATGGTCAGCACACCCATGATCTTGTGAGAATTTTCTGCAAGAACATGGAATTGAACTGAGGTTACCTAAATCCTGTCTTAGTATCCTTACACAAGGCTTTTTTGCTTCATCTACTTACATGCAAATCATTTGAAATGAAATGCTCCCTTGACCCTTTCTGTGTCCTTGTGTTTCTTAATTCCATGATCTGTGAAGATAACAGGTTATTTCTTTTTAATACAAACAAAAAACGAAGCTGTCATTTATTTGAGACTCATTTTTTTGTGCTATGCAGCTACATACCTCTTGACCAAATTTCTGAGGAACTTTAGCTTTTCCTTACTCTTTTCTTGTCTTCTTCTCAGAACCTCACTTATGTCCTGTTGTGGATTGCTGTCAAGAAATCTTGTGAGAAAGGTATGTTTAGAGTAGAGTAGATAAAGGGAGAAAAAGCATTGAGTGCCAAATAAAAACATCAGCAGTGAACTTGAAATGATTAGTTACCTTTGTGTGTTTGTTTATTAGAATTATAGAATATTTCAAGTTGGAAGGGACCCATAAGGAACATTAAGTCCATCCCCCTGGCTCCTTCCAGGACTACTGTAAACTATATTACTAAGAGCACCATCCATGCAGAATCACCAGATGGTGATTCTGCAGTCCATCCTGATCACTCGGTAATGCCTCTCTGCCCTCAATAGACTCCTAGTCTAGTATCAAAAATTAACTTACTTGAAGTACATGCACCCAGATAATTGATAAAAACCTTGAAGAACACTGGCCCTAAAACTGAGCTTTGGGGAATCCCCCTCCTATCTGGTTGCCAGCCTGATGCCATGCCATTAAGTACATTCCTTTGAGCCTGGCCCTGTCAACCAATTGCTCATCCAATGTATTATGGACATCAAACACATTCAAATGACACATCCAGCTAACATCAAGCTATTTGAGCAATTTCTGAACTGAGTAGGCAGAAAGAGGTGAGGCTGCTGCAATCTCATGACCTCAGGTGCAGTCAGAAGTAAGGCTGAGCAAAAAACTGGATAGGTACAGTTATACTGAACCAAATATGCATAAATATACGCAGCTTGCCATAGAAATTAAGACAGACAAAACCACTCATATAAATACAGATGGCACTAATGGACTAATCTTATACCTTTCTATGGCAATTCAGGATGAAGGTCCATTAGTGAGAAACGTGAGTATCCATGTTACATATGGGTATATGTCCTACCTACTAAGAACAGTAGCTGTCCCAAGCCACTCAGCACGTCTAGCTTCCTCTAGCAGCTGACTCTCAGACCACATCAGTCTCCCTGCTATTCAGCACAGATTTATGGTCACTACAATAACTGTCTCCCAAGTCACTTATCCTTCTCTCTGAGTATCCTAGTTTGATCCTGGCTGGCAATCATGCACTGTCATACACACACACACAATGTGTACATACTCTGGTCTCTCCAGCCACTGATACCACAGACAGACAGGCTCAGACGCTCTGAGCTCTGGTCCCATGACAGTTGCCAGAGCTCATACACTCATACTCAAACATGCACAGCTCATTGAGGAGAACAGCTAGAAATCGCAATTAATAAGAAAACAGGATGGACTATGCCTATCAGTCACAGAGCACCTCTGGACCAAGATATTGCCCAGCCACCTGTTTACATGTGACCAACCCCTTTTATAATTTTATCCCTTTTCCCCATGCTTGTTCCTGGCCAAACACCTTGACCTTTCTTAGCTATGATTTTTCCTAATATGACACCTGGACACTGTTGTCAAGACTCTCCTAGGTAAAGCCTAAGATGAGCTAGGGCTCATATCTCCTTTTGGAAATCCCTGTACCTTATATCACATAAAGACATTTTTTA
Source organism: Poliocrania exsul (assembly GCA_035041345.1). Classification (NCBI taxonomy): domain Eukaryota; kingdom Metazoa; phylum Chordata; class Aves; order Passeriformes; family Thamnophilidae; genus Poliocrania; species Poliocrania exsul. The sequence goes on from JAWWLZ010000082.1 coordinate 70,166,141, forward strand.
AACTTAAATAATATAGGTTTGTGACTCTAATGATGGTTAGGAAAGTCCAGACTAAGACACATCATAATCTTATAATCATTTTATGGAACTTACCATGGTGCCTGTCTCTCCAAGCTCTAGCCACACTTGGTAGGACATTTGAAATACTGTGGAAATATCTGGAAATACTTGTTATCTAAAACCAGTGTAATACATTGAGTTTCATACAGAAACTCACTTGTGCATGTATATGCTAATCTCCTTCGATAAACAGCTGAGATGTTTAAGACAATATTTCTCTTGTACATTGCATATTAGTATAAGGAATAGCACTGTCTCTGTAACAGATTCAGAAGAGAGAAAAGGCAGAAAACCTTTTTGAGTTGTCTTTGCAACTCAGAATTAAGCTACGAGGATTTCCACTCACTCTTATCTCCTGCAAGAAAGTGGAGATGATGGACTATCCTAGCTGTGTTTTAATAACAGAGGTAGCAAGTATGCATATATTCCATTTAATTCATCATCTTCTTTCCATGAGAACATAGTTCAGGAGGATGAATGTCCTGTTCTAGTTAAATGAAATATCATTTACAAAGTTTCTTATGTACCCTATCTCAAGGGACAAGGCTGGTGCAAAGAGAGGCCTGCTATTGATTAAGCTTTAGAATATTTGAGCCCAAAGACAAATGCATTTCATGTATAATTTGCATTACCACAAAGAGAGAATCCAGAATTTGCATTACCACAAAGAGAGAATTCAGAGTCTTATGTAGTTTAGATAATACCCAATGCAGAGAAATTTTAAAATTTTCATTTATTAATGTGATTATTCTTAATATGAAAACAATTTTTTAAAAAATATAAGCATTTATATAAATTCATATCAAACCAAAAGAGGCATTTGGTGTCTTGTTCTTATACTTTAAACAATCTATGCATATTCACACATTTCATACTATAAAGCATCAGGAAATATTTAAGGCAATAGCACTGAACACTGTAGGTGAACCATAGACCAAAGAATGTAATCCTGACTCCACTGACCCCTGCAGGGAAAGTCTGCTAGGTCCAGAAGGGCTGAGGCTTTGCCCAGAGCATTGAAGAGTGGCAGAAGCTCTTTACCATGATACTTTTCAAAGTAACATATGCATGTCATCACCACAGTGTCATATCCTTGGCTACCTCTTTTTTTTTTAGGTGGGTCTCACTTACAAAGAGTACCAGAGGGTAGTGGAGAGAAAGCAGCACCCGAGTGTTTAATGAAATCTCTCTTTGGTGGCCCTGGAGCCCTTTCCAACCAGGCAGCAGCATTCCAATGACAGCAAATTTCAGAGAATGCAGGGACCCTGTCATAACACATCACCACTGATATGGGCTCTATGCACATCGGAAATCTCACATAGAGACAAACAACCAATTACAGAGTCATGTCCAGCTATCTCCACTGTTCATCTTTACTGCTTCTCAAAGCTTCCACTAGCCAGCCTCAAATCTGAGTTCTCATTTTACAGAGTTACCGGGTGTTTCATTGAAAAGCCTAGACTGGGCTACATGATTGCATAAAGGAAGTGTCATCCAGATGTCATCCATTCTGTTTCCTTCAGGAAAAACATAATGTTAAAAAAAATAAATATTATAACTAGCCTCATAGAAATATCTCCTATAGTTTCTCATTGAATTTGGTTTCTCTCTAGTTAATTGGAAGAAAAATAATTCTCCAACATGTTTTTGAGCAACAAAAAGTCACTTTTACATTTCAAGGAGTGTATACAGCATGTGATTATGTTCCTGTTTAATGAAGGTTATTTCCCCATGAAATAATAAAGCATAGACTGTCATCATGATTAAGAAGATAAATGCATCAAACTCATACATACTAATCCCAAAGCAACACTAATGAATCTTAACAATTTTTTTTGAGAACCTTAGTGCTACTGGACTAATGACCTCCTGTTTAATCTGCACTACCTGAAGTCAATAGAGCAGAGGCAATTTCTACCAGCTGGGAGCATGGCACACTGTGTTTCAAGTTATTCCTTTCCATATAAAAACTGGTGCCAAAATACTTTTATCAAGGGTTTCTGTAATGGTTTCAGATGATTACTACAATTTACAATTTTTTTATTTTTTCTTTTTTTAGGTAAAACTAATGAAAGGGCAATGTGACAACCATTACTTGCTTATGTTAAAAAATTAAAAGTCCTTTCTACCTAGTCTGTCTTTTAAGGAAATAGTCTTGGTTTCTATGAATTGGTACAAATGCTAGTTAAGCTGTATTATTTATTTCCTTTAATATTTCCTTGGGCAATTTTGAGTTCATTTGTCCTTGATTTTCTTAATCCCACAAATCAGCTTTTCTCAAAGACTCATTTTATATTTTTTTAAAAAAAACCATGGTTGTATACTTGTGTCATGATCATCATGTTGACAAAATGGGCCAAAATTTGACACTTATCAAAGACAGATGCCAAACCCTGGCAAACCCAGTGAACGAGAAAAATTTCAGCTGAACTGATGTTTACTTATAAATCAGGAGATGTTTTTAATGCAGAACATCAACAAAGATATTTGGAGAAAATGCTGAAAATCACAGATTACACTATAGAGCTTCATACAGAAGGCATTGCTGGCTCCATCAGCAGCAGACTGAGAAAATTAAAGAGACAGAATGAAGATCTGTGGCCTTAAGTACATCCTGAAAACTTTACTGTGGAATAATTGCATGACACAGTAGGAGAGCTTCGTAGTAAGCACAATTTTTCAAAGAAATTCTTGCCTATGTCTTAAAAACATTTGGACATGTATATCAGGTAAGCACTGCCTGTATCTGTAATAACAAATTAAATTAGGATGAGGCTGTATCTATACACAGGAACAAAATCACCTAGGTTGCTAAAATAGTTCCTACCATTGTTTTGGCCTAAACTCTCCTAAAAATGCCTAAACACATTTAGAGAATTACCACATACTTTCAGGCAATTTGTTTGTGGACATTTCTTGCCTATGAGTACCTTCGTTTGGATAGTTTCTTGGGGTGAATATGGGCCATTACATGTCAGTTCATCTCAGAAAATGGCCACTGGCATATTAGATTTTATAATATAGTCATACATAAGTCCTACTTTTTTTCTTTTTTTTTCATCCTCAATTCATCAGGGAGCAATTGAATGATCAGCTTTTGTGTGTCTGCCTGTTACACCCTACAGATTTCTTCCAAATTCAAATTAATTATTTGAGTGGTAAGTAAATCCACAGAAGTTTAATGAAAACCAACAGATTAGTAGAGAAGTAGGAACTAGAAGTGCCCCCTTTTGTGGAAAGATCACTAGATGAGTTTACCCAGCACTGATAAGGGAGAATCTGCATAACAGATCAGCTTTGAGAAACACAATTATGTAAAATTTGGCTTTCTTTGCCTTTCTGCTTCCTGAAATGTTCACAGATTATTTGTTTCAGTATCTTTAAAACAAGTATGTTTAGACTCTCTAATGTTTAATTCCTCATTTCATTCTCTCTCTCTCTCTCTCTCTCTCTCTTCTTACCAGTTCTAGGCATTTCCATCTCTCATGCCATTCAAGATTATTTCTTAAATCAAGACATTCTTGGAAATTCTGAAGGAATGGCATTTTAGGGAGTTATAGGCTAATAACTGAGCTCTTGCATAGATAGTCCTATGGCAGTTGAAGGGAAACTGACAATGATTGAGTCATTATTTATCTTTAAGTTGAATTGCACTGATAATCCCCATGCTATTCCAAAGAAAGTCTGGGCCTCTTAGTTCACAAATTACTCTTTATGGATTTTCTCTCATGTCACAGAATCATAGCATGGTTTGCATTGGAAAGAACCTTAAAGTTCAACTAGTCACAACCATCCCACCATGTCAGTGCAGCATCACCTTCCACTAGACCAAGTTGCTCAAAGCCTCACTCATACTCATGGTCTGTGCGTGATGTAATTACATATAGCATAGATAATTAGTTAGAAAAGATAACAAGAGGCAATCTATTTAATTTTGCTGTCCTAACTTCACCTGTGTTCATCCTGAGAGACATTTATCTGATCTATTCGTAGACATCTTCAGCACCTGAGACTGCACAACTTACTGTCCACCTTTCTATCACTTGTGTTGAGTAACTTCTGAAATACTTTCTAAATTGAACATCCACATAGCACTGTGTATACTGGAGAGTCTTCCTGTCTTTAAATTATTAACCCCTCAGGTCTGAGTTACTGATTTTACTGAATGTATTCTATCTAAAAGATACTAAAAAATATTCATTAAAGTTAACAATAATGGGACAATTATTATATTGTTATAAGTTGAGTAACTCCTGTAAATTTGTAATCATAGAGTCATAGAATCTTTAAGGTTGGAAAAGACCTTTAAGATTAACAAGTCTAACTGTCCATCTAGCACCACCAATATGTTTACCAGTGTATCACATCCTCAAGTTCCATATTCACACTTTCATTTTAACAATTCCAAGGATAGTGACTCCACCACTTCCCTGCTTAGTCTGTTCTAAGTTTTCCCTAATACTCAACTTCCAGGAGATATTTAGGAGGTTTCCTAAACCTCCTCTACTGCAACTTGAGACTATTTCCTCTTGTCCTGTCACTTGTTATTTGGGAGTAAAAACTGACAGCCACATCACCAAAACTTCCCTTCAGATAGTTGTAGAGAGTTCTAAGGTCCCCCCGAGCCTTCTTTTTTCCAGGCTAAACAACCCCAATTGCTTCAGACACTCCTCATAAGACTTGTGTTCCAGACCCTTCAGCAGTTTCATTGCCCTTCTCTAGATACACTCCAGCATCTCAGTGTCCTTGAAGTGAGGTGGTAGAACTGATATAATGATTTTAAAAGGTACAAATAAGAAAATATAGTGGCCTGAAGCTCTTGAATGCCAAATTTCTTTTTATGCAACTATTTGAATTCATGTTAAGAAAACATGTCAAGAAGTTATAACTGCTATCAAAATGTTGTTTTTCATCTAATTTGCCTCTCACTTTAGCTATTTGTTATGAATGTCTTATCTATGGGTCCTTAGATTCAGAAAAAGATATTATAAATGTAGATTTAAAGCAGCACAGCACTCACATTTTGGGGAAAAAAATGCATTCAACCTGCATTTGCTTTAGCCTCTGTGGGACACTAAGACACTTGTCAAAGCCCAACAGGCTTACTGAGCTTCAATGATTCATAGGATTTAAATTACTTGCTCTGAGGGAAATCAAGTGTGCAAGAGACCCCACAGGGTCCCACCATCTAATTAAAGGGAACTTTCTTCTTGATCATCCTCATGTGACTATATAATGTGCCATCAGACTAGAATCATTTTGTTTACACATCATCTGCCAGTCAGGAAGATCAATGATGAGAGTAAGCACTTTATATTTATCTGCTGAATATGTTGCAGATCATCTAACAGATTTCTTTATGAAGACTTGGATCTCCATATGCAGGCTGAGAAGCCTGGAGCAATTTTGAATTCTCTTAAGATACTATTTTCAACAGGGAGATATATGCTTAAGTTAAAATGCTCTAGGAAGGTTAATTTTTGGACATAATTGACTGCTTTATTCTGTAGAATTATTATTGATGCAGGCATGCTTCTTTTCAGAATCAGATATCATAAAAAGTATTGCTTTATGCACCACCATACGTGTAAGAAAGACTTTAACGCTGTATTTTTAAACATGATACTATCAGCATCAGCCATTGAACTAAATGAAAGCAGACTACTTTCCAGCCAAACGAGATAAAGCAAAATGATTTTACAGTGCCAGGGCAGTAGGATCTATTCTGAAACAGCATTGCAGTAAAAAAATTACATCAATTTCATAAGTCAGAAGACCTAGATACATTAACATATTTGCCTGTGTTTGAAAATTGTGCCTTTAAACTATTTAAAAAAGAAATTAAAGGCTTTTGGGATAGGTGTCTTGGTTTGAGGGAAAAAAAAAACCCAAGATGTTTACTCACAAGAGGAGGAGGGGGTTTCCTCCTCAATAATCACGCCACTCTTTATCAAATTTAAGAGAAAGGAACTTTAATACAAGAAGGGTAACGGTTCTTAACTGATATATGTGTATATATATATATGTAAACAGATCAGAGCAAACCGCTTCCCCAACTCCACAAGAGAAGAAAACAACAACAACCCCCACAACAACCACCCCCACACTGGCAAGTCTCCTCCTGAAGAAGAATTA
>JAWWLZ010000082.1:70172435-70190086 GCA_035041345.1 Poliocrania exsul
CTGTAGATGCGCTCCCAGATAAATTCTGTCTCTCCCTCTATGTCTCTTGTCCCAAATGAAGAAGGAAAGCTGGAAATAGAGAACCACCGTGTGTCCTGGAAAGCAGCTACAAGTTCTCTCTCAATGCTGCAAGCAGCGGTGAGGCTGGAGCAGAAGCCGGGATCCCAGATGCAGGAACCAGGAGAACAGCCATGGTGAGGAGGAAAGAAATGCCTCCCCCAGAAACAGCAGCCAGCAGTGAGGAGCAGTGAGGAGCAGTGAGGAGCAGCCAGCAGCAGCGAGACGGCTTCTCCTCTCCCCCCAACACACACAACACCCACACCGACCCTGCATTCTGCCCAACTAAAAAAACGAAAAAATGTCCCCAGAAACAAAAGGGGCAACTTGGCCCCATCCAAGTGATCAGCAGTCAATTACTTTCTTTGTTAACTGCTGGCATGGACAGTTAATGGCAGGGGAGAGAATTTACATTATAATTCCAAACTACAACAATAGGTCAGGAAGATAACAGATCTAATGCAGAATTTTATAGATTTCTTATTTTTTATTCATTTCTTAATTTGGGGAAATCACTGTACATAGAGCTATAAACAGCTAACACTCTTTGCTTTTGATTTCTTCACTATTTCAGTTTATTAGTTCAACTTTATTTCTGATTTTATTGCCATCATCAGACTTCAAGCTGGTTTTGATACTTTTCCCTGCTTTTTACATTCCCCTTTTCATATAAACACGAGGTTTTCTCTTTCCCTGAGCAGCCAGAATTTTCTCAACGTCATGGAAATACAACAACAGAGGCCTCTTTGGAAGAAACTACAAAGGATTATATGAAGTATGAATGATACTAATTAGATCATGTAACTCTAAAACAGTTTGAAAATCCGTGAACTTCTAAAGGCAAAGTAATCTCCTTTCTTCCTAGTTTGGCTTTTAGCCTTCAGTAATTATTCTTTATTCTCTGTCTGTAACCAAAGAAATAAGTTCAGATGAATATACACATTATTTAGTATTTTTACTGGGGAAAACTACCAGTTCTGTGATGTACGCTATTGTTAAATTCTTTGCTTTGGTATTAGAAAATGTGACTTTTGCACCAAAACTCTACTCCTGCTCCATATATCTTGCTTTGTTTTAGCAGAGGGACTCAGCTAAAACACAGAATTTTTTCTTTAATAATTTCCTTAAGGGGTATGAATACCTACATTAATATCATCCAATAAAACAGGAGGTACACTTCCACATTTTTTCATACAAAACCAAAAGGGTATTTGTTCCCATCTTCCACTGAAAAGAGGAATTCTCTAACCTGCACTACACAGACCAGACTGGATGATCACAGTGTTCCCTTTAAACACCTATGCATCTCAATTCAAGGCATCAAAAGGCAAGGAAATGGTACAAATAAAAGAGGAAAAATTAGGTTATATATTAGGAAGATTTTTTTTTTACTCTGAGGGTGGTGAGACACTGGAACAGGTTGCCCAGGAAGGTTGTGGATGTTCCATCCCTGGCAGTGTTCAAGGCCAGGTTGTATATGGCCTTGAGCAACCTGGTCTAGTGGAAGGTGTCCCTGCACATGGCAACAGGGATTCGGACTAGATGACCTTTAAGGTCCATTCCAACCCTTTGACATTCTGTGATTCTATGAAATATGTAGAATTATTTCTTGCATTAAAATAATAGAACATATATTCTATCAGTGCTTTACAGCAGTCAGCATAAATGAGTCTTGGTGTCCTTTGGTGCCTGTCTATTTATCTTCAGAGACTAGTACAGTTTATAGCATCAGTTCAGTGACAGGCATCTAAGGCGAAAAATGTACAGTAAGGAGACTCAGGAAAAAATTCTCAGAGATAAGAAATATTAGATAACTATTTATAAAATTCTACATTATTCTCTTCATGACTTATCCCCAAAACCTCAAATTTCTTTTCTAAATAGTTTAAAGCCACAATTTTCAAACACAGGCAAATACACAACCTGTTTTTTCAAACTGCACATTTTTCTGCATAGGTGCCTGTCCATTAAACTGCATCAGTCTCTGTAGATAGTTGGAAAGATGCCAAGATCCACTGTGTCGTGCTGACTGCTGCCAAGCATTGATTGAATATAATTACTTTTCTCCTTCAAGTTAAATTGCTGACATCTTCCTAACATTTCAGTCACTTAGTACCACTTCTGAATCTGTAGCACACAAACACGTGAGCTCAAACACTTTCCAAAGTGTGTTTCTATTTCATGCTGTAGTCAGAAGTGGATGAACACAAAAGAAAAAGCAGCATTACCATAGCACTTCTCACACCATATCTGAGCTGATAGAACCTGCTGAAAAGATGTATGGCCTTTATACAATATCACACAAGATTTTTTTTTTCCAACTCAAAATAAATGCATCTGCTAAATATACATAACATAGATCATACTCTTGGATTTCAATGTTGAAGATGTTCTCAGTAGCTCTCTGAATTTCAGGTGCAGAGTCATTTATTACCCGATCCTCTTAAATCTAGTGTCAGTCTCAGCTGTGCCACTTTTAGTGACTTCTTTCTGCTGTGATATTTTGAGTAAAATATAACTCACTTTTAGCTTACCTCTTTTGATTTGGAATCTTTTCATATTATCTACATATCTGATTGAATGGTTTAAAGTATCATCATTTTGCTTTTGTTATTCCAATTCTAATTTGCTGGTCTGAAGGAGCCTTTGGAAAACCTTATTTCCTTAGCAGCTTCCTTATGCACGAATAGTACTGAAGAAAGTTTTCTGTCTTCAAATGATTCCTCAGAGCATTGACCTGTGCTGAGTCCTATAAACTTCTGATTAACCTTGCCTCCAGATTTTAATTTTACTGTAGGTTTTTTAATGCCTCCATAACAAGTTTGATTTTTTGTGCTTACAGATTTGATCTAAGCAAGATTTATATTACAATAGGAGCCCCAGAAAGGGTAATATTTAACAACAGTGTTGATTTACACAAAAGATTTGTCATTCAGTTCTTGAATAAATTGTACAAACTAGCAAAAATCAGAACAAGTATTTCTGGCTTTCTTACTCAATGCTTGGTTTAGGTAGAGGTACCAAAATACACCATCATGAAATCTATATCACACAAAAAAAGCCACACATTCCATCTTCTTGTACTTGTGCTAGCAATGCCGAAAGGGTCACTGGCTCATTCTTCCATTTCATGTTCACAATGAAGGTGAACATGATGAGGGGAAAGAAAAAGGGACCCTGCTTAAAACACATTGCCTAAGTTCAGCTCAGCGAAAGTTCCTGGTAAGATAGGCATTTGCCTCCGTTTCCTGAACTGTGACTCAGACTTAAGGCCTAAGAGGAGCCAGTCAACAGCACTGTAAAAACAACATGTCCTGAAGAAACCCCGAAATGGAGTTCAATAAATCAGAATGTTGAAAATGAAACAGTTAAAACAATTGACATTACGCTTAGAACACTTTATTATGTGTGATCATATCCAAAATAACACAATTAATTTTACACATCATGCTGCTGCATTTAAGTCACTTACTGGCTGGTGGGTAGGAGGAACTGATTTCATGTGTACAGATTATCTCACAGCTGTTTACTTAAGGGTTTCTTTTATCCTTCTGCTACCAGTTAATGTCGGACTGAATATTGGCTGTGGGTCAGATCCAGTAGGGCAATTCTTATGGGCATAATTTAACAAACATTAATTTATAAATGCATTGTTTTGGGTTTTGGGTTTGGGTTTTTTTGTTGGTTTTGTTGTGGGTTTTTTTAACAGAAACTGAGATAAAATACTTATTTTAAACTTTTACAATAACTTTGTCGTGTAGTAAAATGAGGAAGAATAAACAATGGCACGGAGCGTGAAACTTTTAAATGACAGCTCTAACTGAATACTATTTTTTTCATTTAATTTCAGAACTCTATGTGTATAAAAAATCCACTTTAAGCTCATACAGTTTGTTTCTGAAATGGAAGATGTATGTCTAGAGAACTCAATGAAATTGTATCTCATTTTGTAGGCACTCCACAAGCACAGAGGACAGTCTCTGACCCAGACAGAAACACATGCTACAGATGCAGACAAAAATATGGTTGCAAGTTATTTAGTTATTATGATTTAATTAAAAATCCTGCCAACAGATTGCTAATCTGTCTTGAATAAATTTTTCTAATACTCATATTACTAGAGAAGATTAATTATACACTACACAAGCCACCTCTATAAAACACTGTTGTAACTTTCTCTATTCAAATACCTTCCAGCTCCCTCTTACAAACGCAAAAACATGAATGAAAGCATCCCCATTGCATGGCTGTCACAGCTATGGGAATAATTGACTCTTTGCCCTATGCTGGTGTCCCAACTAGGGGGACAGAGAATGAATAAATACTTAATGACGTGTGTTGAGACAACCCATCTGGTTCAAGTTTATCATAGCCATTTCCAGCTCTTGAGGGTAGGTTTCCCTTTCAATGCAGCTACCCCTGTGCAGCCCAGGATATCTGTGAGATAGATGTGACTGTTTTTGTGCTCAGACCTATGAACCAGATGAAGCCTGTCATTTACTGGTACAGGTATAGGGTCAAACTATAGACTCTGAGAGGTCCCTTGATCACTGGCATCTTTTAGTCTAAGTCATGACATTCCCAGAGATTGTGCTATATGATCTTGAGTTTCAGTAACTGTTATGAGAATGTCTGACTAAGGTTGTGATTCTTTGGGAAAGTAGAGTCAAGATCCAGTGTATAAATGGCAGAGGGGGTAATTCAAAGGTGATTTCTGATATTTGCATATCTGGAGTTTCTCAGGATGGAAATATCTATATACATCAAAATAATTAAATACTAAATATAAGTGATAATATATTAACTACTTTAAAATAATAAGTACAGTCCTTTATTACTGATGATTCTTGCATCACTCTTTCTATGTACAAACTAGAAGTCTTTGTCTGTATATATTTTCCTGCCTGAGAAGAATAATATAAGTTCATTTACAATAGTATGTAGAATTTTGCTTGATATGTGTCAAAATGTATGCATATTTTGTCAGTATTAATACAGTATTTCAATGAAATTTGATACTGAAGAACAAAAAGTTTATATAATTTGGTGATATTTATCTGGTCATTTTATTTCTGGTTTTAATCATTGTCACCATATGTTTTCGTTTGAATACTTTGGAAAAATGCCAAACATAAACCAAAAAAACAAATACTTCCTTCTCCCCCGCTGCAGAGAGAAAGGGAGAAAAAATACTGGACATTTTAGCTTGAAACAGAAATTGGGATATATATTTACATGAAAAGGGGAAGATTAAAAGTAGACTACACTATAACACACATCCACACAAGTTAGATATAACAAATAATTCCTTCACTTCTGCACCCAACAGAAAACTGAACCCCTCCAAACACAAATTTCACTATTCTGGCTAAAAAATCACCCCATGAACCCTTCTCAAGAAACATTTAGCAAGGAAAAGGGAGAGAATAACAATAAAATGTTTATTACTTCCATGAACTAAACCAAAATGTGACATAGCTGCAGTAGCAGCAAGGCCCAGCACAGAAGAACAGCAGCAGAGTGTCCTGTCTCTCCTTCAGCCATGGTGGAAACTGAGCTAAGCACCTCCTTACACTGTATTTATATTTGAGATGACATCAGAATATGGAATGTGGAATACCATTGGCCAGTGGAAGTCATCTGTCAGCTGACCTGACCCAGCTCAAGTCAGCTGATAATCCAAGGCCTGCTCTAAAAATTAAAGCCTAAATTTAAGCCTACACCTACTTAAACCCAGAACAGCGTATGACTGCCTTTATTATTTTCAACACAGATAACACACATCTGAGCACAGCTAGAGTTGTCCAATGTTTTGGCGAGCAATACATAAATATTAGTAAAACTGAACTCTCAGGGTTGCAATGGAAAAGAAGTATGTAGCCATTTTGGTTATTATCTATGGAAATATAACAATATAAAAGTATAACATACCATTCAAGAAAGAACACAAGAAATAAAAAGAAAGAAAGAGTAAGAGTACATAGTGGAGAGGAAAGATAGCAGCAGCCACAGAACCAGGGATGAGACTTGACTGCTACAATTTTAACATCCCCTAGTTGAAGTGATGGTCAGTCTTATCTGCTGGAGGTGGGGGAAGTCCACAAACAAAAGGTTCCAAGGGTTAATATACATTGAGGTTCAGGTGGGAACACCCAGGTACCTCTCCTGGGGAGGGAGTTTTACAGTCTGTTGCAACACTGTGGATCATGTATAGTCTTCTGGTGGATGGCCCTAGAAACGAGTCTGGGGACATAATAGCTGTTTTTTAAGCCTGTGTATCTGAGCCAGTTATAAATTATTAGAAGGGATGAATATGTGTGAATATGAATGTCCAGACACCTGGGAATGGGGTGTTCAGCTGGGGAAAGTGAACCTTAACATGAGGGAGGACATTGGCACAGTAAAAGGCACTATCCCACCCTCACAGTATCTGTTTCTTAACATTTTTTCTCATCCATCTCAAACTCAAGTTTTCATTAAACAAAGGTTGGTTTGCTATGGTGGTCATTTGGTAGTGGGTGTGCATCCTGTCTGATTGATGCAGGACAGAGGTTTTGCCACCACACACAAAAAACTCTTCTCTACTTTGTCTGGGGTTGAGATGTGCAAACCTGACCTTAGCAAAGTACCCTGTTACAAATGGCCGACTGTTTGAGTCATTAACCTTTAACATTTCAGTCTCTCTCATGGGTCCAGACTGCAAAGTCTTGATTCTGAAGGCAGAGTTGTTCAGGGAGTTGAGGAAAGAGCAGCCCCAAGAGTGGATAATGAATCAGTAGCTGGTGATGTTAATAATAGTCTTGTGAGGGTTTGGGATTTTTAAGAAACTGGAAAATGGTAATTTTTAAATGACAATATGCCCATTAGAAAATTCAGCTGTATATTTATTACAGCTTGTTGATGGTTTTGGTTTTCTGCACTGAAACTAGTAGATGAATGTAGTATTAACTCTTATGCAATCAAGGTCATAGTTCTACAGAAATTTGAAAGTTTGTGAGAGTTTCCAAAAGCAAAGAGTATTGGTGACATCAGTAGGAGTACTGAAAAGGTAAATGTTATTTGATGTGATTATGAGAATGTTTGCTGCTATGGAAACAAACATACTTCATAGATTTCAGAATCCCACAATTGGCAATTGACCTAATGCATGAACCTCAAAATCAATTTCAGATTAACATTTTTTGACACTTGTGTTCCAAATCGCACATTTAGAAGAGAGAAAAATATACTTAAAATGTGTAATTGTCATACATTCTGCAACTCCTAAGGATTTCTACCTGGTGATAGATATTCAGCTCTTCCAAAAATCAGAAAAATAAGTGATCCCTGGTGGGCGTATATTTGTTTGTCTGTCTGTTTGTTTGTTTTTATGGTTTAATTTTGAAACAATGCACAACACCCTCTGAATTATCAGAAGTCAGCTAAAATCCACTGCCCTTTATCTCAGCCTTTCCTCCCTCTCATTCTAATGCTTTGATAAATCAGACTCATTTAGATACCAGTGAGGAAAGTGAGGACGTCTCTGTATTTACAATCCCACATCTTCACACCCTGGCGGCTCAGTGCCATTCTTCAAAATAAGACAGCAAAGAACAGATTGATTTTCTTTTTTTTTAATTGCATCCTTGCCAAGACCTTATTGGCAGGAAAACAGAGGTATGGACTCAGGTTTTTTTAGATTCACTGACACAAGCCTATTTGTCAAAGATCAAATCCCCAGTGAACAGCTTGCTGCAGCTTTTATTTCCAAGACTTTGATAATAACATCAAATTGATGTTGCATTGGTGTGCACTGAGACAGCAAAGAAAATTGCAAAGATATTTGAAAAGTACAGTAAAAGACAGAAAGAGAAGAGGGAAGAAAGCTGATGTTTTTAAACAGCTTAAAGACAAATGTGTAATACTTTTCAAGATGCAACAAAACTAATTTGCTAGCACCTATACTGTTGATTTACTTTAAAAGTTAAACTTTCTATCTGTAGAATGGGATTTCAAGACGTTAATGAAGGTCTTAAACTCAGGAACATGGCTAAAAATAATCATGTTTGCCTGGATTTCAAGCAAGATATTGCCATCTTTACATGGGTAAGAAAAATCTGGCAGCAAGAGTTGTTTTTGCAGGTATGAATGACTAAGACCTATAATTCTTGACAAAGTTTTCAATCAGAAAGGAATATTTTTAAGTTTCTTAAGTATGATTATGATAGCTAGAGTATCTTGCCAGTCTTGAGAGCACTTGAAAGCCAAATGTCATGTCCCCTGGCTGCTAGCATTTATGAAATATGTAATTCTTTTCAAGTATATTTCACCTATCTCTTCTCCCTTGCATCTCCTGCCCTTTTAGAAAATGGGGACAACTGAAACTCTCATCTCTATGCTTTCTAAAGTATGTTATAACTACTAGGACATATTTCTAGACCGCTAGACTTCCCACTCATCTACTTTGAAACTGTGTGCTGCTAGTTAACAATAGAAATTTCAATGAGTCAGAGACAAGCAAGCCTGCAAAAACATCTTTAGTACTTGCAGGTTCCACTACAGACTACACTGCAACTACAAATCTCTAGTCATGTTATTGTTTTCGATACCTGTGACAGATTTCTATATTTCACTAATCCCCATAGCATGTAACAGTGAGCAAGGGAGAAGCAGAGGGACTGTAGCCCAGATGTGAAGAGTCAAAGGCAATAAGGAGTCTTATATCTAATCCCTTTTCTGCCTACTCTACACTCCTTTTGTCCAGCTTTCATTCTGCAAATGACCCTTTGATCCATAGTGCGTGCTAGAAAATGCTTATTTTTGTATCTGGAATTTAAGACAACAATAATGTGCCCATGTCTTAGCCAAGGGACTCACTGTTTCTCTGAAGGAAAGATTTTATATTGCAAAGGTCAGATTTTAGACTGTATTGGATTTGCATGACCAGGATTTGGTAGCAGAGGGGCTACAGCAGCAATTTCTTTGAGAAGCTGTTATATTTTCTCTCCACTGTTCAGTTGTGGAGGGAAGTGATAGAGTGTTTTTGGTGAGCTACCATAGTCAGACAATCACACCAATACCAACCAGGTGTGTGAATGCAGGTCCACATGCATACAAACCACACACTGTTGTAACTGGGGACTCAATACAGGAAGATGTATTTTCTCAATCTCCTTCTAAGACATGAAGACCACTGAAGCAAGGAGAGAGACAAACCAAGACAAAAAAATATTCAGAAATTGCCATCTAGTACCTTGACAGCTTTCACATGCTTACATAAGCAATTCAAACCTGTTACAGTATTGTAGACATGATCCCTTCAACTTACAAAAATAAATCAAAAGACAAATGAGTAGTTGATCTCAAATATTTCAAAGATCAATTAAAAAGTCAAATCAGAATAAATGTGTTGGGTTTTTTTTAAAAAAAAAAAAAAGAATAAAAATTACATTAGATATGGGTCTGTGTGACCTCAAGATTTTGATTTGCTTTTGTCTAAAAAGTCACTTTTTTTTGGGGGGGGGGGGGAAGGGGGGGGATTGGTTTTGATTTTTTGTTTTGGTTTTGGTTTTTTGGTGAAAGCATAATGGGTCCTTGCAATTTTGTTTTACAACACTGCCATTAAAATTTATGAAAATACAGACAGTATCTGTTAAATGTCACCCACAGTTTTTCACAATCTCTTTACTTCAGTGTGATACAAAGCAAAAACCATAGCATACGTGGTCCACTTAATAGAGGTCCTGCATAACTAAGCTGACAACTTATCAGTAGATCACTACTCCTGGGGTGGAAACACAATCCTCTATAAGTTTTCTGACTACAGAAAAACCTCTTCAGAAATATCAAAGTATGTTTAATATTTACCTATAACAGAGGATCTGCAGTATCAGAAATGGAAAAAATCTTGTAAGAAATGGACTTGTGAAGAAGATGAAGAAACTAACCCAAATGCCTTGAAAACAGAAACTTTTACTGTTGTGTAAATATGGAGTCCTTGTTCTTTTTCTCTGAGTCACTGTCTTCTTCCCAAAATCCCCTGAGAAAACCGTTATCTCACCAGCCAGGACTGCATGAATTTGTCCTTGAAGAAGTTTGTATAAGTTCTCTTATTGGCCTTTACCCTTTCCTATTGGTTGTTACCCCTGGTTTCTTGTTGGTAGTAGCTAGAATCGCCCCAAAACCTTTAAATACCTCCACCCATGTTAATAAAGCTCTCTCTCTACTTTCTCTCTGTCATCTCTGTGTGGCTCTTCTGGGGGGTGTCAGGGACCATGTGGTGGAGGACAAAGGGGAGCACATTCCCTCCAGATAACAGGTGGATGCCCCTCAACTGTCGCATTTACCTACTTATATGCTTCTTTTTGTTCTGGGTTTTCTCATTTTTTAAAATATATTTCTTCCTCTTACTCAGCATCAGTTAAGTTTCAGTGCTGCAGGAAAATTGTCATGTCATTAAAGTGATGGAAGAACTATGCTGGATTTAAGATTTGCCTTTTCATTCAGGGAACCTGTTATCACTGATACAAGCCTAAAAAGATGAAATGTCCATATCGGGTTGAAATAATCTAAGGAATCAGATCTAAATATAAGTATACAAAATAACTCGAAATCCTTAACTCTGACAAAATAAAGATTTTATGTTACTCCTCTTATTTGTCTATTTTGATAGGTAATTACATAGAGAAACTCTAATAAAAAGAAATAAGGACAAGAAGATGATTACCTAATGATTAAGAACAAAGAATTAAGGTTTTTTGTCATACAGTGGAAACAAAATCAGCCTGCTTTTCCACACATAACTAAGTTTTCTAAAATGAGAACCACACTCAGTATTTCAATTCTTGTCAAAAACCTGGCTTCCAGAACTGTTTGCATTATATTCAGTCATAATGCATCAAGGAACTCTATTTAATCAAACAAAATAAAAGAAATAACCTTGAAAAAAAAGCTTACTGAAATGTTTCTTCCCATCTTTAACCTAGATCTGATTTGGTGAAGTACCTGAATATTGTCCTAAAAATCAGTACCTGGAAATTAATTTCTCTTCAAAATGACATTAATGCTGAATTCCACTGGGGACAGACAGTAATTCTTTCTTTTACCTGTATACTTACCTTTTCAGAATAAATAAAAAGTAAACTAAAACTGAGATTCCGATTGGTTATCTCCAAATACTGCATTTCTTTGCTCAGATGAACAAATGTTTTGGTTTTATCATATTCTCTGATCTGACAGACATTTAGTAGAACTACATCCAGCCCACCTCACCTTCCCAGGTGCCTCTTGGGCAGGTCAGAGCACTATTCTACAAGTTAGTAGAACATAAAAGAGATTCAGAAATGTTTTAATGTAAAGAAAATATTTTCTCATCTTCAAAAATCAGGCTTTGTACATCAAGATTTGTAGAGATTTCATAAAGAGGAATGTCTTAAGCCACATTCAGAGTTATCTGTGAGTTGGACAATCATGCAAGTTACATTTTCTCTCATTTCTAATAAATGAACATCTAGTTACAATAAATCATTTCTTTATATTGTGCACAAGCTTTCTTCACTGCAGGATCTCAGTGTTTATGAAAGTTGTTACTTTTCACCCAGACATACTGTAGTATAATCTTTTTCCTTCAGCTGACATTCATCTAATAATAGTGATCCATGATTCCAAAACAAATTTGAGTGAAAAACTGTCCTTGTCTATAACTATTTTCTCTGTTGGTCCACAGAGTCTACTTCTGGTAAACTGTGATTAATAAGCACCAAAAACTGACAAATAATTAGCATTTAGAGTTTGCTTTTCATCAAATTTGGTTCCTGTGAAATATAAAGGTTATATTTAACTCATTAATTTTCTCTCCATGTAAGCCCATCTAGAGATTTTGGAAAGTATGTAAGTGTATCAGCCATTGCTACAGGACTGTGGCGCCTATTTTCACAGACATTAACTGGCAGTCTCATCTCCAACACCATTAGCAAAACTTTATTGTTGTAGTTCTGCAGACCTCATCATTCAGCAAAGGAAATTATAAGATAACAGTTACATTTCATATTGATTTTGATGAGAATTGGATCAGACCTTGACTGTCTGGTAGTTAAAGTCTCATTTTCATTACATACTTTGTACTGGGAGCTCAGTTAGTTTCCTTCCTTTATTGACTTACAGAGACTCTCACAGACTGTTTAAACACAAGTCAGCAAATATGCCACAATAAGGTACTTTTCACAATGTACCTTGGCTTTTTTGGCAGATATAAGCCACCCTGAATCTAATGTTCCATACTCTTTTTTATTTTAAGTTTAAAATCTTGTGTTTTCTAGGTAGTACATCACAATTACATTAGGGACTGATTCAAAATCTGATGGCCACTGAGATGCTTTTCATTTACTTCATTAGGGTTTCAAATGGATTACAAATCTAAGGGTTTGTGTCATCTTCTTTTTTGTGAACAGACTTTTGAGGTTTTACTTATAAAAACTGTTAAACATGAATATGAGATAAATTTATGAAAAAGTAGATTGTGATGCACTGATACAAACTAGACATGAATTAACATCTAAAGACAAGTATTGTGGATTGCATCCCCCTGCATTTATTTGGAAAGGCATTAATCCAATTTTTTTCAAATTTTCAGAAACTTTTTTTTTTTTCAAAGAGTAGTAATTCTTGACTATAATTTATTTTTGAAATGGCTTTAAACAGTTAAAAGTTCTGAATAGCATAATTATCAGAGTTGAAAGTGTGTTTAATCACTTTTTTAAAGAATGAAGTGAGTTTGGTAGATTTCCTTTGACTTTCCAAATGATGCAAACGATAGAAATACTTGTTTAAACTTTCCTCTGTTACATTCTTCAGCAGGTAAATTAGATCACTAAATGTTTCTAGAACTGTTACAAAAGGAAAAAAAAAAAAAGTGCAGCCAGCTTATTTTTGCTTCGTACTAGATTATATTTCCTACTCCACCAAGACGAAGTGATCTCAAGGATGCTTCTTATTAATAGTAATATCACAAAGATAATTAGAAATGTTATTCTGATGACATAACCTAGAATTAAAAAAATCCAAATGTAGATCTAGAAGTGGAAAAGGGAGCCTAAAAATCACTAGTTCATTAATTTTTTTTTTTTTAACAGCACGTGTTTCAGTGAAAATGAGCATGGGCATGAGTTTTTTTCAGCATATATTTGGCCTGGTGGAATTTGGTAGCAGAACTTCTATGGATGCTATCACAGAAATATTTTGTACCAGCTGTCTACTCAGTAAGTAGCCAACACAAGAGTATACACATGAATTTTTCGTCTGTGAAAGATCTGTGACTACAGCCAAAGTTATTTCCCTGATATTTTTTAATTTATTTTTTAAATGTGAAGAATTTAATTTTTAGGCTGACATTGGTTGTATAATCCAATGACAGGCTTAAGGTTAAAATGTATACCTACAACTCAAGTGCACCTATCCTTTTTATCGTCTTATACACTAAGTTGGCTCAGAGTCCGGTTTTCTGTGGTCTCTTAAGACAACATCCATAGGTAAATATTACTGTCTTCTTGAAGAAAAGTTGCCTCAAAGGCATGTTAGTCAATCATAAAAAACAACATTGGAAATGGATTAGTAGCCCTTACAAAGATATAATGCAGATGTAATGCAGATAAACATGTTACAAATATGTTTTTTATTAGATTTTTCTCATGTGCTACTGAAGTCATAGAAAGTCACTGCTATTATCTTGACAGAAGCTGTGGCTTGATTTACTTAACTTGTTAAACACTCACATTTGATGCACAATTTGTATCTGCTAAACATGCCTTAAAAGCACAGGCTGATGTCCTGGACTATGTGTAGAGCAATAATTTTGTACAGCAGAAAAGAGCTGTAAGGGACAAATGAAGAATTTGCAAGTAAACATTACGAATTTAGGCTTTAATAACTTTTCTCCTTTGTACTTTTTTTTTTCCATCAAGATCAATATAGTTATATAAAAGTATGGAAAACCATGCAGAATGGCACTCATTTCAAACACAAAGTAATGTTCTATTGTTCTTAATAAAATTTGAAGACATATCTTCAACTTAGTTCATTTTCTGTATTAGTATCACCAGAAAAAAACCCCATTCGATATCACTTTTCTTCAAGCAACCATTACAAAAGGAACTGTGCTTTTCATTATGTTCATTATGAAGAATTTACTATCTATCTATCTCTGTGGGTCTTAGACTAGTAGGTCAGTTTTTCTACCTATTTAATACACTTCGTTAGAAATGGCATCTGACAGAGGTTTATTAGAGCTACATCCAGCCTACCTCACCTTCCCAGGTGCCTCTGTACAAGTATGAGTCACTAGATGAAGAAGGATCATCAATGGATGATGTGGATATCTGTCCATCTACACCAAAGGTGTTGCAAGATATGCCCAGCCTCACAACCTCCCACTTTTGATGGAAACAGAGGGTGCAGTATTCCTGGCAGACCTGCCTCCTCCTAGGGAAGGCTGATGACTTCCTGGGGCCCAGGTTAAGGACATTACTAAGAAACTTCCAACCTGATACAGTATTTTGATTATTATCCATTACTGCTCTTCTGCATGGGTAACCATAAAGATGCAATGTGTAGACTTCAGGGGCTTGGGATGGTTGGTAAGGAAATCTGAAACACGGGTTACTTTTTCCTCTATCCTTTCTGTTGCAGGCAAAGACTGTGGAAGAAACAGATGGCCACAGGCTATTAATACATGACTTGGTGGCTGGTGTCACTGACAAAATCTTGGAGTTTTTGATACTGGGTTGGCCTACACAGCATCATTCCTGCTGATGTCAGAAGGATTCACCTTTTTCAAAGAGGGAAGAGGGTCTTTGCTCATGAGTCAATGGGGCTCACTGACAGAGCTTTAAACTAGACTTGAAGAGAATGGGGCATAATATCAGACTTGCCTGTGAATCACAAGCCTGTAGAATCACAAGCCAAGGTTAGAGGGACAGGATTCTAGCAAAGGCCCTTAGCCTGTTGCTCTGAAATGTGCTTTGTACACTGCAGCACATATGAAGTTTTACAGAGATGAGCCAGGAGCTTCTGAGGCAATAGGAGACAACCAGTGAAAACACACCACACAAACACCAGTGAAATACCAGAAAGGAATTAAGGTGTGCTTCCATAAGGTGACCCATCCATCTATCCAGCTGAAGTGCACCTACACCAATGAACCCATCAAACAGGAGGAGTTGGAAGCCACCATGCTGCTGAAAAGATATTATCAGCTTCCCATTGTTGAAACTTGGTAGGACAAATCCCTTGACTGGAGCGTGGCTGTCGATGGCTGCGTGGTGTTCAGAAGAGATAGGAGAGGAAGAAGAGGTGGAGGGGTTGCCCTCTACATCAAGAAATGGACAGTGTGAAAAGCTGTCTCTGAAAACCAGCTGCGAGCAGGTTGAAAGGCTGTGGGTAAGAATCAGAGATCAAGGCAACAAAGGGAACCTTGTGGCTCATGACTACTACAGGCCATCTGATCAAGAGGAAAGGTGGTCAATTTGTGCTAGAGATAAGGAAAAACAAAATATTATGATGGTGATGAAACACTGTCACAAGTTTCCCAGAGAGGTAGCAGAAACACTCAAGGTCAAGTTTGACAGGACTCTGAGCAACCAGGTGTAGCTGATATATCTGCTTATTGCAGGGGCTTGAACTAGATGACCTTTCCAGGTACTTTCCAACCCAAATTATTCTATGATCATGTAACTTTTTCTATCTGCTACTCTTTACTTTGTGGGTGCTTTTTTTTTTTTAATTCTCATTTTCCAGATTTACATGTGAAATTCTGCATTCATAGAACCCAATGACAAAAAAAGTAATATTTTCTCAAACTCCTAACTTTAAAACCTTTGGGAAAATAAAAAAAAAATAAAAATTAAATGGAACGATAAAAGTTTTGCCACTTGTCATTAAAATTTTTATGAAAATCTGCTTTAGCACACTGTTGAACAGATATAACATTGAGATATTCCACAGAGATACGTCTGCATCTATATCTTACAGTATTTGTTCAGAGAAATTATTTATTTACTTAATTTCACTTGAAAATATATTTATGGAAAATAGTTCAAGGAAACGTTACCCCACATTTTACAACTTTCTGGTCTTGAAATAGATGTAGCTTTTACAGAATTAAAAGTGGATGGATGTCATTCAGGGAATTGTACAGATCAGTTTGGAAAGTGTACAAAATTGCCTCAGTGAGATGTATGTCTCTATTACCTTATGCACCACATTACCTTATTTCAGTGTTCTGCAATTAGAGGGTAACCATTTCACCTTTGTCACCTTGATGACACTCAGTAAATTCCACTTTTTCTTATCAGAAATAATTTTTCCAAAATACCATGAAGATCCTTACAATCTTTGTCATGTCAGTCAGGAAGACTAGTGAGTAATGAATATTTGCATTCCTCAGATAAATTTGTACCTCAAGCCTTTCTTTTTGTCATCAGTATTTTACCCTATTAAAATAAAAATAGAAATATTTTAAAAGCCAAGACCTGTAATTGTCCTCTAGCATATATCAGAATAAATTGTATTAAAACTTTTTTTTATGCAGCTGAGGTTTTCAGAGGTCCGTATTACTTTTTGTACCACTGACTTGCCACATGATCCAGTAGTTGTTTAAACTACTCTCAATGAGCCTTGCCTAATTGTTTCCTATAGAATTGTAAACTATTGGTATAAAATTATTCTATTTTTTTAAAAATTAAAACACAATATGTCTTTTTTGTTTTAAGCTTAACACATCTATTTAGGAAACTATGTTTGCTTTAACATTCAGTGATTTGTCATTTAAAAAGTTATGCCACTAATTCATAAATTCATGAGAGCCCCTTAATATCTGTATAGTTCAGTAATTCTATTAATAGTACATTAATAAACTTATTGATTCAAGTTTAGCACTTAGCTAAAAGACTTTTTATATAGCCGACAATATTTCAATAGGTCAATAAAATAAGGAAATACAGGGTAAGTCAGTCAATAACTTTAACAATATCAATTTGTTTGTATGTCAAAGCTTCAAATCAATCAGACTGGCCTGCAAATAGCTCTATTAAATTTAATCTGGATTGAGAGAATACTTAAGCATATAATGAAAATTGAAGCTCTTCTTTAATTATCTGCATAAAGTGCATCACCATCAGCATAAAAATGCAGTTAATGCTCTTTCAGTAACAAACAACTGTTTAACCAATGGCAATAATACTAAATTTCTTTTAAGATTTAAGGTCCTGATACAACCAAGTACCTAACTCCTCATTTAACTTCAAGTAAAAGTATAGCCTGGTTAAAAAATAAAAAAAATGGAGCAAGCTATATAGTGTTAAAAAAGATGAATGATTAAGAAACTCACTGAAATATACTTAATATAATGGAGGAATACATGTTCTTTAATTTTAATTATATATTTGTCATTAACTGCACTTTAGAAGACAAACATTTAATCACTACCCAAACATGGACCTCAATCCTTCAGGTGTATCTGTTAGTTGAAACCTGCATCTTTGGAAACTGTCATGGGTTTAGCTGATAGGCCTAAATTTAGGCTTTAAAGTTCAAACTAGGCCTGAACATTGTCAGGTGACTTG